>JAFIDM010006943.1:37922039-37935602 GCA_023159025.1 Thereuonema tuberculata | reverse complement strand
TTAGAAGGAAAGATCTACTAAAAAAGTATGGAAACTTTACATATAAAGAAGTTCTATCGTATATTTCCGCTAAAAAAATACCTCAAAAATTTTACATGTTCTTCTGTAAGTTATATCTCCAAGACAATAAAAAAAAATCTGCTTAGTCAATTTGCAACTTTTTATCACTTGTTTATATCATACTAATTATTCGTGTTTTTTTTTAATTTGTAACAAATTTATTTCACTTACAAAGAATTACTTAATTAATCTTTGCCACTTTTTTTTTACATTCCATTTTCTTATAAATTGTCATGGATTTCTTGAATTCATAAACGTGCTTTTCAATAATTCTACAATTGTAATGTAATCATATATTTGCTAAATTATGCAGAAATATTTGTTGCTGTTGTAAATGTTAAATTTAATCTTCTGATTTATTACGTCAATCTCCGTAATAACCGTTTTAAATTTAATTGTGGTTATTCGATGCCATTGGCGTGGCCGCTCTGAAGTTCAGCAAACTTAGGGCATTTTTCGTGTAATTTTAATGTTTTAATCCTCAATATTCTGAAATAAAAACGTACTTACAATAAAAAAAATCGTAGGAATTTTTTAATTAATACAACATTAACAGATAACAAGTATTTCATATAGGACTTTTTTTCATATAATGCCTTTGATGTTATGTGTAGAACAACATCACATCTTGACAGCTACCAACATGTTAAAAATGCAGCATAAAAAAAAAAAAGTTGTCGCAAAACATACAATTCCCCCCCCCCCCCCCTTTTTTTTTTTTTTTAAATAAAGCATACAAAAAGTGCAAATAAAGGGTTTAAACTGCAGTGGTAAAGTATGAACAACTCAAGAGGATGCGGAGATAACAAAACTGTCAGTATCTCTAACGGTCCTGAGAAGCAAAACAGTAACAATAGGTTGTAATGAATTTCTTTGCTTAAGTTTCAGTAGGTATATTTTTGTGACTCTTGAGAAGCATCAACTTGATAAAGAGTGCAAAAATGCAGATTTTCGTAGGCTAATTTATTGACATGAGATTATTAACAGTAGGATTCTGAAACAATATGCTTAATAGTACTCATCAGCCATTATCCAACTATTGGAGAGATTAGTGGAAGTGAATATTGTGTCAAAATACTAGTCTACCTCTATAAATCAATACTTACATAGTTTGTTCCTGTTATGATAGATAACTATCTTGTATCAGCAAATAAAAATATATTTTTTGTTAAATAAACTGGCAGATGGGTAGGGCGTGTAATTCGATTTTATCTTATTTATAAAACAGAATAATAACATTTATTCAGCTGAATTTGTTATTAAGCATTCACTATTAAAAAAAACCATTCGAAATCATTAAGAGAAGTATTTATTAGAATATTCCTGTGTTGTCAAGGCAACAATAAAAATAATGCATAAAAATCGAAGCGCAATAGCTTTCATTGTGGAAGGTTGAAGTGAAATTAACAATAGTTTTAAAACTTACTACGCAAACATGTTATTTTAATGTTCAATAGTGTTTATGTTTCCTTTAAATTGATTATCTCCAGATTATCTTAAATCAATCGTTTAAAATTACTTGAAATTGTAGATAGTCAATCTTTTCAGTGCACCATGATCTGTTTACAAAATAAAAATCCATAGATAATTCTTCATTTATTTATTTAAAATATTAATAAACATTTAAACATCAATAAATGTAAGTTTTCAACCTTTCTTTCCACGCACACTGAAATAACCACTGTCGATAATAAAAAGCTGACACTGATCAAATTAAAACTTCATCTGGGGAACGACCCTCCGTAAGGTGTCAATAATCACGATCTCACGAAGAAACGATCACGAACTCATGAATCACAGTAATTAAAATGTCACACATTAAAACATAATTTCTTAATCGTGGAGTTCGAAACGTAAACTATCCTGTACTACTTCTTTTTTGTATAGGTAACATACTTAACATGACATAATTTTTGAAAATTGCTAAAAAGACCTTTTCATATTTCTAAACAACGTTAAAATGTGTTAAAAAACCTACATTTGTCTTTTTTGGAAATACTCTAATTAGGTTAAATGATTGTTGATATTCTGTTTGTCTGGGCAGACGTCCGTCTGGCTACCGCAGTGTTGGTGGATTTCGTAAGGGATGCAATTTCTCCAGCCCCACATTCTTTCCGAAAATGGGAAAAAATGTAAGATTTTCGTCGTTTTATTTTGTTTGGAAATTCAACGCTTTGTTTGTAACCCTCCCCATCCAGGAAATGAACACGATTTTTTTGTTTTTGGTTGAACAGCGATGGCCATCGTAACTCCACATATTCCACAATCTTGGTCAGGTCTATGACTTGTGAGTACGTATATGCTCCAATAAACGCCGAGGCTCTTATTGTCGCCGGTCTCTAATAAGCGCCGGGCTGCAGAGGGGACACGGCCAAATAGTAGCCGGTCTCTAATAGTAGCCGGGTTTTGATATTTGCCTACCGGTACTTGTGTAAGCGTCCGTATCTTTATTGTCGTGCGTAATACCTTACGGTACATTGCTTTACCAATTGCCGCCGAAACGGCCATTTGACATTGCCTTTAAGATTCGCGCGGTGGAATACGCGAAAGAAACTTCCGGTGAGGCGGCCGCCCATCATTGCGGATTCGGACGACGAATAGCAGCGAAAGGTACAAGAAGGTACAGAAAGACATTGCCATTTATCTTTAACAGTCTTATGTAGCATGTGAAATTCAAATAAAGTAGCTGTTTGTAATATTAGTCGGTATTTATGTGTAAAAATATTGCGTTCTGAAGGTTTTTGTTAATAATGGCCGGCCTCCAATAGAAGCCGGTCTCTATTAAGCGCCGGGAGCCGAGGCTAGTTTTGCAAATAAACGCCGGGGCCTCTATTGGAGCATATACGGTATATATATTTCAATGTATACGAGTCTATAACAAGAAGGAATAGGTAAAAGCTTTAGTAATATCATTTAGTCAGCAAACGTTCCGTTTTAGGTCGAAGTGGAACTTCTCTAGTTTCATCTTAAATGATTTGATTTTCGCTAGAAAAAAAAAAAACAACCTCCGGCTTGGTGATAAATTGGCTGAGGAGTGATAGATTGTCAGAGAGATTGGCGGTGACAATCTTTCCGGGCAACACAAATTTAACATATTCTCTTTCGGAGATCCGTCAACATAAAAAAAAAAGAAATGAATGAATGTATAACCCTCGTATTTTCCTACTGTCAGAATTCAGAATCAATGTCTGACTGCATAATGAATGTTTACATGACAGAGAAAGAGATCAATAAATTTTGGCGGTCTAAACCCTTTACTTGTAGGCATCGCCCATTGACCTATAGACTCCATTTATGTCGGGGTTTTTTTTTTCCATGTTCAGTATATGGACTGTGATACAGAACTGACTCATTTTACTTGTAAGATTCATTAATAATTAACTCTTATCGTCAATTAACGTTGGCGAATTAATCTTTGATTTCTTTGTGAATATTACTATTAGGTATAACTTTTTAGGGAAAATTTTAATAGTTTTCTTATCCTATTAGAGGTTTTTTTTTGATAAAATGAAAAAAATTAATGCTCCCAATCTTAATTGAATAATGCCTTAAAAAAGCCTTAAAATTGCGATTTATTTTAGTCAGTTACGACACAATCGTCATAATCAATAAAGTACAACCTTATTCAAAGGTGATCATTTTGGTGTAATTTGTAATTCTGTTTATATCCAACTCTCAACGAACCATTAATTGAAGGTTAGCGTTTGACTAATCTGATCAAATTCCCTTGGATTACGAGCTTTGCTAGTTTATTAACATTAAATAATAATTTCTAAAGACCTTCCTTGTCTTTAGCGACCCCATTCAAGAAAGGGTAGAGTGGAAGATCTTACGTTCATCCTGTCCGTCTATCAATACCTCTTAAAGCCCAAACTGTAAGTGGGACATGAGTCATACGTTTTTGGAACCTTATCAATTGTAGAGGTGGAGGAATAGGAGTTCGGGTCTGCGGTCACTTGCTGCCTCAGAGAAAAATGAAACAAGTATTGGGTCACTATGGTTCCGTTGTCTATGAAACCAGTTATTGGACTTATTATCGGAAAGGCCGGTTTAACCCCACTAATACACAGTGGGAAACTAATTTAGAGATCAGAATAAATTTATAGCGACAATATATAGATGTAGACTTGATTAAGGCGATTCTTTTCATCACAAGAGATTTTGTAGTTTAAATGTACGTTATGTGATTGAAAAATATCCGGACATCTATCCAAACCATAGTCAACGTTTCCACGTGACATACACTCCAGTAGTGGACATTATTATGGAGTGGGTACGCTTTTGCTTTTATCACAGCCGTGTCTCTGCCGGGTAACTTTCCAACAGGTGTCTGAATGTTTGTGGAGGAATCACATCTCATTCTTCCTGAAGAGCTGTAGCCAGAGCAGGTCGTGATGTGGAGAGCTAGGATCTGGAGCGAAGTCGTCGATCTAATTTCTCCCATAGGTGTTGGATGGGGTTCAGGTCGGACTCTGAGCTGGTCAATCCATTTGCGGAACCTTATTGTCCACAGATCATTCCCTCACAGATCTCGCTTTACGACACACAGGTTGTCACGCTGATATGGCGACCGAAGTAGGAGCTACGTAACTAGTCAAAATGTCTTGATATCCTTCCGTCTTTACATTGCCGTGCTGTGGTACAGGAGGGCCATTCCATGAAAACAACCCCACTTCCTCTAAACTTCGTTGGTGGCACTACACATGATGGCAGATATCGTTTCCCATGCATTCGCCGCATCCGTACCCTCCCATCGGACATATACAGCGTGATTCATCATACCCTTACCTTGCCATCCCACATGTAAAGCGCGATTCATCACTCCACGTTTCTACTGTTGCACTATCCAGTGGCGTCGCTCTTTACAACACTTCAGGCGGCGCTTAGCATTTACAGGATAAATGTTTGGTTTGTGGGCAGCTGCTCGACCTGAAACCTATTCCCCAGACCTCTCGACGGTGTTGGCTAGAATTTTAGTTGAAACAATTACATGTGAGTTAACTGTGAATCTCACAGGTGATTGTTTCAATCGATTTCTCGGTATTTGCACAAATCACCATCTTCATCACTCGACTGTCCCGGTCTATCCGTAAACGCGAACTATCCTGTCGCGGTTAGATATGATTGGGCCTGCCTATTTCCACTTCAGTCACGTCACCAACAGATTTCCAAAACTTTAGAAGGGTTGAAATATCCCTGATAGACTTATTTCTCAAGTGGCAACCAATAACCATTCCTCGTTGAAAGCACTGAATTCTGCTGACTGACCCATTCTGATGTTCTTCGTATCAATTAACAATATTCGACTCCCGGTCTCCTTTTATACTTGTATGAGACATCATCGTGCCATCTCGACATCAGTTCACTACAGCAGAGGAGTGACCGGATATTTTTGATCACGTAGTCAATATTTATCAGAACAATAACTGTTAAAAAGAATCAATGTCACAAACAAAATCCAGTCGAAGTAGAAATTCCAGTGTTTAAGAAATTCCATAATATTAATATTTTACTAAATAAAAAAGGCGAAATTCCTGAAATTGTGATTTTTTTTTAAATCATGTAAGTTTTATAATGTTGTATTTATGGTATTTTTAGAAATGCTATTCTTGATCAACAGTAGTTCAAGATGCTTGTAATTCTGAGTAATATATTACATTATATAAATTTATCAGGTTAAAAGTATTCTTTATTAACCAGAATTTTTTTTTCCAATGTAATTCTTCTTATTTTGAATGTTAAGCATTGAAAATGTATGTAATGGCATACGAAGCATGTTGTCGAATATTAGAAAAAACCGTGCAATTTATAGTGTAGGGTATACTTAAAAAAAAAAGAGAAAAAAAAAAAAACTTCCCAAATACATTAGATAAAAGCTTATGAACTAGAAGACAAAATGAATTACATAAGAAATTTAAGCTCAAAACCTGAAGAAAAGATCCTTAAAATTTCAGAAACGAACATAATAAAAAAAATCCGGAAAACATAAAACTCCGAAGTAACACAAGAAAATGATATAAATTAGGTCAAAAATTTAAACTCAATAGATTACGATGGTATTTGTATTACAATTAAAAATTTTAGAAAAAATAGAAGTCCACAATATTAAAAGCTTTGTTATGCTTTTTAATTAATCAATATTTATTTATTTATTTATTATATTATATTTTTATCAATAATAATTTTCGGTGTAATAATCATTCTCTTCACATTTCTTAGTAATTATAGATATAAATTTAAGTTTCGATGACATAACAACGATAATAAAGCAAGAACCGGAGAGTTATTAAGATATTTAAAGAAATTAAAAGATCAAATAATTTTATCAAAGATCTTTGATATAATTGTTTACGATCAAGCACAAGATAACCTTTTGCAGGTTAAGCCAAATCGATCTCCATTTTCAAACAATTGTCGATTTTGTTTTTATTAAAAGCAAATCATTTTATGAACATTTCAAAACGTAATAGAAAACTTTATTTCTAATTCAGTTATCAGCATTATCGATAAAAAGATCTTATGTAAGGAAAATTTTATTTATCGTATGATGCATATAAAAAATTGTAAAATTAAACAAATATACTACACATGTTCATGAATTTAAGAATTGCAATAGTTGATTACTTGTTTCAGAATTATGTTCTTTTTCATTAAATCTAATGAGATCTGATGAAAAAGGAGAAACATCTGATACAATTACCTATTTCTGCAAACATATATACGTTTTCTAGAAATGTGTCGTTTAATTTCTTAATTGTATCTATCATACAAGCCAGGACTGTCTATAAAATTTTATTTCAGATTGGGTTTAGTTGGGAGCTGACCTTCAACAGCCAAAATCAAAAAGTCGCCTTCAAAATTTCGGGTGGGACCTAACTCCTCTGAACAGGTCATCCAATTAAAAAAACGAAAGAAACAGGGTCTGTTCTATACATTTCGAGATTTGGGGAGAGGTACAGCGCATCTCCTCTCTATGAGTATGTTATAAAAAAAACCCACATAACCTAAACTGCCAAAATATATGAGATGTCTTGCAATGTCATAAACAGCATTCATTAAAAAAAAAATTCTTGCTACCTAAACATCTTTCAATATCTTGTAAAATAATACTAATAGGATTTCAAGAAGTAATTTTCTTGTTATTTTAATCTTTTCTTTGCTTTAACCTTAACCTAATAAACTTAGGTTAGAAGATAGTTACTGATTACTTTATCTTAATATTTATCTTTTACTTATTTTCAGATTTGTTTCCGTATACAGCGTCAAAACATGACAAGGATAAGTGTCCCGGATGTCAGAATGGTGGAGTCTGTTATACAAATTTACGTAAGTTGAGATAAGATAATGATTATTGGTATTATATTTTTCATTTACGTTAATAAACTCTAAAATTTATTTAATGCGATCGATAATAGAAATAAATAAAAAACTGTTTGTTTATTACATATTTATATAATAAATGAATTAATAGGTTTCCTAACTTGTGCTTACCGCTCTGTTTTGGTCTTTTCTATCAAGAACGATAAACGATACTCAGTATACTGTGATCAGATGCTGCTCGGAATAGTGAACAATTTAAATATACTTATGTTAATTTTATTGCTTTAACTCTAAATGCAGCATTCCAGTACATTCCTTAAGAATTCAGTTAAGTAACAGTGAATTTTTGTACTTTCACATTCGTCTAAATGTGCTGATTAATAACCTTTGTTATTATTAAAGTATAATCAAATATTTCAAAAATACTTCTAATATTTCAAATATGATAGAAGTATATATTTCTATATTCATAAGGAATGTATGTTACATATATAATAAAATATAGTACTTAACAAATTCTATTTATAATTTTGTTATCAATATGAACTTCTTGAATACAAATCAATATGCTTATCAAAAAAATAATAGTACTAAATTATTAAAAGATCTTAATCGCAGCATTACTAAAAACCTTAATGATGGAAATTTTATTTACATGGCTTTTATTGATTTTTCGAAGGCTTTCGATAGAGTCAACCACAGCATACTTTTAAATAAACTAAAATATAAAGGTATAAGAGAACAAACATATAAACTTTTAAATAAAATAAAAATTAATAAAAATATTAGTAAATTATATAACATTAAAAGTGGTGTTATTCAAGGCTCAAACCTGGGGCCACTGTTGCTTATTTTACATGTGTATGTGTGTGTGTGTGTTGCCGGTACGCACCGAAGTGCGAGCTTCGTATCCGAAGCCTCCGTGTTCCAGGGAGCGCTAGTGTTCCCAAGATGGCGAACCCCTAGCAGACTCCCTAGAATTTCAAGGGAAAGATACTGGGGTGGTTTTCCGTGGCCTTCCCCAGGACGCCATTAAGGAATGACGTCAGACCGAAGAGAAAGTGAAGAAGAGGCTGGACAACACAGGAAAGGAAATTGAAACAACCATGCCACTGCCGGGATTCGAACCCAGATACTGGCGCACTGGCCACCACGGCAGACCGCCGCCGAGACCGCACGGCTTTATTTTACATAATATTATCAGTAATTGAATTGATAAGTATTCTTCTATTTTTATAAATAGGAATGACGTTTTAGTTGTAAGTTGTAATGCTAATCAAATGACTGCCTGTTACCATCTTCAAGCAGATCTGAATAACATTTCAACTTGGGCTCACGAACAAAATGATAATCAACCAAAGTAAAACAAAAATTATGGTTATAAAAAATTAAATAAAAAATATTATCAAAATTAGACATTTTGTGTTACATGATTTTCAATGTCCCAGTTTTAATAGACAAATTGATAACAAAACTAAATGTAAGTGTAGGATTTTAGAGTACATAGAAAGTGAAATACATTTATTTATTTACATTGATAATAATTATAATGGAGAAACTCAGTTTTTCTGTATTATAAATAAACTATACTGTTTAACATATATATTTTATCATATAAAACACACTTATCCTTGTAAATACAAACGGTTGATTTTTAAATCTTTGGTTGATCCCATTTTGGCCTACGGATTAAATAGCTGGATCTTCTTAAACAAATACCAAATTAAAAATATTAATAACCTAATTTTTAAAATATTTGATAACATTTATATTAATTTTGAAAATAAATCTTCTGAAGAAAAATTAAAAATAAGAAATACTCACGAAATTTGACAATTGAAGAAAAAATAAATAAAATATTTAAAGTGATTCTAAAAAGTATTTTTTATTATAGAAATAAAAAACAATATAGTAATACTGGAATTTTAACTAGAAATAACTGGTTTGGTTATATTCCCAAACCAAATAATAATTTCAGTTTAAGAATTGAAAATTACGTGAATTTTAAATTATTTAGTCAAGTTAATTGGAATAACTATAATGGTAATAGTATAGATAAAATTGAAAAACAACTCCTATTTGATATAATTTATAAAAAAAAATAAGAAAATTTTTTTGATTACAAATCTACAATTTATTTCATTAAAATTATTTTTTTTTTCACTTTTTATAATAATAATAATATATTAACTAATAGCCACATATCAATTATTCCAGCACCTATAACACAGGAGTGATATGTACGTATATCACACCTAATAGGATTGGTTACATTAAGAAAAAAAAAAAACAATAAGGTTATTATTCAGCACAGTGATTAGACGAACAAAAAGTGCAAAAATTGGGATGGCTGATTGTATTGACATTATAAAAGTGTGGAAAAAATTTATAATGTCAACAGGGCAAAAAATAATGAAAAAGTAGCTAGATACACTTAGTTAAAAATCTTCCAAATTAACAAATTCAACAATAACTTTGGTTAAAGATTGGAAAACCATATAAAATTAATTGGGAAAAATATAATTATGAAGCACTGAAACGTATTAAAAATATAAAAAAAAATTAGTAATCTCTGATGTAATTGATAAGAATATCACGCTAAATTTGTAATAAATATCTTTTGTTAATTTTCTTTTTTTTGTATTAGATTATTAACAAAGTTAATTAATCTACAATCTACCTGTATAATAACCTATCAGCACCTAGACTACAGGCATTCATTATTACTAGAATACCTAATAGGACTGGCGAACATTAAAAAAAAATGAGTTTGGTTGTTATTCTGAAAGTTTCATAGATACATTTAATTAACTTGATAAATAATGTAAAGATGTAAATGTTTATCAGTTTATCTATTTCTGTCTGTGATGTTTTTTACTTCCACTAGATATTTTTTTTTCATTGTTTTTCTTTTACGTACGAAATAGTATGTTTTTCAGCAATTTTGTTGAGAGGGGTGCTTAGAACACATTACTACCTAATCACAGCCAATAAATCTTGTTAATCTTTGACATGCTGTTGGTGGAATATAGCGAGGTATGGTTAATGGACTCTGCTAAGCAACTGCTGATTGTTCTGCTTTCCAATCATAACTGAAAGATAGAACTATTGTGAAACAAAGTTGAAGGAGATTTGCTGTTCATTGTACGAACATACGTTATCTTTATTATATTTATACATTGTCAGGAATTACTAGGTTTCAATGAAATGAAATTCAGTTTTGTTTCGAATAATCTTTAGCTTTGGTTTCTGAAGGAATATTTCATTCAAAAGAAAGATTGGAGAATATGTGAGTTTTAACAAAGACTTGAGGGAAAAAAAAAACCATCTGTTTCTGCTCCTTTTTATTGAGGAACACAATGTCAAAACATGTTGGAGAAAAGCAATATTCGAAAAGATTCATCAATGAATTATTTAAAATTATAAAAATAATTTTCCCAATGGAGCTGCTTTGCTTTGAAATTTTTGCCATAATATCACCTAAATTTACCATCCAGTTCAGTGCAGCAATGATGATAATCAAATTGCTAAGCTTTTTAAGCAAACCAAAAAATAAGATTTTATTATGCAAAATTATCAATCACCATTTATATTCTTAGGGTTAGATCTTTTGAGTGGATAAATGTTTTTCAATGAGAAGAAGAAAAGATTTACCAGTCCTTCTCAGTAGGACTCGATTTAATTTTAAATGTACTCTCAGCACATTATGAATGCATCTATAAAATCTTATGGTTAAAGTTTTACTATTTGTCAACATTTAAGCCTCTCTAAATCGAATAACATCGTTTCTAAATTTGCATTTCTTAATATAATTAACAAGTCTCTAATAAGTAAATTTACATATTTCTACGAGATCATAGGCAGAGATCGTTGAAGGTAAGGATTCATACAAATGAATTTTATAAAGAAACAGCATTTACAAATAAAGCTTATGTGAGATTAAATGTTTCTCAATGGTTTGTTGACAGGCTCTTAAAGAAAAGAATTTTTCTTTTTTTTTTTTGTAACCAAATATTAGCTTTGATTAGTAAACTGCAATTCTAATTTTAAAAATTGTCAATTAAAACTGTAATGTAAAAAAAATAAAAGAAGTAAAAAAAATATTCAGGATAAGTTAACCAGATATATTTTTGCATTTTTAGTGAAGATGTACAAATCTTCAAAGTAAAAGATGTAAAAATCTTCAAACTGTTGTATCAGATACAAATGAGTTCATGTATCCGTCTATGATTTTATGCTTTCTCCTAGACTAAAATCTAAGAAAGATGTAATCAAAAATATTTTTAAGATACTGTTTTAGCAAGAAATGTATAAAATATAAAATAAAAATACTCCCAACAATATCGTAAATAGTAGCTTTGTAGACTTTCTAAATTCGCTTCTGGAACATTCTATTTATCCTGTTTCTGTTTTTTTAGCCGCAATAATTGTTTTGAGAAAACAAAATTTGAAAATATAATAATAGAAAAAATTGTTATTATTCTCTTATGGTTTTTCATAGGAAATACCGCTCCTTTGGTTGACAAGAAATGTAATGAAGGGTGGTTTACTTCTGCTTCGTCCACAAACTGTTACAAGATATTCTGGGATGACTACGTAAATACATCTCTTGCAGAAAACTTTTGTGAAAAGCGGGGTAGTAAATTAGCTAAATTGGACAGTGACCTCTGTCCTCGATTGACAGAACTTATGAAATCACTTTATTTACCCGAAGGTTTGTATGAATTGTTTATCTTATTTTATTTACCCTCTCGTGAAAAATTCTATTTCTAAATACAGAATATCTTAAAAACTTTCATTTATATTTCAGTCTTTTTGTTATTTTCTTCAGAAACTGAATTAGCCCTAAATACTAAAAAAAATGCTTAAATTAAAGTTTTTACAATTATTTAATGATAATGAGTAGGTTTTTTTTTATTAATGTGTTGTCAATGAAGTAAAATTCCTTTTTTTTAATTTAATTTGATATTTTAATTAAATTTAAGTTTCAAAAAATTACAAATTATTACGATTACTCAATTCACTTATTGATTCATTTACTTCATTGTTTAATATTTTTTTATTAAAACCATAATGAATAAAACGATAGATTATTTATTGATCGAGGAAGTAAATAAATAAATGAATAAATAAAAAATGCAATTACATTGAAATCACTACACCTTTTAAGGTATTGTTCAAACTGTCTACTTCGATGCTGAAAACATGCTGTGACGTGTGCTTCCAGTGATTGCATTCAGGGAATCTCAGCAACGCCATGGCGTATTGTTCAAAGTCTTAAAAAATATCAACATAGTTAGTTCTTTTACCATAGCCATATATAAATTGATAAACGAACAAACAAAAATTTTGATGTTTGAATAGTAACACTTCCTACGCTCAGCCAATTAAGAAAAATACCGCTATAATAAAATAAGGCATTCTGCTGATGATGGCCTTGTGGAGCTAAAAACAGGCCGAGATTAGCACCATTAAAAAGCCGTACACATTGTGTTTTATATTTTATGCAGGTGTACGGTTTTTTAATGGTGCTAATGTTTCTCAGTACACATAAACTTCGCATGAACAGGCTGAAATTGTCCAGGTTTTTATTTTTTTATTGTCATTAATATAATTTATTTTTATTCCCATTATGTGTGTCCTGAAGTGATTTTTTTAATTTCTAACAATAAAATAAGCAAATTGGGAAAGTCTTAAATAACAAGGCAAGAAAGTGGTTCTGTAGCGCACACGAAACCAACCTATTTCATTTTCGGTCCCTTCCCTTGAGACAGTAAGTGATAGTAGACTGGAACTGGTATTTATTTTCTGACTCTATAAGTCAGAAGGGTTCCAATAAGGTATGACTGACATCTGTATGGCTTATAAATTGGGCTATGGAAGTAAGAGCTCCTCCGCTTTCACTTTCGTGTTCAGGGTTGCTAATAAAATTGAGGAGGAATATGATCTTAGTCAAAATTTAAGAAAAAGAAGGCATGAGAACATTTAAGAAACACGAAAATTATGATTCTCAAGCTACAATGCAGCAAATCAATACAACTTCCAATTAAATTCTAATAATTATTTAATTATTTAATTCTCATAATTATTCTCATAATCATAATTAAATAATTTCTTACAAGCAACGTTTTCTTGAAAATAAACATTCCATACTTCTTCTTCAAATCTTTTCTACTGTAATGT
>JAFIDM010006943.1:37829737-37917039 GCA_023159025.1 Thereuonema tuberculata | reverse complement strand
ATGTTTAGCATTTATTTTCTGGTGTAGTAGGGAAGATGATTAATAGTTTTCTTGAAAAGTTCAATTCTTTTCTCTTTTAATTATAGATAAATGGCCTGCAGTAGCAGTAATGGAAGGCAACGTTACTAAATTCTTGAAGATGTCTAACAATTGCAAGAAGCGTTCTGGGCCAGGTATTCCTTTGTGCTCCAAAGATTTAGCGGGATCCACGAATATCATTTCAGAGAAACAATGCAGGTGTGCAAACCAAACAGGACAAGGAAAACACTGTACAGTCAGTAGTGTCGTTAATGGAAGTAAGTTGTATCTATAATTTCCTTTTTAAAACGATCTGCCAAAGATCTATAGGATTTAAGTGGTATTTCTTTGAATGGAACTTGTCTATATTTAAAAAACGCAATTAAATAGATATGCGCAATAAGAAATTGGGAGCAACCTCAAATTCATTTCATTTTATCACTAAAAATAGCTGATAAAACAAGAAGACAGTATTTTATGTTTAAAGCTTCATAATTGAAATATAATTTATTATCAAAGTTAAATTCCGAAAAAGCAGTTATAAATAATTTTGTTAAAGAAACGGTGAACGATGGCTAGATCTTAGAAATGTTGAAATTGTTCTCAAACAGTTAAATGTAAGCGTCTTCAAAGTGTGTTACGAATTATCCAATAATAATTTTTGTATTCCCCTAATTCGTGAATTAATGTTGTTGTTAATATTTTGTCATTGAAAGCCCACAAATCAGTTAAGAACGTCAAAATCATTCTTCAAAGACCGTAAGCCCTTGTTCATTCAATACTGGATTACAGATCTTATTCTATATTTCTTTCTATGATAAATAAATTTACAGAAATCGAAGCGAAACGAGCGCGGTAGTAAATTACAGCGCTATTTATTTGTCAAAATAAATTATCTATTGGCATAGTAATGAAAGTAAAACATCAATTATGAAACAGCTGTATGGATTTGGCCATGAGAGCTCAAATTCTGAATTTCCTTTCCACCTTTGAATATGAAATTGTCTATTATAAGTCAAAACAGTTGTATGTATTAAGTTATTAAATCATAGAACATTCAAAAGGCAGAAGAAATACAGACAGGGATTTGACTTTTAAGTTACAACGAGTTGTCAATGACGAAATTACAAAAATTTCTTGATTTTTGATTAATAGATTAGTTTTTACTGATGACAAACCAGGAGTTGGAAATTTGTTATCTTCTTAAGAAAAACTGCAACTACTTAACTTATATAGGCAACTATTATCAAGCAATAAACCATTGTTTCCTCAGAAAAATGTGAAATTCTACAGCATCTTACTGTGTGGAACTACAAAGAATACAACGAATTTCTCAGTCTTTATTTTGTGATCTACAAATTAGCATCTCAATGTCTAACGATCATCTGCAAATAAGGAATAACTAGAAAGCATCTAAGATGCCAGTAGCAACCATTTTGATCACTGGAACAAACTCATAAAATTCCAAATAAACTTGTCATGCCAGGGAAGCAATGTGTTGCGAATAAAGTGAAATTATTTGTGGCTTCTACAGCGAATATTAGTCAATATTATTCTCAGATAGAAGGCTGAGAATAATACAGAAAGAAGAAGACGATTTTGAAAGCCACGAAACAATTGAATGTAAACAATTAGATCTTGAGGTCAGTAGCTGGCTTATTACTATCTATCACTGCTGCATTAACACGTGGAAGATAGTTCTCGGTTGGTTAAAGCCATGAGGGGAGAAGATAGCGTCCTTATGTTCGTTGACAAAAAAAAAGACGAATCTATCCAGTAAATAGCATGGAATTTTTGTGAAATACACATTACCATCTCAGAAGAAGATGAAGCTGTAGGTCGTCATATCCTCTTCTTCCTATCGATATCTTAAGTTTAACGTGCTACTTCCTTCTTACAAAACTCAATTCAACCTTAGTCAAACTCGGACCTTTTTCTTACAGGTTTTGCAGTGTGATATAAATTAGCAACGTTACACTGCCGTAAAACCTAAAAGTTCAGCTATGGAACGATAGTATTTCCTTTTGTAGTCATTGTAATCGTTTCTTCATAATACCATTACTTATCAAGTATGAAAATTCGGTCATATCACCATCGTTTTTTAAGATAGTTTATATAAGTGAAATTAATGAAGAATGGTCGTACTAAACTGAATAGATCGGTTAATCCTAATCATACACTAAACCTTAGAAAATGTGGAATAAGATACAAAGTCGCAATTCAGACTTACACCAGTGATCCAACTGTTCGTGAACTTAGAACAGAATGGAAAGATGTCATGCTGTAGAATGTTCACGATTAATATTGAGTTTAAATTTATAAAATCCCGGAGAACTCCACCTATAACGGTACTTTGTACAGAGAAGGAAGTTTAGGGACGCATTCATGTTTGGAGTATATTTATGTCTGGTGCCATGCCGGCGTGGCCGTGCGATCTAGACGGCGGTCTGCCATCGCGGCCAGTGTGCCGGTACCCGGGTTCGAATCCCGGTCGTGGCATGGATGTTTCTTTCTTCTTCTGTTTCTCCTTCTGTCCGCTCCAGCGGGTATCACTTGATGCTGCCTCCTATGGCGTACCCTGGGCAACGATTCGTCGGAGAAAGGCATCATATCTCGCCCATAGTTGTGGCCTAACGAAAGCTGATCAAGCTATGAGCCCTGGCATTTGTAAAAAAAAATATTTATGTCTGGTTTTTTCCTCACTGATACGGTCGAGTTCAGTGCTGAAAACTGAAGTGACCTAACATTCGGTTTTCCGGCTTCTACATGCTGGACATGGGTATATTTGAATTATGTAAGTTTTAGGTATGAGGAATACAGAATGCAAGAATTCAGATTTGAACCTTGCAGAAGTCCAGATCGAACTACAGTGATGGTTTTCACAAAATGGAATAATAATAAAAAAAAGGCCTTTCCCTTTGTCTTATTAATATGCAGACTGTCTCGACATGTACAGTATTATCAAGAGTATGCCACAGAAAGAATAGAATGGCTAGCACTATAACAAAAAAAGCTGCATATTTTCGAACTGTTCTTCTGTTATTTTCTAGATAATTTCAAGCTTATTGATGATTTTTCCCAATATGTTGCTCAATACAAAATGTTTTGTATTGTATTGTATTTATATTTCCGTCTCCATAGAATTTTGTTAATTCATTGGCGAACTTTTCGCTGCAAATCATCATTCAATTCTTTCCCTAGTCTCAAAATCACGAACATTGTCGAATGATTAGCCAGAGAAACTGTAACTTTTGTTGTGGATAATAGGGAGATACAGACACTGATTCATCTCTAATTTGTCGCAACTCACTGTTATCTCGAATATGGAGTTAGAGTGGTCGATCACAGCAAACTGTTGTTCAGTACCGCAAAGTTCTTTATAGCGAATTGAAATGCATTTTTTTTTGAAATTATTATTCTAAAAGAATCTTTTTCACTATGAATTATAGTACATGCAAAATTACTTAATTATTTAATCTCTTGTAGGTCATCCTGAAGAAAAAGATAATTTTAAACCTGGATGTCCAAAGTCTTTTCAACTTCAAGTACATTTTGCAGCGTTTGGAACTGATAGGGACAGGCACAAGAAAATGAACTGTTATGTTAACAATTCATTATCTTTGCTTCGATTGTGGTACGTTATAAAATATATTAATAATTGTCTAATATTTATTTTTCATAATCTATATTTTGATTACGATTTTTCTTAAATAAAATTTAACCACTTCTTTTACATATCTTATTTTTATCACGAATTCTCAACAAATTTTCATGTTATTTACGACGAGCTCTGTCTCGCAGTTTCACCCGCGTGAAATTCGGCCCTTCTCAGTAATGTTCGCTTCTCGACGGGTCGGCTTCTCGGTAATGTTCGGTTCTCGTCCTGACGCCAAGCTACCCCGTTGCCGCCACCGATTACCGTTTATGTTTACTGCTCCTATTGGTCGTAGCGGGATGTTGTACAGCCTATAACCTTCCTCAATAAATCTAACGCAAAAAGAATTTCGCGCTCAATCACACAAACTCTTCAGCTTTATAATAGTAGTATGATTTAAGTATGTTTTTATTAAAAGCCGAGGTAGCCTAAGTAAATATTATTAATTCTTGTAGAAAAGAAACGTTCCAAAGATAATCATCGCCGTTTATTAATTTTATGCATATAGTTTTTTTCGTGAGTTCATAAAACATTTTGAACGATTTCGAAACTATTAACTACTAAAAGAAAATGAGAAAATAAAAGCAAATTCTTGTTAACTAAAATATTACAATGATAACAATTTCGACACTGCAGGGAGTTTACTTATACTTACTTATTCTTTACTTATTCTTCCGGACAGTTGAGTTTGAATTTAATCTTGTAATTTTATATTATTCTTTTTTAGGTGTCAAGGAAGGCAAAGTTGTGAACTCAGTTCTAAAATCAGTGAATTATATGTCAGTGAAGAATGTAGAGAAAAACAAAGCTTTTTCATTCGCCGATCTTGTAAAGGTTAGCTCATTTGTACTTTATAAGCCTTAGCTAAGGAAAGTCAAATATATATACTTTATTTTTCAGATATAATTAAGGCTATTCAAGTAGTCTCTCACTGATTTGATACCCTAAAGATTTTCTTCTGTATTTCAAATATTTCTTTCGAAGAATTTGTTATCTTTAGAAATGATCATGTAGACAAATTCTGAAAAGTTTCAGAAACAGAAACAGAAAGAACACTTCTTAATATTAAAAATAACTAATAAAATAAATATGAAAAATGGATTACGAATTTCCGACACAACTTTCCGTTGCCGAAGACTAATTTACTGCAATTAAAAGGGGAAAAAAGCGAATAATGAAAACATAACAAGACCCATTACTAGAAGAAACAGATACTGGGAATCCTGACTGTTTAGTTCAGATTTTTAATTGAAAACTATTGTTGAATAAAACCATTGTCCATTGTTGAAAACCATTCTCTAAGAAATTTGAGAAAATGCAAGTACTGTATTTATATTGGCTCCCAATAGTATGGAATATTGTAACTAAGACATTTAATCTAATATCAGTTAATTCTATATCTTTTTAGGTTAAATTATATCTTTTTGATTAAGTTGAATCACTTCTGTCCCAAAAATTTCGTCTATTTATTTTGAGAAATTAGTGTCACAATTGAAGGAACTTAACAGAAGAAAAAGAAGTTAATAATAACTAAAAAAAAAAATCCATGGCTTCTCATTGTAATTTATTCAGATATTTAAATATGTAATCCTCAATCCTTATTGTAGAAATTTAGGTAAAAGAAAAAAAAAAGATATCGGCAATAATTAAATTTCAGATTAGTCAAATTGTTATTATTTTCATTACAATTAATTTACAAATTTTAAATATTATTGAAATGTTTTTTATTTTATTTTATTTTAGCTGAGTCAAATTTTTCCTGTCCAGTCGGAACTTACACAATCAAGGCTCAGATTACAGACGGTATAAATCACATCACCTGTCTTGAATTTGTGGGTGACAAGACTTGGGCACAGGCATTAGAAACGTGTCGAAACAAAGGAGGAGGATTACCTATGTTAGGACCTGATCTTAACTACACTGTTTTGCAAGGGCTGATTGCAAATACTTCGGAATTACGAGTTATGAAGCTGAAGATGTGGGTTGGTGGTAACATCTCAAACTCTTCTTCAAAATCAGAGTAAGTTAAGCCTTATTTTCATCTGATCATTTAGTTATAACTTCATTTATATTAATGCATTCAACTGAGATTAAAGTCTGCAGTTTTCATTTCATCAACAAAATTCTTTACAATGTTCTCTCTCTCTCTCTCTCTCTCTCTCTATCTATCTAATTCAAATTAGACAGAATTACAATCTTAAATACAATCTTTGTTTAAGTAATTACTTAATTGCATTTTAGGATGAGGAATTGTTAAAGCTTTAGAATTTCTTTCTTGTATAAGAATCGAGCAATGTTGACAAATTTAAAAGAAACACAGTTTTCTACTGAATACATTTTTTATATTCTGGTGAAAGGCATACTCCAAAATATTATTCAAGTTCCAAATGTAGGTAATAGTTTAAAACATTTAACATATGTAAATTAAAATTATAAGAAATTTGCTGATTGTTTTCAAGCTTACAAATGTCAAAAAAAAAAGCTGTATCTTAATTTAAGACTACTAAAAGATATTTCAAAAATAATAACATTAGTTTACGAATTCAATATCTTAAAAACTCCTTTACAAATCCACAACAATCCTTTCAATATTATAAATTACTTTTGCAGGAAACTCAAACCGAATACTTTTCTCAGCATTGACATCGAAAACAAAACTATTGAAGTACTTGAACAAGATAATAACACCGAAGATCTGCCATTTGTCTGTAATTTTGACAAAAAGAGTAAGTCATTTTGTTTTTTTAGGTAGTTATTAGAAATTTTGAAAAGCAATGAATACTGATATTTGATGAATACAGAACATTTAGATTTTTACAAGACTGCTAACAATTGTACTCTTCATCCAGGAAACCAATGGGTATTTCTTAATTTTTCAAATTTTTTGAACATAATATATTCAACAGAAAGTGTTTATTTTTTCAATATTTGCATAACTTATTATATTTAAATTTACTTTTTCATTATTGTCTAAGTGATTATCGAACGACTTTTTTTCTTTTTTAAATTAAGATTAAAAAATAATTTGAAATATTCAAAAAATTCTTTTTATAAAAAGATAAGTTTACAAAATCTTGTCAGAAACCCAACATAGCGTAATTATGACCAAAGTATAAATCTAATGCACAGTCAATTTCACAAAAATTTCTTAACTCATCTTTAGTTTTTATTTCTATACTTCAAAGATTAAAAGATTACTTAAAGATAAAAATAATCACTTGAGGATTCAACTCTTCTCTCACTAGCTAATCGATTATGTATTTTTAGAAATGATAATAATTTCTTCGATTTTTATCAAAAATCAAAAGCATCTCTTAATAAACAAATATCTTCGTACAGAAAGTTATTATAGACTTACGATAAGAATTTATTATCATATGATAAGAATCGTGATCGTTAGATACTATGAATCAGTATAATAGTGTTTTCATGAAATCACCTAGAAAAAATGATAAATATATTTTATATCTTGCCACAAACATAAAGCAAAATGCAGTACTAAATAATGAGTAGAATTTCAAAGTATTGAATCATCTGAATAATTGAGGTGACTTATTGTTTAAAAACATATTTGATTATTGGTTCAAATTCATTAGTTTCTTCAATTAAAAGTAGATATCCCAAGAAATGGTTAAAAAAATTGAGAACCTTGACTACAAATTTATAAAAAGTATATTTTCTAAAAAGTAGATATCCCAAGAAATGGTTAGAAAAATGGAGAACCTTGACTACAAAATTATGAAAAGTACATTTTCTAAAAAGTGACTGCTTCTATTTTATTTTCTACATTAAATATTTGTAATTGTAAGCGTTTTTATATAAGTGAGGAACAGTTGACTGGCATTCCTATATTACTTGAAGAGGCGGCACAAAGGATCGCTAAACTGCAGTTACCTCTAGAGAAACATAAGATAATTTTTTTAATGTGGTCATTGACTTCTTGATGAATAATTCTCAAACTGAACTACTTTTATCGTTGTCCAACTTTTGACTGCAAGTGATCATTAGTTATGCTAGACTAGTACGTCTCTAGCAATAAATCTGATAAGAATAAGTCAGGAAAATAAAGGCATTACTGGATAGATCCTTGCTTGAGGGATTATTTAAAAAAGAATTATACAAAAGCATCATTTAGCCAGAATTTAGAGTAATCCGTTTTAGACAAATTAATTGCAGTACTTAAGAAGAAACGCAGTAGGCCAAATATATACGACCTAAAGTAATCTCAGTCAGATACTGAGAAAGTGCAAAAAATATTCACAATATACTGCATTCTATGCAAATGCATATCATAAAATTTTCCTTAAAAAGGCAAATGCCTTTTAAATGCTTGTAATAATTATGCGATTAGAATTATTGGTTGTATCTTCCAATCCAACTACTCATTGTGGGAGATTAGATCTTTCAAGAGAGGCCTTTTGCCAGAAAAACTTTTGACTACAAAACTGAAGAAGAGGAGAAAGAATAATAATTATTGATTAGCATCATCTCACAATATAAAATCGTCTACATTGTGATAGATGTTGAATTAACAATGTTAGAAATAACTCAAATCTACGTTTCCAAAAAAATTCTTAAAAAGATTCAAGAGGCAACAATGAAACACCCACTTTTTCATTTCAGTTGCTTACTAAAACAAAGCAAACCAAATAAATAGTAAAATTTTGATATTTTTCTAAAATTCTTATGATTTTTCTATGATAAAATAACCATTGCGAGTATCAATATGTTTAATTATTCTTGTTAATATCTAAAGGAAATTGTTAATATTGAAAAGAAGATTCCATTCGAACTTGGACAAAAGCGTAACTGCCGCCATAATGACCATATATTGAATATCACAATGGCCTATAATAACAATTCGTAATAATTAATATTTTGTTTTCTTTTTAAGATGACACATGTCAAAAGGACACTTTCGATTTGACCTCTGTAAGGACGGATATGGGAACAAATGCTGCAAAACCCTGTTACAAATACGAATCATCAAAATTATCTTGGGAGAAAGCGAACAAGTCTTGTATTGAACAGAATGGGACTTTGGCATTCTATCCACACACCACTTTCCCTTCTAGCCAAATATTCCACTTACTGGATCCTTTTCTGCAGTCTCTACGAGCTGATCAAATTGAAGTGTGGATAGGTGGAGAAGCAAACGACAGTAGAGACTATTCAAAGTAAGTGATAAAATAAATTAAAGGTCATGAAAGATTTGCTAATTTTGTTCAAAAATCTAAATATGACCTTTTCTTTTTTAGCTTACAGCACATTTCTTAGAATATTAGATATGCTTATTAATTTATCTTTCTTTTGATGCATGGAGAGAAAACACAATATCTTGGTTGAATTGATATAATTATTACAGACGGTAGATCGATTTTTTTTTATCTTAAAAGTTATTATTATTACGTTTTATTGTTAAATCTAAATTGATAGGTAATATCTTGGAGAAGTTGACATCAAACACATCGTAATCTAAATGTATTAAATGAAAGACTAATAAGTTATAGTAATATTAGAGACAGAAACAATGACCCTCAACAACTAAAAACAAGGAAATAAAAAAACAAGAAGAAAATGTGGATTAAAAAATCTTGGGCACCATTTCGGCTACCTCAAAAGGTATTTCACCACAAAAAAAAAGAAAAAAGAAATAACAAATCCTTTAAAGAGTAAAAGGAAAGCAATCAATACAATTACTATAACATAATTGAAATAAGTCATTCTTATTTCAATCATGTTATAGTAATAATAGTTATGTGATAGGGCTTAATTTTTTTTTTATAAACACAACAAGGGAGGGAGCTCTTAAGAAGGTTCTGTCAGTCCATCCGTCATGATCTCTGTAAATCGTACAGACATGAATGATATTTTTTTTGAAAAGCTTATGAAGTGTACAGTGAGAAAAAATGCAAGTTCCGGTCAATGCCGAAAATGAAACATGTACAGAGTAGCTATGGTTTCGTGTTCAATGTGAAACCAGTTTTTTTTTCCTTATTTTATATTGTGTTGTGTTTAATGGATCCAAAAAAATTCAGATTTTGGGTAGTCGTTTCGGTATCACTTTCATGTTATTCTCTGCTATCGTGGTTGTATGAAATCTGATTAGTCTTAATCTTTTGCAATGTTACATTAAAGTTATAAGAATGTTACGGTACGGTTGATGTCAAGAAATTGTGTCTTATTAATTGATGCCTGTAGTTGATTCCTTGCTGAAGAATTATGCTGAGGTGAAAACTCAGCCCTTTCATCGTGGATCTTGAGATTTGAGCAATGATTCCTTCCTACAACAACTGTTCCACATCGTATGGTCGATTATTTCGAAAGTTGTCTATCTAATGTCATCTGATGTTCAGGTGATATAAATGCACAGAATATTGCTGGTCAGAAACAGCATGACTGACCACTCTCAATTGAAACTATTTCATTGCCTACATGAATTTTCTCTCTCCGAAAACTGAAGATTGTTTTAGTCTTCTCTCTCTAAAAGAGTTGCATCTGACTTCCCTTTTTTGAGGACTGCTTCGTCGTCCTTTCTAAGAAAAGAGAATGATTGAATCTTGTGTATTTTAACTTGTAGGGAAGCATTAACGATATATCACTTCATTTTTCTAATCAAAGGAAAAACATTTTCTAAAATATTGTTGTACTGTGATATAAGTTTTGGGATTAGTGACTTTAGTTATTGTAAATGTAAATCTTCTCTTTTATTCCATGATCTAGGATCGGGAGTGACACCTGTTTACTGAAATAATTAGCATTTGATTATTGGTAATTAGTCTTGCTTTCAGCTTCTTTTGAATTTATTTAGCAACTTTTGATTTGCTTCTGTGTTCATCGACCATATTTTTGTACATCCAGCTTATTTTTTTTTTTTACTGCACATTTTTGTTGAAAATTGTTTTCAGATGGAAATGG
Organism: Thereuonema tuberculata; assembly: GCA_023159025.1. Lineage (NCBI taxonomy): Eukaryota > Metazoa > Arthropoda > Chilopoda > Scutigeromorpha > Scutigeridae > Thereuonema > Thereuonema tuberculata. The sequence continues at coordinate 37,906,448 of JAFIDM010006943.1, read as the reverse complement.
ATGCTAATCAAATAACTTATTGTCTGTTGTTGATATTGATTACGTTTGTTGTTGAGTCGTTGGTTTCCCATGGGTTTTTTTTTTCTTGAATGCACTTTCGATGATTCATTATGATTTATTATTATTTGCATTATGATTATGTTAAATCATTTATGTTTTGTTAATTCATTGTTTAATTAATAATTATTACATTGATAAGATTACATATCCCAGCAATCATCAAACTGTGTGTTTGATCTTTTGACTATATGCAATTCAGTATACTCAGTATATATCACTTATATTCAGTCACTGCTATAATATATAACCAATTCTGGCAAGATTAATGGTTTCAGGATATATAAATAGTATTTTGGGCCTCATATAATATTTATTTCCTTAAGATACATTTCCCGTGATTGGTTGTATTTCTTACTGATCTGTTTGAGTTCAGTTGTTATTTTGACGAAACTCAGAAAACATGCGAATAAGGACAAGGTTTCGAATTGTAGCTAGTTAATCAAAAGAAATAATTATTTTAATTATGAGTTAAATGATTTTGCAAACCATTGAACAAATGCTAAAGATGTCTCAATTTTGTCGTTTAATTTTAGATGCTGTTTTAAATCTAACTTATTTAAGCTCGATATATATCATTAATTTAGAGACAATTATACATTATTAATTTACAAAATGAAATAAGAGACATGTACATGTCTATTATTATATATCTAGATGCTGTAAGCACAGATTCTTGCTTACACATCTATCACAACTTTTCTACAAGATCAAAATACGAGTTACGTAGTTACGTTTTCTTTCCACTATAACTTCCTTAAGACTGATAATACCAATCTAACATCTTTTTGCAATGTGAGTTTTTGCACAAGATTCATTGTCTGTTTGCATTTAGTGTTCGATTTGCTGTAATTATTCAATCCCATTTTTTTCTCAATCTATGGCTAGTTCTGAGACATTATAACATTTACCTGACCAAAAGGTTGAAGTGTTGAATCAGCTCTCTTAACAGCTTGATAAAGTGGAGAAAGTTTTTGCTGAATAATGTTTCTTCCAGAGTTTTTTGATCTCCTTTCGTATCTAGTAATATTAAATTGACTTCCTTCTAAGAAAATCAATTCAGTTTTCAACAACTTTTAAGTGATGAATGTTGTATAGGTGCTTACTGCTTTCGAGTCAGAACCGCTGGATCCATAAACACCAAATTATTCATTCGAAAGAAGAGATATAATAATAAGTCGCAAATAAAAAGAAAATCCTCTAATTTTGAAAGTAGACATAAAAATAAAAGTAGGCAATGTTAATTAAATAATAGATTTTTCTTATTCTTTAAAATAATAACTCTCTGAAATCAACCACATCTTTTAAAAAATATTGAACTGTTTATTATTATTATTTTGTATCTAGGGATATATCACCTTGTGCTAATATTATTATTGACAATGAAAATCAGAGAATAAAAATCAATAAAAATAACAAAGTGGATTGTTTAAATGAGAAGAAAATAGAAAAAAAAGTTTTCTGTGTTTTACCACCAACAGGTAAGTCTATATATTTTTTTTCTTATATAATTAGTATCACTTTGAAAAATCTTTTAACAAAACAATAAGAAATTTTAAAATTTATAAATGTCTAAGATAAATTTAGGCGGATACATTTTCGATTATAGAACTAACGGATGCAGTAAAGAAATATCCGAATAAAAATAATTAATGTTTTCCAGATTTTCATTATTGTTTTAATAAAAGAAGTATTTCAAACTGTTACTTTGGATTATTCAATTTTTATTATCAAAAAAAAAACGCAACTGTCAATTATTTCATTCGAACATTTCTATTCACAAATAAAAATTATATATAGTCTTTCAAGTAAAAATTAGCAAACAATGGAATAACTATAAACAAAAAACTAAAAAATAAAAATTTTAGAATGGTAAGTTTTATGAAAATTTAAAATTCTTGTGAATCACTAATACGATACTTAGATTTTTTAATTCATTTTAAAATTTTATTTCTAACAAATTATTCAGTTGACGCCACAATCTGAGACAAATATATGATAAAAAAATAAGAAAAAAAACACGACATACATTACAATTTAATACAAATATAGTACGATATTAAGACTATTGTACATATATTAACTTGAAGAGCTATACATAACAGTCACATCCTAGAACTTAGAACTAAAATATTCAAATGTCCGATAGCCTTATTTTTCACAATCATGATCTTAACCAGAATAAAAAAGGGCATGTTAAAATATAAATGACTACAATATTTTAATTATCAAGGCTTTATTCAAAATGATAACTGATTCGGTAGAGGTAAAGGAACGTTCTTGGACAAAGACATCATGGTATTAACCGAAATATTGGCATGTACATGAAATTCTTTTAATTAATCAGTTTTGCGCAAATGAAAACAATTTCATGTTAATCACCAATGAAAAGCAGTATAGCTTTCTGATATTCAGCAACAGTAAGAACCCCCCCCCCCCCAACATCAAATTCAGTAACGGGCCCCTCCCACGATATGAACAAAATCATAGATTCTTAGTCAAAACCATTGCGAAAACACCACACATTTTCATATTTCTCCCTTTTAAACATGCCACACACAGTTATTAACAATTTTTAGAGTAAATTAATTTAACACCAACATCTACTTTTTCCAGTCATACGCAAAAGATTAGACATGAAATTTAGAAAAAAGCTTAGAAAAACTTCGCTCTATGCAAACTATGTAGACAGTTAAAGCAGGAAAGTAGTTTATATAAAATGTAGACTTAACTATAAAAAAAAAGTCTAGAAGTGATACGTTAATTTTTTGTCGATTAAGATCTCAGCTCGGGCCCATTTGACCGCCGGGTCCTGGTGCTAAGTGACCCTTATGGGGACCCTTGATAGTAAGACAAAACTGAAAGATACGTTAACTAATATTGTATTCAGCGCCAATGTTATTGTCTTTTCTGTTATCTTTTAGTCCAGAGCTTGATTTTTTTTTTGCGCTTTTTAAAGATAAACTGTTTTCTATGGTTACAACTAGAGTGCTCGCAGAAGTAATAGTTGTAGCTACAGATTTAAGGTTACTTATAACTAACTAATAGCTGTTAAACAGCTGATCTGCCTTTTATGATATCATATTAAAATTCTTAAAAGACTACGGATTCATCAGCTTTTTTTCTAAGTACAATACATGCCTACCAAGATTCTTGTTATTATAATTACAAACTTTTTTTACTTGTCAAGCAAATATTTATAAATAAAGATATTTCTAAATGGAAGAACGATTTTTTTAAAATTCTATATTTGTTCCATTCTGCTTTCAATACAATTAGATGACAGTTTTCAAGGAATACTTTCTAGTGTCGATAATGTAGTATTTGTCCTAAAAATATATGTATTAAAACAAAAGGGTTTCATAACTTCATTAACAGTACATATTGATAATTTCATTATCAATAGGAAAAATTTAGAAGAAAGTATTAAATATAATTTTAAGTATCGGCGTGCTTATTCATAAATTTCTATCATCAGAAACTTAATCGTTTGTCATTAATTTGTTGTTTTAAAGACTAAGTAATAATAATAATAATAATAATAATAATAATAATCAATTTAATTGAATGGATTTTGATGGTGCAAAAGCAATAGTAGTTGAACTGTGCAAAAATAGTTAAAAAGAAAAAAAAAAGCTATCAAAAATTCAGCTGTGTTTCAAAGATAAACAAAACGTCTAAATTGGTGGGAGAATATTTTAATATCATCTGGAACATTGAAACGTGTAAACAGAAATGGTAGGCTAGCAGTCTAACCACTTAATGAGTTTCGTGGCATTGTATTGAATTTATAATGATTATATGATTTTAGTTTTCTGTTTTATGATGTTGCGATGGTTCTATATTATGAGACTGCTTCAAAACAAGTAAAAATGCAAGAATTTATTCTATCTTACTTGTGGGTTTCTTTATTTTTTCATTATGATGGGTTTCCTTATGCAGTCTTCGTAGGTTTTTCCTGATTCTCCTTCCGTACTTTGTAAAATAAGTATGCTAGCATGTGACAGTATTGTGGCTTTGTAGCTTTGTGTTGTAATGATATCTATATGTCATCCTTATCCTGTTTAAATGGTTTTATGGTTAATGCTTATTTGCTTTTATATAACAATACCCAATAAAAGATTTAAAACATAAGCCACTATGTATGTATTTTAACTTTTTATATATTAGAGATGAAATAATGCAATTTTATTTCGTTAATTTAGACTTCCATACAGATTTTATCATCATACACGCATAGGAAGGTCAGTCAGTCCCATATGCATAAAAAAAGCTGAAATCTGCCGTCAAAATCAATACTAATAATAGTTGTTCCATTAAATGTTACCACCATCAAGTGTTAATGGTTTAATACTGATAATATGCAAATCATAATGTAAAGATTTTTTAAGCTTTCTCATTTTTTGGAGTAGCAGTGATATTGAATAGCATCATATCATGTCGCAATTAATGTAAATAAAATAATAAAATTATTATAGTAAAAGTATAATATTCATAAAATTGAGAACTTTTGATTGGATGTAACGGTACTTGTGTGAATATAATAGACAGCTTGTATCTGCATTGGAAGGAAAAATGTATTTTGTTGGGAAAAAAATAGCTATCCCAAATAATGTAACAATATATATGAAAACAATATAACTATTACTACCACTTAAGGTATCCAACTCACGTGAAAATTAAAAGTGAATGTACATTAAATGTGAATCATTCATTAATCAAAGATAAGTGCAAAAACTTATTTCGGAATTGAAATTCAAATTGAAGAATAATAAAAAATTGAAATCTTCACTCGATATTCGAAATTTGGGCTTTTGTAATCGATGTGTAGGGCGAGGTTTAGAATAAATATCATCAAAAGATAAGTGTTTGTAAATTTTATGTTTTTGTATTGAAATGAGTTATTGTTTGAATACGAAAGGTTTAGATCTTCAGTCTTTCTATTCTGTGTTGTTTGATGTCTACTTTTTAATTTGTGCAGTGTCCGCAGTGGAGTCCAGTAAGTTGTCACTGTCTGATGTCCTTATGGGGGATTCTCCTGCAGAAACTGTCACTACTGCAAGACCAACACCTAAGACACCAAAGCGGAAGAATAGCTTTGGTGTTTCTTACGCAGACACTGAGCCCAAGGCTACCGTCCCTCCTGAAATCCCTACCCCTGATCCTAAAAAGGTACCAGATCCCGACGATAGCACTTCTTCCACTACTGCAACCCCAGTAATCAGCTTAAACCCTCGAGGCCCTAAAAAGAACCCTGTTTTAAGCGCTACCACTGTTGCACCTACCGTTGCTTTTACTTTTCCTTCTATTGCAAGCGAACCTTCTGAAATTCCACCTTCTTCCTTGCAAAATCCCCTTACTAATTCAACTCCTATTAACAAATCTTCCAACATAGACGAAACCGAGGCAGAAGAACCCAACCCATCCACCTCCGGAGAAACAGCTTCTCCAGTCTCCGAAGAAAGTTCAGTGACAGAACCAATAGACTCCGAACAAACAGACGTAAGTATCACAGAAAGTGAAGATAAAGAGCAAACCACTGTTTCCTCTTCATCGAGTGACCCGAAATACACTGATATAACAGATGATAATACTACTGATGAGAAATCAACATTGCAATCAACTTTCACAACATCTCCGCTTACAAAACATACCTTACAACCAATTAAGAACTGCAAAGGAAAAAAGAGTCCACGAGGAAATATCATCTGGAATGAAACTTCACCAGGTGTAACCCAAAAACAACCTTGTCCTGGCAAAGCCAAAGGTAAGAAAACATTCAATTTTTTCACCACATTTACGAATAAAATCTACTTAGCCTTATTTTATAAATCGGTAATTAAATTACGTAACAGAATTAATAAATAAAACATTCTTGCCCAACTCCAGGATAAGTTTTTAAGTCTATTAAAATTGAAGGAAATTTAGAATAAAAATTGTAAGAAGTGAAATGCTTATTCAACATGTGCATGTACAACCTTTTTTTATTAGCAAAAGATTGTTAGCTGTGGAGATGCTTGAAAAATTTAGCCTTGTGCAAATCAATTGAAAAATCCTTCTTTCCTCTAGATTTTATTTCTGAATAAAACCTCGAGTAGTTATTTATGGTATCTTTTTTCACCCACTGATCTAACATTAGTAAAAGCCACTTTTATTCAAAGAAATTCATATCAAGTGCTTGTTCTTTGTAGATAGATAGAACGAGAGAAATGCTATTGTGAGGTATAAAATGTAGGTCGATAAAACGCTAGTTAAATAGTAGGGGAGACCCTTTAATTATAACAAAAAATTAATGATATATGAAATTGGGTTTATTTGCAAGAATAATGACAACCAATATAAATAACTTATATGTTTCGGATGGAATTCATCGATGTCCACAGTTAACAATTGAAACAAACAATGAAAATTAAATAAACTAGATTACAATACCTGAGTATCTATCCTAAATGACATTTTACATAGGATAAATGTAAATAGTTATTAAATATTACAATGCATCAACGTTTAAGTCCTGTTATTTCGTGTTAAATGAAAAGCATGAGTTCCCTGAAATAACAGCATTGTTAAGTGTTGATGTATTGTAATGTTTAATTATTATTTATATTTATTCTATGCAAAATGTCATTTATGATTAATACTAAGATATCGTAATCTAGTTTATTTAATTTTCATTGTTTCTTTCAATTGTTAACTGTGAACATTGATGAATTCCATCCGAAACATAATGTTATTTATATTGGCTGTCATTATTCTTGCAAATAAACCCATTTCATATATCATTAATTTTGTTATTTGTAAATGTTAACGAAAACTGATAATTTTAATAAATGGCAATAGAAACAGCAGCATAAAAAGACTAGTTCTTCTTTTATTTTGAAATGTTTATTATTTATTTATTTTTAAATTAGGTTTCGTTCATTGGACTTGTGGGTGGAATGGTGAGTTTGAAGGCGAACCTAATTTCAAGGAGTGTTCCAGCTTAAACTCTACTAAGATATGGATAACTAAAGTTCGTTATTATTTATTTATTTATTTAATTTATTTATTAATTTATTTATTTATTTCATATAAGAAAATTTCATTAAAATAATATAAATTATTTATGATAAATATAGTTGCTATTTATATTTTTGTTATTTTTGTCGATTACAAGTTTGATAGCTTCGGTAACAAATTATGCAACTTCTGTAACTTTATCCTAAGTACACTACTTACTATGTCGTTTTTTTATTATCCCGAGTAAATTCCATATGTAGTTATTTTATAGTAATAATATCTTATCATTTTTAACAATAGATGAGAATCTACTACGGTACTTTATTTTTCATTTTCAGATCTTTCTACTATATCTATCTGGTGAGCTATCGATAGACTCTGTTTTTAGCTTTTATATCCTATTATTTAGCACTATACTTAAACCATATTGAAATGTTACTAACTAAAAATTATAAATGAAAATATTTAATTCAGGTTTATTATGATTTCAATGGAATCTTGGCTTCTCTACAACAGTTGTCTGATGTAAAGCTCAAAATTTGATTATCTAATAAAATAAACTCCCATATTGATAGGTTATCTAGATCAGTTGCTTCAATTAGAGGACAGCTTTGAAGTAAGATAGAAGCATTATTTCGCTAGTAGTAATTTTAATAAGTTTATAGCAGCAAGTAGGAGTACATCACGAAAATTTTACATTATTATTTCATTGTCAGTTCATTGCAAATTAGTAGTAGAAATAGTTTATGAGAAAGTTAAATTTGAAATTGAGAAAGTTTGTCATTTTTTAAAAAATGTCGAACTGATGAAAATGTCCTGATATTTTGAACTTTTTCCCCTAACTTGTAAAATGATTAATTAATTAAAATGATTAATATGAGCGAAAATATTAATTGTTTTTCCTTTAAAGACTGCAGTAAAAACTTAAAATCAGTTAAAAAAAATTAAAAAGTTTAAAACTATAAACAAATAGGACTATGAAAAGCAATTATTCACTTTTAGTACGAAATTTCTTTAGTTTGCTTATCCTCTTTCCGAAATGTGAGAATTACATGATCCTGCTGTATATCTGCGATTTACATGTACCTAAGAATTCCTAAAAAAAAATTTTGATCTTTTTTTTTAAAAAAAAAAAAAAAGCTGTGAATAACTTTTAATTGCGAATTTCTACTATGCTTTTGCGAATTTTGTGATCTTTGCACCGATTTTGAAAAATATAACTGCTATCAGGTTTTTAATCATCGCAGAGGTTCGTGAGTTTTCCCAGAATGCAACGCATATCATCGATTGTACTGTTCTGGCAGTTTGCTCGGCATGACAGACTGAAAAAAATAGCGGCCGATGTTTCGCATTCAAAACTTCGTCAAGGAAAAGCCATCAACTGTCAATCCAGGGAGATTATTCTTAACGTTGATCGTTTCAAAAACAAAAGAATTTCAGTTCTGTTAATGAAATTATACGATGGTTTTCATCAATAAAAACGTTTGCTTTCCTGCATAACCGACAGCATTAATAGTGGCGAAAATAGTCGATGATAATTTTCTAGAGGTCTCAAGAATCACTGCGAGGATTATCGGTTTATACCTTTTTTATTTTTTAAAGAAGATGCAAATGTAATGCCCTAGAAATGGAATGATACAAGAACAACTTAATTTCTGCAACTAAGATAAAATTTGTGTGGGTAATCTATTAAGATCATGCATACAACATCGAAAACAAATAATAAGCAAAGATCTTTTAAAATCACAGATGAGAGTGAAATGGACAATTTCTGGTCCCAAAATTTGAAGTTGAGGTTTTTTTTCATAAGAATAAATTGTTTGTTTTAGTAATTTTTTATCTTCTTTTGAGTATCGATGAACATTTAGCTTTAAAGTCAATTAAATATTATAAATGTTAATTACCAATCATTTAATTTATTGTTGCTCGTCAAAAATACCCAAAATTTAAGCAGTGCTTTCCCACTGAAATACCAGAACAACTGAGGCAGTGGCTTCTATTCCCATACCTGCCACCACACCTCCTCAATAAATGATATTTTCCGCAATTGAAGAACATACAAAGTTGGTTATCTCTGCAACCAGTTGTCGTATAATTCGCAGTAACGATGATAGTGTATCACGATTTCAGTGATTTTGAACGGGCGTGATAGTAGTAGCCAGGGAGATACGTCACTCCATATCCGAAATCAATACAAAATTTTGAATTTCACGTGGATTTTCACGTGCAGCAATTTCAGGGACTACGCAACATTACGGAAAGGCAACTACACAATACTTCGGAAAGGCATCCAGCGTGCGACACCACTTTAGCCGACAAAAACCTCTAAACGATCGTGGACAAGCATTTTAATATCCGAGTGGTATGCGATATTGCGGCAGAAAACAGAACGCTGTGACCACATGTAACTTCAGCGTTCGGACAATACAGTGTACTTTTTATTCTATGGGACACAGGAGGCGACACAGGAGGCGACACATGGACCCACTCGGGTCCATTGCTGACCCGACAGCACAGGGCTCGTAAACGCCTCCACTGAACACAAGACGAATGGAAAAGGGTAGCCTAGTCACATGTAACCTAATAATCACCTAATTTTAAAGAGAAATGGTAACGTGTTGCTGATGAATTTTTGAATCACATTGCAGGATTCTCGAGAGTTCGTTGTGAAGCCTGTATAAAAGTGGCATGAAAGGTGATGGAGACTTTCACAAGTTACCCAAACACTAATGTCTGAACTTAGATATTTGATAATTTATGATCAAACTGTACAGATCGTCAAATATAATCAAACTATACAGTTTATTTAAGAATTTGACGAGAATTATTAGAGTTATAGAGTTATAAGTCGATAAGAAGATTTTGTTCAATTTTAGAAAAATTCCATTCATACATTTGCATTTATGTCTTCTTAGGAGAATGTTTGACTTGGAGACAACGAAATAGAGTATTATTGATAGTTTCAATTAATACACAATTATAGTAATAAATGAAATATTGATTTAAAGTTTTCTCTTTTGATAACATGTAAACTTAATTTTGCTTTTTTTAAGATCAGAGAATTGTCCACAACAAATATCAAGAAATCAATTAATAAAATTTTTAAGACATGGCCATTGTTTTCAAAGCAATGTTTCGTTCTTGTGACGCCAAAGATTAAGTGAAAATTTGATTTCCCAGTAAGATGCTAAGCCCTTTCTTGGCTTAGATATTTATTGCTTATAGGTTTTAAGTATCAAATATCTAATTCAAGTAACAAATTCTCAGAAAAAATATACCTAATGGCCGAATTGCAGTTTCGATTGGAAATGATATTATCATTTTAATTCCTAAATTATTCAGTATTCAATTGGCTGTAAAATATCTTAGTTTTATTTAGATGTTTAACTAATTTCTTTTTTAAAAAAATACCGATCTAATTGAACTTTTTATTATGAAATTAGTTAACAAAGAATATATCATCATCAGAAGTTGTTAAGAACTTTTCTGAAGAAATAAGTACAAAGACGCTGTACAAGACCGATCTGGTAGCAGTGATGAACTTCTCAGAAACTGCTGTCGAAGAAGAGGAATCATATATTAATTCACTCGGCGACACAGAACAGAAAATTACTGTGTCACTAAACTTTACAGAAGCTATTGCAGGTATCATTCAGAAGACTTTAGAAACAGATAGTGACACTATTCATGCGTGGAATGATTTATCCGAAGTAAGTGCATTTAAGATTTTTAAATTTATTGTTTTGTTTTGTAATGTAATAAATTGTTTTGTAACTTATTGGTTTTTTGCATATATAGGGTGATTTTAATGAAAGTGATTTAATGCGATTATCCAGCTAAACGTCAAAATAGACTCATGAGCAAAGTCATATTTGATAGGTATAGGTAATCGCGTAGATTGTAAAATACCAAACTTTTGAAGTGATCACTACCGAAGGAAAATGTGGTGACGCTACTTTAATGTTTCAGATGAAAGGAATAAAGTTTTGATTAAATATTTATGTGTCTTCAATTACGATTCAACTATTCATACAAATGCCATTTTGATCTTTCGCAGTCGTGATTTTCCATGAAATGCATCAACTGCTTCTCGCATATTTTTAAAGTAATCTTTTTATTTCCAATTTCTTTTCTTGTTGTCGTAAGATATCTTTATATCATGTAGGAATTCGGTTTGCCCACTCATTTTTATTTCTGCAAATTCTCTCAATAAAGGTACTTTAAGAGAAATCACTAGATGTTTTTTTTTTAATTCTATAAAAAAACAAAGAATAATGGTAGCATTGACGATGACGTAAGGTATCAAATAGATTGAATTGAGTTACTTCTAAAAAAAATACCCATCGCAGAAAGTATAACTTATCTTCGTTATTAAATTTATAAGAGATAGCTGACAGCCGTTTTTGTAAGGAGTAAAAAAGTAAAATAAAACAATTCGGGGTGGAAGGGAAAAGTTTTAACGTTAATGCAACCTCTGCAGTGCGCTAAATTCTTCTGAAACTGAGCTTAAAAAGTTAATATTAACAGAGATTAATTATAATATTAAAATTTATTCAGTTCTGCATATTTACAGCCATAACTGTTTCACCAACTAAGTATTCTTAGAATTTCGTGATTAATGAGCTTTGTTACATTAAAACCTTAACTGAACCCTTCTCCTCTACATATGTACCATTTTGATCGAATCTTGTTGGCACAATATCTCAAATAATAATAATACACTAATTTGTACAAAACTTCATAGTTAAAGAACAGAAAACTAAAACGCACATAACTAACCAAAAATGTTTTTCATTGCGGTAATTTTAGTTTTTGTACTGGAAATCGAAGACGGTACCGTTTCGAGTTGCAACACACTCATCAGTCCGATCCCGCCCAGTATACCTAGCTCAGTGAAGACAATATACAAAACGGACAAACGAAGATGACAGTGACTCTCATTTAAAAAACATCAAAAAGTAAATCAAGAATAAAAGGGTGAAACTCGAAACGATACCGTCTCCGATTCCCAGTACAAAAACCAAAATTAGCTCAGTGAAATTTTTTTTGTTTAGTTATGTGCGTTTCTGTTTTCTGTTCTGTAATAATCTTGTTCGCACGTTAAATTTATATTTGAATAAATTTTAACTATGAATGAAACTAAACGTCAGTTTTAAGAGCATAAAGATCATTTTGCCCTTTTATATTTCAAGCAATCTACTTCAATCTTTGTAGGCCTAGATCTCGCGTAAATTCATACTTAAGGTTCGGTTAAGCTACAGAGACCTACACAATTTTGATATAAGTTAGTTTAAAGAACTATTTTGTAAGGTCAACTATTTTTCACCTTTTATGTTTTAACTTATGTTACTATTCACATTTATGAGATTAATAATTTAGTTAGTTGCTGTTGAAATTTCGATAAACTTCATGTCAACGTTCAGACCAACTTTCCTTTGGTATGTTCTCCCCGTCCAAACTGTAGTCAGAAGAACAGTTTGTCCCTCAATAAATTGGAAATTAGATTAACAATTGTTGAATATAACTAAGGTCTCTGCAAGTAAAATAATAGGCAAAGATTCTTTGAAAATAAATGCAAAAATTAAGTTTTATTAACAAATTTAGTTATTAAATATTCAAATTGTCTGATATGTGTTTAAATTTAAATATTAAATCTGTTTTTTGTTTGTTGTTTATTATAGAAAGAAAGAGCGATTACAGGTTCTAAGCTTCTCACCACCCAAGAAAGATCAGGTTTTATCTTGGCAAGAAGTATTAGGAATGGAACCCTCAGTGTTATAAAGCAGAATTTCGGTAAAGAATAAAATGTTGTTTAGTTATAATCTGCTTTACAATCTGCTGAAAATAGTTTGGATTTTTAAATTGAAGATAAAATTCTGTCTCATATGGTAGCTCTTCAAATTCTTTATTCTAATTTTAAGGCTTAATTTCCTTTCCAAGTTAAAGGAAAACTGTGAGTCTACATAAAATCTATGAAGTTCTTACAGTAGCCTTCCTTGTACTCTAGGCACGTTGAAGAAATAACTGAAATGCTATTGAGAAATTGATACAACTGTATAATTTTACATAAAATTCTTCTTTATTTTTCACCACGAATGATGGTGAAGCCAACATCACAAATGAGCTCTCACATCACCGTGTAGAGCAGATTTAGAAGGATTCTATGATGGTTTGGCCTATACCTTCCACAGAACTATAGACAGTTAGACAGGAGAACAATCAAAAATAGTTTGAAGAAGACTTGTCCAGGTGATTCCCATCCTTCAACTGGAAATAAGGAGAGACAGAAGCATAAAATTGTAGAATTTTGTAAAAAATATTTGTAATCAATTCATAAATTCCAGTAAAGTTTTATAATTCCAGATTATAAAGTCATTGAAATTCGAAGCTGAATTTCTGAATCCACTGCATCATCCAGCTTCATAAAATTAACTCATAACATTATTTATCATTAACAAACTGCTGTTATTAATAATTTATTTCATTGGCACTTGTAGAATTCCATTTAATAAATTAAGAAAGTAAAAATGAAAGAAAATTATTATTATTCTACAGAAAACTATTTTCTACTGTTTTGAATTAGAAATGGAAAACGACATTTAATTTATTTTTTATCTTATTTCAGAAATTACAGTAACTAGCTACAATGATAGCTTTTACGAATCCAACGATTGGATATATCCTGAGTTATCGCAGAAGAAGAATGTCTCCGTTGAATTTCCAAAAGGATTTGCAAAGACTGTTTCTGAAAATGGAGTTGTACGATCCGTGTTCATCGCATACAACAATTTAACTGCAGTTCTTCCAGCAAAGAGCAATTCAATAAATAATGAAAGGTTTAAATTGTTTATAATTTACATAAAAAATTGACATTTATTTATGACATTTATAAAATGTCAGTTTACTTTTTCTTCATCTTTCAAATAATCCCAAAAAAGTTATTTTCAGATCATTTCAAAAAAAGGACTGTAATAGCATAAATTTGAAAAAAAAATGATGGAGGAAATAAAAACGAACTAATAATGGATAGTATGATGATATTAAAAATCTTTGATACTTCTTAAGCAAGGAAAGTTTTGAAAACTTTAATTAGCGCATCATTTGTATTTACTAATTAAGAAGATTAACATTGTCAAAAAAAAACTGTCAGAAAAAATATTAAATATTCACTGTACATAACAGTCCCGAAGCAATGTGTATTAGTTAATACTGTTATGACATTCAACTAGATAGCAAATTCTTTCTTCTAACGACTAGCTCGTGTGTCGCCATTTATTAGCGGTCCCTATGGGATTACAGCTTACCTACTGTAAAACGTAGGTCACCGCTCTTGCATTTATGCTTGCTGGATGTCACACACTGTCACGCTCTTTAGTGGCCAAGCGGTTAGAGATATTCGAGTGAAACCTTCATTGTGTTCAGCATCAAAGAGTAGGTGACCACGTCCAAAAAATCAGACCTGTAGGACCACTCCCTGAGTCTTCCCCCCCCCCCCCCCCAAGGAGTGGTTTGCTAATAATGGGTTGCTAAAAACCAAGAAACCTGATAATTTCCTTATTATTATACATGTGATTGTTGCGAATGCAAAAGGCGCAATTGTTGCGTTTATTGTGATTGTTGTGACTGTTGTGTAGCTGCATTATAAATGTGATTGTTGCGCATCAAAAGATGCAATTGTTGTGATTGAAATTGAAAAAATGTCTCGACGTGCGGAAAAACGAAATGCTGATGCAAAGATTCACGCTTGCGTAAAGAACGGTCTCGCTCAAAGTCAGAGACAAGAGACAGAGAACGAGAAAGAAATGCTGAAGCCTATCGCCGAATACGATCTGATCGCTTCCGATACAATTTTGTTTATAAAATTGTGCATATTATGGGGCCGCTTTGCTTTTGACACTGTCTAAAAGCATTAATTACCTTGTATTATTTACTGTTATAGTCTCTGATGAAATTTACTAACTCTAACCCTTTTTGTACTTAACTAAGTTACGAATTAACTGTGCTTTTTAAATACGATGGTATTATCGATGTTATGATTGATATATTCTAATAATTAATGCAATTCTTAAAATAGTTATTACTGTCATGCGATTGCTCACCAAAATAGTTTTTAATGCATCTAAAAGCTTGTATAAGGTTTATAATATCCAAAGCGTACTGTCATTATTACTAAATTAAAAATCTTTCGTTATTCAGAACTCTAATGTCACATTTTCCATTTTTTTAACGTTCTAAAAAAGTTATCGTTTATATTTTTATTTCGTATTAAATATTTCCGATATTTTCCGGTAGCTAAGAATGGCTACCGATTCTTTTAAAAGATAGCAAATAAAAATTATGGATGCCATCCAAGAAAATATAATTTCAAGCCTCTGAAAACTGTAAACATATCCACGGTTGTTTCGGAAGAGGTTACAGTATTGTTCGATGTTAGATTTGGGAAAGAATCACTATTAATTTTTGACATTTTACTTTTTTTTTTCTTTTTTTCACGTAGTTCTCGCAACGACACTGATCTTAAGTTAATTACAGGAGTCCTTGGAATAACACTCAATAATTCTACTACCAATATACAAATTACTAATGGTAAGGTGAAGCTGGAGTTCATCCACTTAGATGAAACAGTTGTAGGGACAACATACTGTGTCTTCTGGAACATGAAAGATTTGTAAGTTCTTTTTTTCTATATCCTGATGATTAATGGCATTTATAAAATTAAAATTATAAAATAAAAATAGTGAAAAAAACAGCAAACAGATGGGAAATGGTAGAGATTAGCAATCGTTTGAGGAACGTTATGCGCAACCCCATTGCACAAAGATACATTGCTAACTGTATCTTCTGGATAAGGTTATGATAATATATGAACTTATTTATTAGTAACATCATAAAATTTATTGTATAGAAGGAAATAATTGAACTTTTAAGGAAGAAACAATTTTTTTAATGAAAATAAAAGTTTTTTCAAATTTTTCCTGTTTAATTCGTGATGCAACTTTTATAGATTTGACGTATTGATGGCATTCATTTCTAAAAAATTTTGCAAAACATCAGTTTCTTTTAATAATTAATTTGGGTTTTTCATTTAGCGATTAAAAATTGACATTTTATTGGTAGTCAGCGTCCACTGAATGTTTTGAGACAAGAATAGTTAACTGAGAAATTAAGTAACTAGGTAACTTAAAACATTGAAGGATTGAGTACTTTTTATAAAACGTACAAAAATAATCTGGGTGAATTTATTGAAGATTCCAATTTTCAGTTATCCTAACTTTCTTCTAAGGATAAGAGTCTGGATGTTTTGCTTTTGCTTTTGGTATTTTAAGATCACGTGGATATAGAAAGATTCATTCATTGTGAGATTTCCATATATTTCAGGGATGAAGAGGAGAAAGGAATTACAATATAATTTTTTTGTTTATGTGATAATGAACATTGATTTCTTATCATCTTTAAAAGCACTCTTAGGGGGAGAAAACAAATTCCGTCATATTGAAGTTGCAACAAAATGTAAAATTCGGATGAACTACACTTCCGTGCAGCTAAATCGACTCACCCCTTCAGAGCGAACAAAAAGGCGTATATTTTTTAAATGGCTTAACCGATTTTCAAAAAACGTTTTTTTATTGAAAGCCTAATGTTTTTACTTTACAATGACACCATTATCATTAAAATCTGTACAATATTTTCCAAATGAATGTGATCTGAACGTAAGCGTAGCAAAATGCAGTCTGAACGGAAACCACCAGTTGCGCGGCACCCCCTATAAAATCCCACGTGGACCGATATTTCTTATCAGTTGCTTATCAGACGTTCATCTGTACACATCTCTGCAAGTTTAATTCATTGTTTTCTCAAACCCATGGATACTATGCCAGAAGACACCACACAAGTTGTTGCTTTGTATCAAGCAGGCCACAGTCAACGAGAAGTAGCTCGTCAACTAAATTTGAGCCAATCTGCTGTCTCAAGAGTATTCAAAAGGTTTAGAGGAAACTGGTACCTTCACTCGGAGACCACATACTGGATGGCGCCGATTCACATCTGAGAGGGACGATCGCTTTATCATTTCAACTTCACTGCGAAATCGCCATCTCACGGGCGTCGATCTGCAACAGGAGCTGAGACAAGTTCGTGGAGTAGCTGTTAGTCAGTGGACAGTCAGAAGACGCTTGAAGGAAGTCAACCTCACTCCAAGACTGCCCGCGAGAGGCCCAAAATTGACCGTAAGTCACCGCACAGCACGACTCGAATTTGCTCGGGAACACATCAATTAGAGCATCGAGCAATGGCGGTCCGTCCTATTCACTGATGAGAGCAGAATGTGTCTCCATGGTAATGATAGGAGAGGCCGGGTCTACCGGCGTCCAGGAGAGCGATTTTCACAGTGCTGTTTTGCTGAAACAGTCTCGTACAGCGGCGGTTCCTGCATGTGGGCTGGCATATCTCTTGAGGGAAAAACAGATCTTGTTTTCATATCTGGTGGAGGCCGGAGCGGGGGGCTCTGACTGCTCGACGATACATTGAGGACATTCTCCTGGATCATGTTGTGCCCTACGCAGGATATATCGGGGAAGACTTCATGTTGGTGCATGAGAATGCCCGGTATCATTCAGCACGAACCACTCGGCAATTCATGGAGGAAGTTGGTCTCGAGACGATCGAGTGGCCAGCCCTCAGTCCCGACATAAATCCGATTGAGCATTTGTGGGACGAGCTCAAACGGAGGGTCCGAGCCAGAAATCCGACACCGTCTAATAAAAACGAGCTCAAGATTGCGCTGGAGGAGGAGTGGAATGGGATCCCCCAAATCTTAATAGGGTCTATGAGGAACCGCATGCAAGCCGTCGTACAGGCAAGGGGAGGCAATACCAAGTATTGATTAATAAAAGTTTCCTTGTTTTGCTTGAATTTTTTGTTGTAATTTAAGTTTAAGTATCCCCAATTTTTTTTCTTAATCATGCATTTTGCTTGCGTTTTCATTCAAAATGCATTATAAAACAAAATATTATACAGATTTTCATGATAATGGTGACATTGTAAAATAAGAACATTAGGCTTTCAAAAAAAAAATGTTTTTTGAAAATCGGTTAAGGCATTAAAAAATATACGCCTTTTTGTGCGCTCTGAAGGGGTGAATTGATTTAGCTGCATGGAAGTGTAGTACTCAAATAAGAAAAGAATATTATGTTTTTAATAAAGAAAAAAAGTAATAATATGCTAGTTTGACTTAAAGCTTAGCATGAACTTAATACGAAAAAAGTAAATAAAATATTTATGCATTTCTACCTAGAGAAAGAGTAGAGATCATCCGAAATTCGGAACTTAAATTGTATTTGATATACACACATCTTGTAAATTTTATAAAAGCAAATGATACCTTCCAACCAAATGTCGAACTCTTCCACATTTAAATGTGATTGTAGATGCTCTCGTTTTAGGATTGAGTTACGTTTCAATAAACCTACCGTAAGTAAGAACATATCCTATGTCGAATATCAATATGATATCATAAATAGTGTAAAAAAGTAAATAACTAAGTAGTCTCACTGAATAAACAAATAATTACTGTTAAATAACTACTGTACTTGAAAATTAAATAAATGAATGCGTAAAAAGTGCAGTACTACACAAAAAAAAGTTTTATATTCATTACCAAGATGATACAGATATAGTATATGTTCTGTATAGTAATGATATGTTTTATAGGCAATCACCATTAATGCTAAGTATCGTACGACATATCACCAGCCCGAGAACACATCAAAATATAAAGTTTGATGACTACTGAATGTGCATCGCTACCGAACAGTCGTAAAACTGAACTATCGTAAAGCAAACTATAGTAAAGAGAGTAGCATCGTATTCTCATGGAGTTCGGCTTTTGTTTAACTCCTTAACTGTAAAATTCAGTCTTTAGTCAAAAATGAACGACTAAACTTATTGATTGAATAAAAAAAAATTATTTTCTGTCGTCTTTAATTCTAGTTCTGCAAAAAAATTCTACTTCTATTGGGCAATATTCATTGTAGCTGCTTTATATTTTGAAAAGGCAGTTGTTTTTTGTTAATAAAGATTAATAAATAAAGATAACATGAATAAAGATTAATTTTACGTTAATTTTAATTGCAGCATATGAATGTTAGTTAAATACGATAAAAATATGATGCATTTTTGGCATTAATCAGCATAATCAATTCAATTCACTTTTAGGACAAATCCGAAATGGGATCCAAGTGGATGTATAGTAGAAGAAAATAGCACTTACCATACTATTTGTTTATGTGATCATCTAACTAACTTTGCAGTCTTAATGGATGTGCATAATACTTTAAAGGTAAAAAAAAAAACAAAAAAAAAAACTCTTTATTTCAAAGGTTATTTGTTTGTAGCATTTGGGTTGTAGCAAATAAGTTGTTTCTTTTAAATAAGTTTTTATCAATCTTTCAAAGCTACGCTCCACTTTTCATGAGCCCAGCATTTCAAACATTTATTGATGCAGAAACATTTACATCAAATTGTAAAAATGAACAGTATTGTGGAATAAAACTAGTAATTGTTTGATAATTAAATATTAAATTTTCTCTGTTTGCCATATACTGCTTCTCGTTTTAATATTGCTTTCAAGGAAAAACAATTAGCGCCAAACGCCTTTTTAATCAATCTTGTTGGGATTTTTTCCTTAACATATTTTTCTTTTCTTAGGATTCGAAAAGTGATGTGAGAGCACTCGAAAATATAACAATCGTTGGTTGCACAATTTCGATAATCTGTCTTCTGATGACTTTTGTTATATTTACTATATTCAGGTAAGTGCTATCAGATGTCGACGTTAAATAAAACGTAAACAGTTCCAGAAGTCTGTGGACAATGACTAGCTGACTTTTTAAAGACAATGACGCACGCTTTGTTTCTCTTAGACCAACTTAATATGAATTTCAGTAATAACTATTCACTGCTGGTAAAGCCTACATCATTGTCGTTATTAATCAACCAACAGTGGTCCACAGAATCTGAGACGGATTACAATTGTTACCTTCTAGTTAAAATAATTTACGAAGATTCGAAAATTTATCTCAGACCATCTTTTCAATTGTGTTGGGTATCTTTTTGTGCATAAGAATTAATTTTCCGCTTAAAAAAAGTTAAGTTAATTCCTATTTTATACATAACTGTTGCAATTACATCTAAATCTGGTTAAAGCAATACGACCAAAAGAAGAAATAACATCAAAGTATTTTGTATCTTCATCTTCATATTTTCATCTATACAAACAGACTCTTCAAATGTAATCGACTTGCACGTATAAAAGTTAAAAGTAGCTTTATAAAATTACATTAATATAAGGATTTTTTTATAGGATTATGTGATTTCTTCCAGAGAAAAATTCAAATAATTTTCTAGTTCGGTAATGGTTGGGATAAACGAGATTAAAAACACGTAATATTTTATATATTTGTAATATCTCAGACTTTCCCCTCAGTAATCAGTACTTATAAAATTAAAAAAGTATACTATTAATGTAAATATGTATATTTGGTAAAATATCAATATTTTATGCCGCAAATTATTTGATTACATTATAACAGAGCTGAACATGTAAGCATGTTTGAGCAATCAATTTGAATCTTAGATAGTAAACTTTAAATATATTTAGTATGTATATTAAAGTAATCAAGTTCAATTTATTCACATTATTATTAATTAAAATTTTCATTACATTAAATAATTGTCATTTAACTGCTACCAATTTTCAAACTTTTCATTGTTAACCAATTAATTTTAACGCCCAATTATTATTAATTTACTTATTAAGACCATTATTATTCATAAAACCTCGCAACACTGATCAGTACTATTGCAGCCTTGCTTCATGTTGTTGGTTTTTTTTTCCAGATCACTCTGGAATCTTCGAACGACAATTCACCGTAATTTAAGTCTGACGTTATTTATTGTGCAAATCGTTCTTCTAGTGGGACTCGATAAAACCAGCAATAAGGTAGAAATGAAATTTAATATGTGAAGTTACAAATATATCATTTCCTAATCATTATAAGATTAAAGTTAGAAATCTTACAATTTCTAAATCTTTCAAAACTCTGATATATCTCTCATATTTTGATGTGATCATAACTGTACGAAATTAAATGCTAAAATTAGTAAACTGGTATGATATTATAAAAGTATGGCTTAAATATTGTTTTTCATATTGTTACTAATTAAAAATTAGTGATATTGATTAGTGTACAAGAAAATGGAATGAACTTACAACGTGCTTAAGATATCTGGAGGCTTCTTAGATAAATAATATGCCATATTAGCTCAGAAGCTTTTTCTATTTCAAGTCAGTAACAACGAATTCAAATATCCCTGTTCATTATTATAGTGAAATAGTGTATACAATCTAGAGGGCGAAGCCTGGATTGATACCCAGAATAAAAGAGAACAGAAAGGGTGAAATCTGACATCATGGGATGAATTATTGGAGTGTTTTCAACAATTTTAACATTTGCTTATTGATTGTCTTTAAATTAATAATGTTTTCAATGCATTAGAACTCGAGTTTACAACAGATAATCAGGAGTAAAAAAGACTGATTTCTAAATGTCTTCTCAAAGTAAATAAGCATTTATAAACGTTCAATATATATTAATGTATATAAGCAAAAGACTATGAGGGGCGTTCAAAAAGAAACGAGCCGGAGTGTGGAATGGACAAACCGGTTACAGAAGGGTAGTATCGTTGCATGTGTAACCAAGATTGGTTCGACACGAGTGAGTGCGGAAGTTCACAGCCCGCTGCTAGAGGATCACGGGTGCAATTCATGTGACTAAAAGCTAATACAAGTATGCGTCAATCGCCCAAGACGGCCTTCACCGCACAGCACCAGCACTTCACCGCATTACAGATGAAACCACCAGGCAAGCTCATCCATGGTTGGGGGTCATTCTGCTCCACGACAATCCAAAGCCCCATACGGCCAACACAATCACGGCATTCTTGCAGAAATTCAAGTGGGAGGTTCTTGACCACCCTCCATACAGTCCAGACCTCTCTCCCCGCGATTACGCCATTTTTGGTCCCCTTAAAAATGCTCTGAGGGGCAAACGATTCGCCTTGGACGACGAAGTCAAGCAGTACGTGCGGAACTGGTTCACAATGCAACCCCAGGAATTTTACAAGGCAGTCATTCTCCGCCTTGTGTCGCAGTGGGAGAAGTGCCTCAACCGCCAGGGCCAATACTCCTGACATACAGGTACTGGTTTCTGTTCCTAGGCCTCCGGCTCGTTTCTTTTTGAATGCCCCTTATATATATATCAAAACTATTTTCTTCACATCAGAATATTGAAAGATGCTCAGAAACTAATAGGTTATAATTTTATGACGGTAATGTAGCTGTTAACGTTACATAAATAAATTCATTAAAAAATAATGCAAACTGTCATCGGTTCCCAAATTATTAAGGCTTTTATATTAATACTCCATAAACGCTATCTAATCCAAATGAACGTTTATTTTCAGATTGGATGTGGTATAGTTGCTGGAATTCTTCATTACTTTTTATTATCGGCGTTTTTCTGGATGGCTTTAGAAGGAGTCCACATCTATGTGCTTCTTATTAAAGTATTTGAAACAGGAGAACCCAAATCATGGCGATATTATTTAGCAGGTTACGGTAAGTCGCTGATTAAAGCAGCTTCATATTGTAGTATTTTACCTTTACAATCCAAGTTAATAAATTCCTATAATTTTATATTCAGGCAAATAAAAATAGTTATATGAGACTTGAAAAATAGAAGAAAAGTTGTTTCTATCTGAGTTTTTTTTTTAAATTACTGGAATATGACAATTTAAATTGTTGGGCTATTACATTAAACATTATCTTAACAAAT
Organism: Thereuonema tuberculata; assembly: GCA_023159025.1. Taxonomy (NCBI): domain Eukaryota; kingdom Metazoa; phylum Arthropoda; class Chilopoda; order Scutigeromorpha; family Scutigeridae; genus Thereuonema; species Thereuonema tuberculata. The sequence goes on along the minus strand of JAFIDM010006943.1, from coordinate 37,883,499 downwards.
TTTTAAATAATGGAAGCAATTTTTGGCTTCTGTCGTATACAGCAGAGAATCTTATCCCCGAATTAATATTTTACAGCTGTAGGTTACACTAAATTTTCTATTTTGTCTATGAGTGATGTGTGACCATCTAAGATTTTCGTGATGATGTATTGCAGGTTTGCGTCTTTTTTTAGTTCTTCAAGTTAAAGGAACGATGCAGTAATTGTGTTGAATTATTAGAAAAATCTTATCGTCGTTTTAATTTAACGATAACTTTTTGAATAAGAAGCTATTATTTCCAGAATTCTAAGTGCGTCTTGGTCGAATAGATAGAAATTTAAAATTAAATTATAAAAGAAAATTTGAAGGTTATTCTAATTTTGTTGATTTACAAGGTTGTTTACAAAATGCTGCTACACTTTTGATTTGAATTAGTTTGCTGTTTTTCCTGCGTGGATATGTATATTTTAATTATTTCATAAAGCTTTACAATTTTATACTATTTTACAATTTTTTACTATTTCTTTTTAAATTAGGCTTACCAGCTCTTATTGTGGCTATATCGGCTAGTATTAGGCCGAACTCATATGGAACAAGCCAATAGTAAGTATTACTATAAAAATCGTTTAAAAACCAGCAATACGGTACTTAAAATTTCCAACCAACTTGCTAAATTATGTAATTGTTTTGTTGCAAAAATCAGTATTGATAAGATTAGAATTTCAAAAGGTTTTCATAATTGAATTTAAGTGGATAATACATCTATCAATTATAAGAATTTGGAAAACCTAATGATCTGAACTTTTGTAATTTAACAAATAAATTTTGCTACGAATAGGTGCAGAACGCATAATAATAAGCAGAACAGTAACAAGAAAATTAGGGGTAGACAATGAAAAATCATAAATGATTTATTTTACGTTTCATTTAAAATTATTTCAGTGTAATGGATATCTACAAGTGACTTATGTAAATATACTGTAGACTTATCACCGTTATAGTCTTCTACAATTCTTGAACTAAGTGATATTAAAATAATAATAAATCCTTCTTAAGTATCAACTTGATACGTAGCACTAAAACAAGTTCTCAAAGTAATCCTTTGAATGTTAATAACTTAATAATAAGCACGCATCTTAATAACTATTGCAAATATATGAAGTGATTGATTTAATTGATATCTGTACAGTTCACACACATGCGAGAGTTAACTTCTTACGCACAGTAAATCAATATTGAATATTAATGGCCTTTCTCTATTTCACCTTTGTGAATATATATAGGCTTTCTCTACCCTTGTGTGTTCACGAGAATCATTCGATTTATGCAATTCATCTATTTGTATGATTACTCACTACGTATTATTGATGGTTTCTTTCACTGTAGTATGAAAGCACTTTATCTTTATTATTTTTATAAAGATATTAAATAATAATTAATATTAGGCTTTTCTATTAATTATAACCTTATGCGAATAAATGTACTTTAGTAATTGTACTACTTAATAAACAGTCAAAGTCCGATGAACTCCGTCGATATCTTCGTCTTCGTAATGGGATAGCACCCTCCAAAATTGAAGTAATAAAATATTTTAATTACTTACAGTCTGTCGTCTCAGCTTTGACTTTCACCTCGGCGATGTTGCTGCGATGACAAATATTCGTAGTGCTGCCGCCAGTCCGTTCTCGATGCACAATTAATCCTAGTTACTGATGAACACTTCAACCTTTTGGAACTTCAAACATGGCGCGTAATTGCCGCGTAATCGCTTCCTTGTTCCCATAATTCCTTGTAAAAGTTCATCTGCTGTATAACCAATGACGCTGGCTACCGAGATATCCAATTGAATTCTTCTTAATTCAAATTCGTAATTAAGTATGGAACAACTTCAGCTAGAATTAAATTCACTTTTATATTTAATTCATAAACAGTTCTCAATAGAATAATAACTGCACCAACACACCTTAATCCAAAATGGCTCAGTCCAAGTTTCACTTCGCTCAGTTGAACTTGTTGAAAATTCCCAATCTTTGTCTTCAATTACAAGAACGGTATTCCTAATAAAGGTTGCTTTGTCCTTAATAATTATACTCGGATAAGTTCTCGTGTTGATGTATAAATATAATGACGTGGGTTATTATTCACTGGATAGTCCTTCTCACATCAATATTAAATTATCAGTTCTAAACTGAATCTATTAACATCTCGCTCCTTCATAAAACTTTCCTTTCGTTTCGTTTCCTTAACTTACAACGCCTCACAGTTGACTTCATTGGACTTCATTTCATTTTCCAAAACGAACACTTTGTCCTGAACTTTTAGACCTGCTTAACATCTATTCCAACTGCCGAGACAAATTAAACGCACCTTTTGTCCTAAGCTTTTAGAGCCGATTAATATGTACACTTATCGCACACACTACTCGAATGCCCACTCTCTCTGTCAAAACTATTACTTCGTTTTATGACGTATGTTAGCGTTACGTAGTCTCATAATCTGCTTATTTAAATTACGACTACTCACATTCACTTTGAGGGACGGAGATATAATAAACAAAATAATCTTGAAAAATAAAATTTCTTTTCAAGCAAAATAAATCTTCTTTTTATTTTTCCTTTTTACTCTGACTATTAAATTATTTTAATAAACATAATTTAATATCTAGCAAATTTAAAATAAATGTGTAGGAAAAGTAGTGATAAAAATAGTTTTGCAACTTAATCTCAAAACAAAAGATCCTTTATGAAACATTTACGAACATTTAAAATATCTTTAGAATATTATTAGATTATGAGAAATTAGAATTTATATCATCTCTATTTATTATGACAAACATGTGACAATAATCATCATAATCTGAATTTTTTTTCAATCATCAAATTAAAAAGGAAATAATTAAAGACTGATCTTTAGTCTCTTTATGGAGGAAATATTGTTTGAATTTTATTCTAGTAAACCCTCGTCATTGGTAGGTTAAGAAATAGAAATTTTGAAATGCTGCTAACTTAGGGCCACTTCCATAGACTAGTTAATCAGTAAACATTATGACTTAAGGCTGTTGAGCACTGTGCCTAACTGTCAAGCAGTGGCGTAACTACTCAACCACAGACCTATGTGAAAAACTGTTTTTTGGGCCTCCGACTGAACTCATTGCTAAAACCGGTAGGCCTCTTTATTACGGACCAGGTGTGCCTGGTGCTCCCCCTTTGCTACTCCACTGCTATCAAGTCTAATTTATTAGTAGCAATCTTTTATATTTGCTCTTCCGAACTGCAACTTCCGAATTTGTAGTTTTGCAAGTACCATCCATTTTCCAAACCTAAACTCGACCATTGATCTTCATACTATTAACCCTACCTAAGCGATTTTAACGTTTTCTCGTCTAACTGCTGTTCTACCATGTATGCCAAATCTACTGTGCAACTACTTATCAGAATATCTACCCATTAGCAAGAAAATATCCACCATTTCTCACGTAAGAGAAAATCATTATGGCATCTGGAAAGTTGGCGTTTAGACAACATCGGATACTGCTGACTTAGAAATATCAACCAAAATTTTGTTGCAGGCAACATTACACTTCCAATTTGTCATCTGATAATCAATCAGTCTAGTTAGAATTATTATTCTTCATGACGTCTAATATATTCCTGGTGTTTCTTGTTCGGTTTCCCTTAACAGAAGCATTTCCCGGTTGATTGGTATCCGAATATTTTTGAAAGGCTAATACTATACTGTATAGAATTTCGAACGTATCTGTATTGCAAATTAAGCTACTGTGATAAGATTTTCTATTTAATTTCTCAGATTACTAAGTTGCAATTTACATTAAAAGTAGCTCCATCATCTCCTATTATTTCTTTGAGTTTTCTGTTTATAGATTGAATAAGAATTAATGCTAAAAAAATGTATTTTCTGATTCATGGCGGTTTCTTTGTATTTACAGCTGCTGGTTAAGTAACGAACATGGATTTATTTTTGCCTTCGCAGGTCCGATGGCGTTTATTTTAACCGTAAGTAACTGTTAAGGCAGATTTATTTATATTTTCTCGTCTCGTTTCCAAGAACTGTCTGATTTTTTTTTGTATGTTACTCAGGCTATGTCAGAAACCAGCAAACACAGATTTTTAAAATTGTGCAAAATTTCACAATTCCCCAATAAATAAGATTCTAGAGATTCAGACGAAAGAAACAGAAGTCAATAAATGGTGGAGAAGAGAAGGACTGCATACATGGAAGGGAACTTTAGGATTTAGCGGCCCCTAGGTTACAGCTTGCCTGTAAAACATAAGGGACCGCTCTTGTTTTTATGCATGCTGGATATCAAAAAGTAGGTGACCACGTTCAAAAAATCATACCTCTTGGAGCGAATGTGGGGGAGGGGGTCAAAAATCGGTGCTTCAATACCTTTTTCTTTTATCACATCTCAGCAACCGTTTGTCTGGCAAAACCCTGATCACCACCAATGTGTTCAGAAGGGTCGATATTGGGGGCACGTCTATCGCCGTTTTCCTCTTTATCAGAAGCGACCACTTTTTTACCCCCCCCCCCCCCAACTGCCGGTTTGCTGTAAGCGTCCATTAGGTTCATTGTAAACGCTGGTTAGGTTAACTCTACTTTTGTTTCAAAATTGTGCATATTATGGGGCATCTTTGCTTTTGACACTGTCTAAAAGCATTAATTATCTTGTTCTTCTTATCAGAATTGAATGCCTAATGTTTAGGCGGTTTGTTGCCGAACCTATGGTTCAGAGACTTTTTTATTAAAATACAAAGTTGTATTACTTGACAAAAGACCTGTGATTAATTCAGATAAATGATTTGTGTATTTAAACAAAATAAGTGCTCCAAATACATTTTTGTTCATCATAAAATGGTGATATCCACTTTTTTCTTTCATTCTCTTCTCTCTCTTTTTTTTTTGCTGTACAATGTCCTGATTTTCGTTGGGATGGATTTCGTCAGGATCTTAAGGTCCTGACCAAAGCAAATGCAGGCGACTGGAAACCTTTTTATTTCTTTTATATATTTCTTTTACTAATTACCTAAAATCCTGAAAATTTAATTATGAACTTGTGAAGCATCTGGGATTTTTGTCAAATTTTTTGAGTTGAAAATAGGCCTACCTCAAAAACTCCCCCCCAAAAAATTGACTGTTTTTGAATTTTAATTTTAATTGCAGAATATTACAAATAAAAACAAAAAATTAGAAATCCCAGATGCTTCACAAGTTCTTATTTAAATTTTCAGAATTTTAGGTGCATTGATAAAAGAAATATGTAAAAGAAATAAAAGGTTTGCAGTCGCCTGCATTTGCTTGAGGCACGACCTTAAGTATTATAAATTATTACAAATATATATCGATATGAATAACGAAAATTAAGACGTAAGAAACCGCTCATTGCATTTTGAATTCTGATATTACAAAGAGTAGAACACTGAACAAGAAGTGAAATTTCGAGAACTAACACGCCATAGAGTCTTAACTTCTCCCGAGATGCTCTGCTAGTAGCATAGCATTAACGAATGAATTGACTTAATAAATTACTCCATGTTTCACTTTCTCTACGATGAACAGGAAGTTGTTGTGATTGGAACACATAATTAAAATTGATTTTAAAATTGAACAAATTTTTATATTGTTCTGAAGTCACTTAATACATACTTCTAGTAATCACATCTATCTGTTTACTATATCGTTTTGGTGAGGATGAAAAGTAATAGTTTCAGAGTAGCTTTGATAGATTAAATTTTTTCCTTTAAACTGACCTCATTATTAATATATATATTCTGTTTATTAAACTGGCCCTATTCTTTATACAGAATATTGATATTCTGGGTTCACAGGGAGTTGATCTATTGGAAACAGCTGACAACAATATACGTGAATAAATTATGGTTGCTTCAGTTAAAATCTTTAGGAATTGGATTACAGAAGTGGTGAAAGTGACTTCTAAAGTTCTTTTTAGAAATAAAACGAAGAAGTCAAGATCTTCCTGCCTTCCTTCTCCATTTTTTGCCTTAATTCTTTTCTATCAATAGTGTTTAAATTGAATGAAAATTGTTAAATGGATTGAAAATAGTTCATTTTTATTGCTTCAACTTTTACAATTTCTTTTATTTATAGTTCAACATTGTAATTTTGATTTTGGCTCTTCGTGCTGCGGCATCAGTGAAAGCACCAAGACAGCAAAGTAAAGTGGAATCCGCCCGGTAAGAACTGCCACAACTCATATATGTTAATGCCTATTATATTATTATTACGTGAAAGCTTCAAACCTTGTGTTTCCCCAGCAAAGACATGGCGGGTGAAGGACCAAAGCACATATTGCCAAGTGTAAAGGCATGTGCAAGAATGATTAGGGATGTGTGGTTGTGTCCATATTATTATTATTATTATTATTATTGTTATTATTATACAAAGCCGTCAAATCTTGATACTTGATTCTGTCCCTACCAAGAATCTGGAATACTAGAATACTTGACGTTTCGTGAGAAATGCATGCAAATGCAGTAATCCTGCATATGTAATTGGCGTACTTTCGGGTTATGCAAGAATTTTTTAGATAGCTTTCAAATTCTTTCAAGGGTTATGTATAATCTACTGCCATTTATATCAATATTACCATTACACAGTATAGCACTCACATCACCATAGAAATACACATTTTTATACTCTTTGGATAGCTCAAAAAATTCATAATCTTAATATTGCCCATTAAGTAATGCTTATCATCGTGGTGTTTATTAATAATGTTTATCCCTGTAAATTCTTTCTCTTTTCTTATTTTTAAATATTACAGTATACCTGTTTACTTGCCATCACATTTGATGCATGAGAACACTTAAGATTGCTTCTTTTTGTAATGAGATGAAAAATTTCTTTGTTTCTACAATTTTTTTTTCAGAACATGCTATTATATCACGAGATATATCAACATTTACATATTAAAAATTTACAGATAAATTTTCAACTTAACGAACAAAATTTTCTTCATCCAAAATTAAAAAGATTGAAATTCTTATAAATAAGCTTTAACTATGTATGACGTGAATATTTTTTATGCAGTCATGTTTTTTGTATAGTTTTCTTTTTCCAATTATTAAAGTTTATCAATTATTTTCACTTCTTAGGTTGTGGATTAAGCGTTCTGCATCTCTGCTTCCACTCCTTGGTGTCACGTGGGTGTTTGGTTTTCTCTTTGTCAACAAATCGCTTGTGGTATTTGCTTATTTCTTTGCAATATTTAACTCATTGCAGGTAAGAGTTTTTATTTTACGCATTAGAATTAAACATTTAAATTAAAATATAACATTTTAATTGATGTATCATAATGCTTTATTATGTGAACTAATTAAAACATAAGTCTAAAATCTTAAGTCAGGAATACTTACTTTTAATATTTTTTTAAATTTAAAATAGCTACCGAACTTTGCTCCCTAATTATTTCATTATTAACATCAAGTTGGCGAATTCTTTGTTTGCATGGCAAAGAGGAGATCATTTTTTTTACTAAATTTTTGAAGACAAAGATATAAAATGAAAAAAAAAATCTTAATAGTTAAACTGATTTTTGATAGATATCTCTTCTACATTCAAAACTATTTGCTACAACATAAAAAGTCTAAAAGAAAGATGATTTAGAGATCATCACTTAAAACTACGAGTCCTATTCTTTCTTTTTTGCTCTTTAGAAGTAAAATAATGTATGGAAAAATTAGTATCGGAATTCAGAGAACATTACTCTGAACATAATTTTTGTGATTTTTATGTAGAGTTTAAACTTTCTTGAAAATTTCAGTGAATTAGCTATGAGCATGCTAGTTCTGAAGCAATCTCTACTATCTTAATCATTGCATATAATGAGAATGAATGTTTACTGTTTTTGTGCTGTTTTTAATACGTATATTCGTGGAATAAAAGAGCAAACAAAACTTTAAAAAAAAGAACAAAAATACGATTTAACAGATTACGAATTTGCGAAAAGGCTGTGTTCTTGACGTTATTGGTGGGAATTTCTGAACTCCTCCTTCACTAGCACTCTTTAACATCATTTAAATGTAAATCAGTAGTGAACATTAATTATTAATATGTTTGCAGACTATAATTTTTCCATTTAATCAACAAAAATGACAAATACTTAATGGTTCATTTTTTATAATTATTCTTTTAAATTTCATTTCTCAAATTATATATGTTCTGACGTTCCATAAAAGTTAAGATAATTTCTTTCGTTTCAGGGACTATTTATCTTCATATTTCATTGTGTACGAAATGAGAAAGTACAACAGGTCCTGTCACGATACATCGCCAAAAAGAGAGAGAAATTCGAATCTTCAACTTCAGGAAAGGTAACTAAATATTTCACATAAGCAATTTAGGATATTGAAGCAACAGTATAAATTTGGTAATTAAGAAAAGGTTAATAAATAAAGAAATTTAAAAATGTAATGAAACATACATAACAAACATCAAATACAGTAATTTGAATCAAATTCCTTTATTCATGACTCCTTTTATGGTTTGTTGGTTTTTTTTATGATTTGTTATGAATTACGAGTGTGTTTTTTAAAGCAAAATTAGTATGTTACTAAAAAAAACAGTAAAGAACTGCTTCCTTTTCAAATAAGGACTAAACTTTAAACGAATCACTAGCCGAAATATAGATATCTATTTCTCGTGTGCCAAAATCTAGGAAAGATTTTCAATTGACCTTCAAAGCAAGGATAATTTATAAACTTTTGATTTAGATAACTGCAATGTAATTCTACTTAGGATGAGTTTTTATGTCTGCATTTATTACATACATTTCATTGAGCGTGTTAAAAAAAAGCTAAAAAATGATGCTCAACTATTGATGCCAAATGTCGCCTAATGGTAGATATTTGTGATATTGCTTTGAATGTACAGATATTCTGTTTAATCCCAGAGATTCAGCTGGGAAAATCTTGACGATTCTGACTAAGAGGGCAAAAAAGTGCAAGACCATGAACAGTTGAATTATAAATCAGATAAAACCGGTAAAAGAAAAGTAAATATTTAATATTTAGTTCTGTGTTGTTATTGTTCTGTATATTAATTTTTAAAAGGTTATTAGAAACTTGATGCATTTTACAATATACCATCAGCTGTATAATTCAGCTCAAAATATGAAGATACCATGATTTGCTGAAAGTTATCCATGCTTGTACCACAAATCAAAGACTGACACTTACATTTAAGACAAAATTTAAGATTTAAGATAAAATCGTAAAAAAACTAATAGCAATTAAAAGCTTGATGTCGGTCACCATAGAAGATGAAAATCTTCTAAGAACCTTTTAGTAATGACAGTCTTTTATTTTTTTTTCCAGCAATCTCGTACCAATTCCTGCACAGTGACCTCGAGTTTAAGAGTCAATAACTCGGAGTTCACCAGCGGCAGCCGGAAATCCTCAAAGAGTTCACGCAATGGATCAATTTCACCTTTAAAAATTGGTATTTAAAGGGACGGAGGGACATTTTACTATTTAATTTAAATAACTTATCAGATTACTTTTTTTTTTTAATTTTGTAGATAATAAAGACGAACAAATGTATAACTCTCAAGGTATTAATTTAAAGGACCTTTTACCTTTTAGTAATAATAACGAAAGTACATTTTTTGAGCATTTTTTTTCAGTGAATGTAAATTTGATACTTTATAAGGCTATGAGATATATTAGTGTATCTGCATGCACATTTAGCTAATAAAGCATGACTGACTTCTAACATAGTCTTTTGTGTATATCTCCCAAGGGATAGGCAGCTTAAGGCATCTTGCAACCTCATTTTTAATTTTCATCATCCATTTGTATTCTCATCACATTTTTCTGTCATTTTATACAATTCGGAACTAAGGAAAAGCTTTCTTCAGGGACTTTTCATTATGGAGTTCTTACATAGTTTCATAGTTTTTATTTTAATTTGGTTAGATAATCAATGATTAGAACATTAATACTATCAAGGAAAAAAATGTATTGTGCTGTGGATGATAAAAATTTTAAATGATTGCCTCGTTTTCGCTTTCAAATTACTTTGCTAATAAACGTATGTAAAATTGTAATCAATTGCTTTTTAAAAGATTCAAAGTGTTTTTAAAGAAATCTGTCTTTGTGAAAAGCTTCTTATGCATAATCTGTTTTTGGAAAAAAAAAACAGCAATAAATTATTTACAAATAATTTATGTTAAATATGTATTGAAGCCGATATATTGTAAGCAAATAAAAACTAGTGCTGTAGTTCGCTGCTATATGGTTGTTAAAAATGTTCTGAATTGAAAAATTATTAGTTTGTCTTTTCCAATTAATGACAACGGCTAAAATAAAATTTAGAAAGCTTAATAAGCAACAAAAAATGGATACTATTATGCCTTGCCTTAATGTGCAATCTTGCTTTTTTATTAAAGTAAATAAATATCCTTAATAACATGCCATTTTAATTTCATTTTTCTGTCTTTTATCCTGCTTTATATTATGTTTTGTTTTGTTTTTTGTTTTGAGCACAGTTGTATAAAATGCTTCTTTATTATAAATAACAAAAATGCCTTTATTTCGCATTCATAACCATTTTAAGTGAAAAGAACAATAATAATTAAAAATACTATATTTTTCTTTCTTTCTGAGACAAATCTGATGAAGACGTAATTTATATCTAAAGTTTGCCGTTGATCTTTTCTTACATAATTCGATTTTTTTGGTTGAAATCCTTAATTTAAAATACAAGGTATTGTCGACAGTCTAGAGAATCAGAATTAACAACAAATTCTTCATTTAAAATAGTCATACAATGTAACATTTAAAATAGTTATCGCTTTTTCTAGTTTCTAATCACTTAATCTTTCTCTTTATTGCAATAGAAACATGAATTAACTAAAGGGTTATCTTCACTTCATATTTCAATCTTAACACTATAAGCTATTAGTAGTTAACAACTAGCAATATAATCAACTGCTGTTTCTTCGCGTACTGCTGTTATTTCGATACATAATTCTTTGTTCCTAAAGAACAATATGTCTTCCATGGTATACTGCAATCTATAATCATATATATATGCTACAACCTATAATATAATTTAATTGCCGAAAACTTATAAATAATTTATTATTTATATTTTTAATAGACATTTTGCATCTCAGATTCAATGTTAATTGGTGAATGCCAAGGAGATTCTTTGATCGCTTGAAGTTTCCCAATGTAATCGTCTACTATATAATCTGAAATTTCAAATAAATTCCCATTAAAACCTACAGAGGAAAAAACAAAAATAAATAAGCGTTCCTCTTCCACAGTTAAGAAATATATAACAGTTCAATGCAGACGAAACTCCAAATAATAATTAGGAGATTACTGTAATTCTATATTGCATTGTGTAATATACATTTCCAATTTGATTTCTGATGGAAACTACAGTTCAGTTCATGAAAGAAGAGCTTTTGATGACGTAATTTCCTTATAGATTGATGTTTGCAGGACGTAACAGCGCCATCTATTGCTAAAATCCGGAACTGAATCTTATAAACATTACGAAAACATTCTGGATTTTGTATTTTCTACAGTTAGGAATACATAATAATAATTACAATTGAAATAATAACAAGCGTTCCACACTATTCCTTTGCTTGGCTATGCAAAGTTTGTCCTTTCGTGGTCCCGCTTATGCGATCACAAACGACGCCGTCTTGGACTGACTGCTTGGAGTTCAAAGTTGATGACGTCCTAACTGGTGAGGTTTCTTCCAGACAAAATCTATCGCTACATAATGACCATATACGGCAAACCCTTCTTTTTCTAAACTACTATAGTTTTTACAAAAAGTGGATGTGTGACTGTCATACCACCTATTAAATTCCCTATAATATTAGATATTGTTAAAGAGTGATTTGGTAGCCTAAGAATTGCGTCGATAATTACCTTTTAGTGTATAGTTGTAGTGTCTTAATATTTCATATCATATCATTGCTAATAACACCTATCTAAATTCAAAATAGGATTATGTAATTGCTAATTCATAAATTTATAATTATTTATTATTTTTAATTATCTGTAAAACAAATCAATCAATTTTATTAACTAACAATACAATGTTTCTGTTCTTGTATTTCAGTCTATCCTAACTAATTTAAGCTTATAGTAAAATGAAAATAAAAGTTTATTCTTCTATCCCGAGATAATTAATATTCTAAAAATTATGGCTAAAATAGAAACAATTAGGCTGCAATTTAACTAAACATGGAAAAAAAGTTACCAACTATTTGTAGCTTTTCTTTAGCTAATAATTATGAGTTCATACTATCCAAGCTAAGATCTTCGTGACGATATTGGTAATTTCATAAGCTTAATTAAAAATTCTCATTCTTAAAATGATATTCGCAAATTTTTATCAAAATAATATTGCGGAGACAAATTGATTCTCGAAAACTGCCTCCATAAAACCGTTTGATGTAAAATTATGTGAATCGTATTTATCGTCATATTATTAGCTTGTCAGTATGGATGGACATATACAGGGTGAATCTAAAATAGGGCGATAAACTGCAGAGACGGGTTCCCCATACCAAGTGAAGTTAAAAAGGTCAGATAAACATATGACCGGAAGTGCATGGTTGCTGAGTTATTCCAATCCAAAGAAACGAAGCCAGACTACAATGGAAACAATGGACATGAGCAGTATCTTTATTGGTAGCATGTCAGTGGCGGCTCGTGGCTGTGAAGTTAGGTGAAGAGCTAGTAGGAAAATAATTATAATATATAATAATATATATATATATATTTATATATATATATATATATATATATATATATATATATATAAGTATATTATATAATATATATTATAATATATAATAAAAATATTATAGTAACTTCCTTCATATCTTCGTCTTTCCAACGTGAAAATGATGTTTCTAATAAAACACACACTATATCATAAACAGGATTCATATTTAAAACAGCACAGCAATGCGAAACAAGCGCGCTCCGAAAAAATTTCACATTGGAAGAAGAGAACATATTTCTCAGTTGTAACTTCACCTATACGATGCTATACAGCGGGTGACGTCATGGTTGTCATAGCAACCATCGCTTCGGTTATCCAGCTAAGCTCCGCTCCTGAGGTTGAGAAACTTCATATAAAAGCCTAGTTCACTTGGCTCGGTGCCAGAACAAAGTCCCGCACCAACGGCGCGGGACTTACAAAATACAAAAATACGTTTCTATTAAAACCACCATTCGTGATAAGGAAAATAAATTTTTCCTTATAATAATTGTTATATTATAAATAAATAATATTGTATTATAAATAATTGGTGAAGTGCCACTTCACTTACTTCCCCTGAATAGCCGCCACTGTAGCATGTAGTTACTACAAAGTGGTCATCGCACACGTGATAGTAAATGTTCAAGATGCTACTAATAAAGATACTGTTCATTGTTTCCATTGTAGTCTGGCTTCGTTTCTTTAGATTGAAATAACTCAGCAACCATGCACTTCCGATCACATGTTTATCTAAACTTTTTTACTTCATTTGGTATGAGGATCCACCCCCGCAGGTTCTCTTCCTATTTTAGATTCACCCTGTATACTAATTAAAACAAGGTTGGTGAGTGAAGCGAGCCGCAGCATTCTAGAATAAAAAGAATAAAATATGGGAATTACAATCGCTTTTGATAATAACAATATTTATAATTAAGAATTAAGAATTGTAAACTAAAAAGAAATAATATTTTTTTTCAATACGAAGCAATGTGAAAATTCTAGTTTATAATTAATTTGAAATAAATTTAACTACTGTTTTATTTTTAATAATCATATTGTTAATTTTATTTGCCTTAAATTTTATTGCTATTTTAATAAAGAACTCTAGAGCGACTTGAAGTCGTCTTAACTTGTTTGATTGTCCAGCTTTGTCAAATTTAATCTGTATGTTACACTCAAGGCGACAAAATAAACTTAAGACTTTAAAATATACTAATATATAATATTTACAATATTAAATATTAACCATATTAACATAATTTTTAAGGTATGTTATTAAATAAATTAATGCTAAGTTGCAATCAAACCATGCATGTATTATTTTTAAATATTTTTAATAGATTTGTAGATAAAATCAGATAAAGATTTGAAAATTTTTGTCAAGAGTATTTCGGAATTATTCCAAACATGCACTTAACAACAAAAACTATTCATTTCATTTTTGTATTATATTAAAATTTTGAGTTTTAATGCTTTGCAAACAAGAAATGTTATTAATAATAAATGCTTTAATGGCATGTCCGATCCATTGTGCTGCTGGATTGTTTGTTTATTTGTTTGCATGCTTAATATTTCTAACTTATCTCTGGGGAGATATTGTGTAGGATGTATGTACTTATTCACTTGAAATAATGCTGGATAAAAAACCTATTGTAGAATAATTAAAAAAAGCTTGTTGCAATTAATAAGTAACCAAAGAACTTTTTTTTTGGTAAAATTTGACTTCAGAATGTCTTCACAAAGAATCCGATTTACAGCCATTGATGAATAGGTTTTCCAAGTCTTGAAAAGAATAGGTTTTTTTCCTTCTTCTCAGCCATTTTACTTCTGCAATGGGTGTGTATAATATATATACAGGGTATTGCAAAATTCGTGTATAATATTCAAAACAACTGTAGGGGCATAGCTAAGGAAATTAATTAATTAATTCAACTACCGTAGTGGTAAATGTTTATACTACGTACGTCAGTTTACTGCCGATTTTTGTTTTTTCTCTATCTTGTTAGTTTTTATTTTATTGTAAATAATTGCCCAAATACCGCATAACACCGAATAAAACAAAAATAGCACCCCAGATCAATGTGTGGGCTCGCCTGCAAAACATTTTGCATGGTATGGCAAAAGATATGTTCTCTCGTAAAGGCTCACTTTAGGACCACCTAGCGCCATAATGGGGAGTTTCCGGACATGGGTTCATTAGGAATAAATTGATCCTTAGCCATGCCCCTACACGTGATTTGAATATTACACACAAATTTTGCAATATCCTATATATATATATATATATATATATATATATGCTGCAATAGATGAAATTCTTCTTATTAATTGCGGTAAACCTTTTTTGCCATACTAATTAAGAAGATTAATACTGTGCATTATAATCAGGTGAATCAGTTACAAAATCTTTCAAATTAAAGTAAGATGATACCAACTGAATATTGTAGCCGAAGTAATATAATTCTTTAATATGGCCGCTAACATGTTCACTCGACAAATACATTATTTACTGCTATTTTTTATTTTATTTTTTTAGATGAAGAGAACATAAGTAGCTACATCGTGTAGCTATTCAGTTTACAAAGATGGACAATTGTTGACTCAGTTTTGGGAGTGGTTGAGTTGGCGAAAATAATTAGTTGAAAAATTATTTCACAAATTACAAAGGCAATCATTTCAATCTTAGTGCTTAGTAAAGTTGGAAAGGAAAACTAATAAAATTGGATTAACTGCTTTTTTTTAAAAAAAAAATTAAGTAAATAAATTGCCACTTATTTTTGTTATATTCGCATGGCTCCAAAAAGTGTAAAAGATTTTATAAGTCTAATGTAAATTTGCCCCAGACAAAAAGAGTTAGAATGAAAACAGGTTTAATCTGCATTTCTGAATCAAAACAGGCACAATAAAACCCTTCCGTCCATTACTTATGAGATATTAAGAAATTCAATAGCGCTGGAACTTAGGAGACAAATAGTAACAAGTTTAGTTTGATAGAATTAGTACAAGATTCTAATCGATTTTGATACAATTTTAATATCAGATGAAAAAAACAAAACCTGTCCAAAAAAAAATACGTTGTAGTTAAATTGATAATCCTGATAATTCAAAAAACTGAAATCTGAAAATGAATATTACCGGATGGAATTTCCCGTTTCGCTCTGAATACATTGAAGGAGTAAAAAAAAATCTTCAGAGCCAAAAACTATTAGCACACGATTATCCTAAATTCTGCTGTTTTGCGATAAACAGCTATGTAGGAAATAGAATAAACTGTCTTTGTAAACAATTACGTTAAAGTATAATTACGAGTATTATTAAGAATATTCTACGTATCATTGTATAAAAATCATAATTACTAAAAATAAAACATCATAACTACGATATTTCGCAAAGGTAGCTTCCTTTGCTTCTTCAGGCTCCATTTTACAAATCTTTAAAATAAAACGGTTATTATAAAGTTCATCCTACTATTGTTAGCATGTTCAAACTAATAAGTACAATTGAATACCAAATTCTTCAGTGATCTTCTTTCTTTCCATCTCAAATATGTTAGACAAATATGAAAAACTCTTCAACACATCACACTAGTATTTAAAAGGTTTATTAAATACTAAAAACAAATTTTCAGGAATTGTACAATTGAATAATTGAGGAACATACTTATTATTTTGCTTATTATTATTCTGTGATAATTGAATACTTAGTGAACACACTAAGATATTGTACTTATTATTTTGAACATGCTAACAATAGTAGGATGCTAAAATAGAACTTTTTAATAACCGTTTTATTTTAAAGTTTTGTAAAATGGAGCCTGAAGAAGCGAAGGAAGCTTTGTGAAATATCGTAGTTACGATGTTTTTATTTGAAGTAAATATGGTTTTTATACGAGTATTATTACTTCGAAAGTTGCTATAATAGAAATATTTTGTTTATTAATACTTTTAATTCTTTGTTTTGTATTATAAGAAGACTTAACATGTCATCAACTTTGGAGATGTTAAATAAAAGCAAAACAAGTGAAAATGTTAATAATGTAGGTAATTACAACCAAGATAGTTTTAAATAACTGATTTGAACGATGTCACGCCCTATTAGTACTGTTATCAAACCATTATTACTATTAATAATAATAATAATAATAATAATAATAAAGCGTCGAACAGATGGCTGATAAGTGGTGAGCTGTTTGGGGAGACCGAAGGGTTCATGATCGCGATACAGGACCAAATCATTCCCACACTCAACTACAAGAAACACATTCTACACGACGCAAACACACACGACGACAGATGCAGGAAATGCCACACTACACATGAGACGATCGACCACATAATATCTGGCTGTCCCCTTGTGTCCCAAACAGACTACCTCCACCGACACAATCAGGTAGCATCGATCGTTCATCAACAGCTAGCACATTAACACTCACTTATCAAGAACATGATCCCGTACTACAAGTACATACCACAAAACGTATTAGTCATCCGCACATAAGCTATACTGGGATCGCCCCATTCACACAGACAAAACATACATCACAACAGACCTGACATCACACTTGTTGATAAGGTCAACAAACAGACCTATCTCATTGATATTGCAGTTCCCATCAGCAAGAACATGCAGAAAACTCACGCTGACAAGATAAGTAAATACACAGACCTAGCACACGAGCTCCAGAAGCAGTGGAGGCAGGACCGAGTACGTGTTGTACCCATCATCCTGTCCGCTACTGGTCTGGTGCCTCACACATTGCATCACAGCCTCAGCACACTAGGACTTCATAAAAACACTTCTGCACAACTCCAGAAGGCTGTAGTACTCAACACAACACGCATAGTTCGGAAATTTATGGATACAAGCACACATCCCTAACTATTCTTCCAAATTTTTTTTTTAATACACTTGGCAATATGTGCTTTGGTCCTTGACCCACCATATTGTCTTAGCTGGGGAATACCATGGTTTGAAACTTTTTCGATATAATAATAATAACAAAACTATACATCACAACAGACCTGAGATCACACTTGTTGATAAGGCCAACAAACAGACCTATCTCATTGATATTGCAGTGCCTATCAGCAAGAACATGCAGAAAACTCACGCAGACAAGATAAGTAAATATATAGACCTAGCACACGAGCTCCAGAAGCAGTGGAGGCAGGACAGAGTACGTGTTGTACCTATCGTCCTGTCCGCCACTGGTCTGGTGCCTCACACATTGCACCACAGCCTCAGCACACTAGGACTTCATAAAAACACTTACACACAACTCCAGAAGGCTGTGGTACTCAACACAACACGCATAGTTAGGAAATTTATGGACACCAGCACCCATCCCTAACTATTCTTCCAATTTTTTTTTTTTTTATACTTGGCAATATGTGCTTTGGTCCTTGACCCGCCATATTGTCTTAGCTGGGGAAACCCATGGTTTGAAATTTCTTCGAGATAATAATAATAATAATAACAAATTCGTTCAGCATAATTCCACGGACAAACACCGAATTCGAAGCACTACAACTTACAACAAGCACTACATTCACGAAACACAACATGCACCACCCCAAGTCCGCTACGGAAAGGATGACTCTTCCCCGCCAGGAGGGAGGCCGATGACTCATCTACCTCATCACCCTACATGCTAAACAAGTACACACACTTAGGGAACACTTCCACCAAAGAGCACAACACTCCTCACTCCACTCAGCCATTGTCAAGGCTGACACACACTTCACACCCCTGGGCCTCGAAAACCCTTCTCCAACACTCACCACCCCTAACACCCACACTCAGCAGCTGCGTGAATCATGGGCTCGTAAGAACTCCATGGTAGACATCACCACGAACTCAGGCACCCTCATGTCGACATGAAAGGGTCGAACAGATGGCTGACGAGTGGTGAGCTGTTTGGGGAGACCAAAGGGTTCATGATCGCGATACAGGACCAAGTCATCCCCACATGCAACTACAAGAAACACATCCCGACGCAAACACGCATGACGACACATGCAGGAAATGCCACACTACGCATGAGATGATCGACCACATAATATCAGGCTGTCCCCTTTTCTCCCAAACGGACTACCTCCACCGACACAATCAGGCAGCGTCGATTGTTCATCAACAGCTAGCACATTAACACTCACTTATTAAGAACACGGTCCTGTACTACAAGTACATACCACAAAACGTATTAGTCATCCGCACATAAGCTATACTGGGATCGCCCCATTCACACAGACAAAACATACATCACAACAGACATGACATCACACTTGTTGATAAGGTCAACAAACAGACCTATCTCATTGATATTGCAGTGCCTATCAGCAAGAACATGCAGAAAACTCATATAGACAAGATTAGTAAATACATCGATCTAGCACACGAGCTCCAGAAGCAATGGAGGCAGGACCGAGTACGTGTTGTACCCATCGTCTTGTCCGCCACTGGTCTGTTGCCTCACACATTGCACCACAGTCTCAGCACTCTAGGACTTCACAAAAAACACTTATACACAACTCCAGAAGGCTGTGATACTCAACACAACACGCATAGTTAGGAAATTTATGGACCACACATCCCTAAGCATGCACACTTCTTTACACTTGGCAATATGTGCTTTGGTCCTTGACCCGCCGTATTGTTTTTTGTTTTTTGTTTTTTGCTGGGGAAACCCAAGGTTTGAAACATACAAACATAAAAATAATAATAATAATGCTTTGGTGCTTGACCCGCCATATTGTCTTAGCTGGGGAAACCCATGGTTTGAAGCTTTTTCGATAAAATAATAATTACACTTGGCAATATGTGCTTTGGTCCTTGACTCGCCATATTGTTTTTGCTGGGGAAACCCGAGATTTGAAACATACAAACATCATAATAATAATAAATAAATAAATTTTAACTTGCAGTTTCACATGATGAATTCTGAAACTTTTTTATTTCTGTAATAATCTATTAGATTTGCTATAGAAAGAAAATGCTTCCTTAATAAAACAAAAATTAAAAGAAAAGCCTTCAAAGTGTCCACCTAACATTAATAATAAAATTACGGAAACGACACACAGTTTAAAATAGTGCAACACTCAATCTTTTATAAAAGCTATTCAAAGGTTTCAGCTGCTGCGACGTTTCTACAGCTGCAAAACAACTTTCCTGTGCCGTTAAAGCATTTATTTGTCATTTCCGCGTCTTTACATAGGTAGAGATAAGCTATTTGATAAATCTACGTTGATTGAAGGAGTGGTACAAATTTCAAAGGACTGTGTGAGGAAAAGTTCAATAAAGTTTCATATATACAAAGATTCCATATTCTTCAACCAATTATTTCCTTTTCATTTATTGTGCTTTAAATATTTACAAAGAAAACTCACACACATCTTCATAGTATTTAAATAAGTTGAGTTTAAATACTAAATTGCGAATTTTCGGGAAGTGATTAGCGTCTTCCCTTTTTAGCAAAATAAAATATTTGGAATATATACAACAAAAACAAAATTGCAACATTATATTGCTTGTTTAGTAACTGAATTTATATATTGTTTTTAATGATTGAAATGTATTAAATTAGTGATTTATTGTAACAACAATTAAATTGTTGTGTTTTTAAATTTTGTTTAGGCTTCAAACCAATTTTGTTTTTGTTGCATTCCAAATGTTTTATTTTGCTTGAAAAAGGGAAGTTGCTAATCACTTCCCGAAAATTCGCAATTTAGTATTTAAAATAAACTTATTTAAATACTATGAAGATGTGAGTGGAGTTTTTTTTGTAAGGTTTCATAAAAACATTTCACCAAAACTGTTTTTGAACTTTGTCGTAAGATATATACCATGTTTGAGATACATACCATTCCCTCAATTAACATAGGTTTCTCCAATCAGCTGCTCTTTATCATAAAAAGCAGCAAATAACAAGAATTTAATAAGAAAGGAAAATTAAATTTTTAGAAAACTTTCCTGTTGTAACTTTTTTTATTCTGACGAGCTTTTATAAAAAAGTGAGTTTTACTTTAAACTGAGGCATTTTATTACTTCATAAATAAAAAAATGTTCTGTTATTAATAATGCTCTTACTCCATTAATTCAGTTCCAATGTCTTTTCCTATGCCAACTTAGGCCAACATTAAATATCAAATCGACTATTTTATTTTATTTTTTTTAATTGCCTATTGTAACTGAATTTAATTTGTCTTTATTATGAATTTCTAAAATTAGCAAACAAATATAATAAAAAAAATGAACATAGCGACCGCCTTTACGTTATATCCTATTATTCCCAACTTTCACTAGAATATCTTTCTGTATTTACTTTCATAAGGCTACAAAGTTTGTTGGTATCTTCTTTGCTTCTTTAATAAAAATAAAAGCTTTGCAAAATTTATATTTTCTAAATAATAATAACAACGCTAGAAACTAAAATTTCACTCCGCATTTTGTTCTTTCAGCATTAAATCACTGCAATTTTCTTTCAAATTTAAAAAAAAAAAACTTAATCAATTAAATTCACAGGTTTAACAAAGAAATGGAAATTCAAAATGGACGTATCGAGCAGTGGTGAAAGAAAGAACTCATACGAAATGTTTGACGAATTAGGGAATACATCAGATTCCGAAGATTCTGCAAGACCTACCCTGTACCGTTTACAGATGCAAAGATCTAATGACTTACCAGCAGCCAACATCACGTAGATCACAATGAATCCGACATCTGCAGAAGTCAGTTACAATAAGAAAAATATTTGGCAGTCTGGAAATAATGCAGAGAATAAATAATTTTCTGAAACATAACGAGACACTTTTACAACATGAGTGTTTCACCAATTGACCAAGATATAATTTCCTAGAGACAGAAAAACATATTGTAGTATCGATAAAGTAAGAATCAATTGTTTTAAAAGCCTGCAGTAACCGATACATTTTACTTTCTGTTCTTAGCTATAGCTGCAAATAAAACATCCAACAATTTGCTAAAGAAAAGATTTACAAGATTTTTGGCATGCTACGTCATTTATCTTGAAACGTTTTATTTTGAAAAGTTGTTTGAATACAAAGATTAACTACAATCGCCAAGCATTTTTAATACAATCTTTTATATCTATGGTTATAGACAATTTTTCAGGGAAAATCATTTGAACTGAACTACAGTGATGAAAATAACTCGAATAAATGAATGTAGATTGCAATGACTTAAAGTAAATATAAAAATATAGAAATCTATCAAGAAACTGCTACTCTTCAACATAAAAGAATCAACAGTTTCTTTAGTGTGTTTGTGTCTATATAGGTATTATAATTTTTGTTTATAAACCTCTTGTATTTTTTGCTTTGTTTTCATTTACTGACTAGCCAATGCTGTCTACTTATGTTTACCAATTGAACACAGTAAATGTAGTAACAAGAAATGAAGAAAGAAGTTTGCTTCTAAATTTAAAGTCTAATTTATCAAATAAGAATTGTTTTTCACGACGATTGCATTTAGTGAAGTGAAATAGATAATTGTGCAATTTACTAAAGTCAAATTGTATTGTAAAGAGGATATTTATATATATGTAACTTATACCATATGCAAGAGTGATTTGTATTATAATCTGGTTGTTATTTTTCTTTACATAAGGTATATATTATCGTTTCAGTGAAGATTTATTATCGTTCACGCTCACTTTTTAGTAAAAGTAAAAAATTTAATGGAAACGGTCTTTGCAGTTTAAACAAAAGAATAGCTGATAGCTATCCACTTATCTAAATAATTGGCAATAATTTCACAGACTGGAAATGAACCTTGAATCAGGTAAGGAGTTTACTTTGTATGTTGCTTTGTATTCATTTCTCCCTTCACACAGATATGGGAATATTAAACAATATAATTGAAGATTTCAGTAAGTGACTACTGTCCTAGGGCCTGAATACATAACGTTCTAAAACCAGAGGTTGACAGATAAGCAATTGAACATAACCTGACATAATGTACTTACAATTACCAAAATGATTGAAAAATAATTCTAATAGTACGCAAGAAAGAAATAATTAAAAAAAATTAAGTGGATCAAGATATCACCAAGTTGGTATTCCCAAAATCCGCATCTAATTTAAGATTAACGAATTGTCCGTTGAATTAGAATATGTCACATTTAATGGAATGTTTCTCCAATGTAGATTATAATAAAGCGTAAAAAAGTAAAATAGAAATATGAAATTATCAAACAATTCCAATTTTTTTCTTTCTTAGATTTTTTTTTTTTGATTTGAAAACTGCAATTAACATTACATTAACTTAAAATTACTTATTTTTTAACTGAGGTTTCGCTGAAATTTCTGTTAGAAATAAAAAATAATTTCTATGTAAATAACAGCGCAGTTCGAAAAGTTAATTCCTTTCATGATGGACTTCGTTGCTTTTATCAGTTATTCATGACTTATTTCAAGAGATTTCACAGTTATTATCTAGAAGATATCGCGAATTTTAATTAATGGAAATATATTAACTTATCTGTCAATTTATGGTGTGTTTATTTGTTGCTTTTAGGCTTCTGAAAGACGCTTTATATCCCCGGTTTGTCTGATATGGACACATATCTCACAATGCTTCGCTTCTGTTAGCTCAGTTGTAGGTGGCCTGAATGTTAAATGTTGTAGGCCTGTTAGCTCAATTGGTTAGAGCGTCGTGGGTTCGATCACCTCATCAACTTAATTTTTCTAAATTAATGATTAATTAATTAAAGATTAATTTTTCTAAAATCATTATTAGGAATTCAGTATAATAACAAGGTTTGAGTTAAGAATGACGATTATACCATATAAATAGGGGTGGGTAAGATAGCATGGGGTCGCAAACAGACTCGCGCGAGCATTTTCTAGACCACACCGGCGCAATCTATTCTAAAGTAAAGGTGACTCCAAAGCCGTTGCGAAGCACTGTGATTGGTTTACTAATCACTATCCCTACCTTGTTTTGATAATGATAGTTAAATACCCAGTAAGATTTTTGTTTTCTATACAAACATAACTCTTACTAGACACAACGTCAATCAAAGTTGGTAGGCAGATTACTTGTAGTCCAATTTAAAACAGACTCATGTGTTCTCGTTTCCATTCCTCCCATCTTTCAAAACTAACCAACAAAATCCCTTGATTCAGCTGGGAGTCGGATTTCTTTAAATTTTGATGAAATGCGTATTTATTATCGAATTTAAAGTATGAGTACTATTGATTTTGTCACTCTCACACCACCAGCCAGTCCTCAGAATAAGAATGTATACCTAGTTTTATTTTTATTAATGTGCTTTCATTCCTAATAACTAATAAAAATCTTCACAATTCACTTATAAGAGTTACTTTTGTATAGTAAATATGATGTTATTAGGGAATTCTTAATTTTGTTAAGAGCTATTAAATATGAATTTCCTGTTAACAATTTGTTTTGCAGTGAAATTACGTCTACAACTTTTAATTGCATCAGTAAAAAAACTAAAAAGTGTTACTAAAGTCTTAAAATTCAGAACGGAATTTATGTAAATGTTTGTGGACAAGCTTCAACTATTTGTATCGTTTCTGCAAAAATCGTTCTGCATCTCTCTCACGAGTTTTCACGGGTTATCCAATTTGTAATGGGTAAAAGCATGTTGCATATTTGAATTACTTTATATTTGTATTTTACATTTGTATTTACTGAAATTAGAAGTATTAAATGAACTCATATTTTTTTTTATACAAATCTCAACGAATCTCAAAATTAAAATTCATTTTTCTTTTAAAAAATCATAAATAAATATGTAATGAGAAGCTTCAGGATTTTTGTGACCTTAGGAAAATATATATTAACAATATACAATATACTGGAATATTCAAAAGATTTATATACACAATAACAACAGTTAGTTGAAATATTTCTATCCTAACACAAACACACATACAAAAAAAAGAAGCTCACGGGAAAAAATATGATATGTCATGAAAATCCCAGCCCCAGTAATGCGATACTAAAAAAATAAAATAGGTCTTTAGGTATTTTTTAACAACTCTTGATTATTCAGTACTAGCCTTAAGTACCCGGCGTTGCCAGGGGAAGAGATGGGGTAGGGAGGGGCAGGGAGATTTCCTCTTCTCCACAACCCTATCACATCAAATCTTCCCCAATTGGTCCAATTGTTTCAGAACAATAATTGAGTAGTTCCCATTGTCGCCACCAGGTGCAATTCTGGCGCTAATTCAAAGATTTCACCCCTTTTCTCACCCTTGGGAGAAGCCTTTATTTTCCGCAGGATAGAGGCGAGTATCTATGCAAAATTTGCTTCCAATCAGTCAAACGGTTTAAAATTGTACAGAGAACATACAAACATACAAATTTTGAATTATCTCATCTTTTTATTCGCTATATGCTACATGAGCTTTCTTTGATTAGGGACCTTTCCCAAAGCATTCATTTCCTAACTCTAAAACTACGGCCCGTATAACAAAATATCATAGAATATTTTCGACTCAAAATGACCTTTGGTCATTTTTTCGCTTTGTTTACCATTTCCGAAACACCCTGTATATATAAAAGTTAAAGTTAGTACTTCAAACTATCTTCCGTCATTTACTTTAAGCTATTTCATCTTTATATTCACTATATGCTATATTTCATCCAGAGAATTTCTAGACTTCCTCAGGCTTCTTTTTGAAAATAATATATAGATTTAAATTTTTAATAATTACAAATATTTCCATGCCATTTTCTCTTATTTCCATTCTAATTTACTGACATTTAAATGGCGGACAGAACGATGGGTACAACATGTTCTCGGTCTTGCCTCTACTGGTTCTAGAGCTCGTGTGCTAGATCGGTGTATTTACTGATCTTGTGAGTTTTATTATTATTATTATTATTATTATTATTATTATTATAATCATCCTATATTCTTTTAATTTCTAATTGCAAAATAATTTTATCAAAGAAAGGTTGAAATTACAAAGGAAGCTTTCATAATTGTTATAAGCAAATAAAAATTTTCATGATACATCCTAAAAAATTGACCAATGTAAATCTGAAAAAAAAAATGCCAGTATGAAAAAAAAAATGCTATATTTAGCTAGAATTTCTGTTTATATTTCTATCCGATTTTCATTATTGAAAAAAGGAGACACCTGAATAATGAAAATAAATAAAATAACAATAAGAGTAATATCTGAGAAATGTTGTAATTTCTAATTCCGAGTTATCTAATTCAGATTTCTTTGCTTTTTTAAAAATATATAACTTCTTTCACTATCTGCTTTGCTTTCTTTAGCTCCTGAAATTTTATTTGAAAAATATTGTGATACAAAATATCTCTATTTATATTTATTTCATGTCTTTGTTTTGCCTACATATTGCTATATCAGAAGAAAGGACTACTTTTTTTTTAATCTCAATATGAAAATAATAATCCATTTTTTTAAGGATTGTAAATTTTAACGTGTGCATTGAAGGTTAAAATAAAGGCGCCTACACACAATTAATTAGAAAAGTATGAAAAATGTAATAATATAACTATGAGGAGAAAGGGATTAAGTAATTAAAAAGAAGCAGAAGAAAAAACAACTGAAGTAAAAAACCAGATATATCCTCTCAAACTTCCTACCATCCACGGAAAAGAAATGGACTCAGCCTGTAGTGAAATGAGCAAAGACTTACAAGTTAGATTTAACCATTTTGAACGAACTCACTGGAATAAGAGAATTAATTAACTTCATAAATAAGCAATATGAAGAAATACTAACCAAATTAGACAAATTTTAAATAGAGCAAAAGGCAATTACTGAAAAAATGGAAAAAAATGGAAAATGAAAATAATATTCAAAAAGAAAATATAAAACAATTGGAAATAACTACTGTCCGTTTATGAATGGCAGAGCCTCACTGCCGGACGATTTTACTCCGCAGAGGGGTGATACGCTGAGATGGGTATTTTCCTAAGAAATTCTTTTGGACATTTTCGCTTTTTAAAAAAAAATAACTAGGAGCATTTTTGCAATAGTATTTATTCTTTCCATAATTCTTTCTCGAAAAGCGCAAATAGAACCCAGCTACTAGTACACTAACACTATAAAAAGTAAACATCCCATCTTCCTCTCCCCTATTTGGAAGAAATCGAAGGAGACCTGACGTATGCGCAAAAGCACTGAAGGCTCTCGTAAACAAAAACGAACAGTAAGAGATAAATTGGAAGCACAACATAGCAAAAATAATATTGAGATAATATGGATTGAAGAGTGTGAAAATGAAACTTTGTTAGAAGTAATAGGGAAAAATAGCTGAAATACTGAAATTACAGCATCCCCTGGAAAAAAAATAGAAGCGTCTCACAGATGTGGAAAAATAAATAAGTACAAAGGTACTGTTCGGTTTTGTTTACGAGAGCCTTCAACGCTTTCGCGCATGCGTCAGGTCTCCTTCGATTTCTTCAAAATAGGGGCGAGGAGAAACAAAGAGGGGATGTTTACTTTTTATCAGTGTTAGTGTACTAGTAGCTGCGTTCTATGTGCGCTTTTCGGGAAAGAATTATGGAAAGAATAAATACTATTGCAAAAATGCTCCTCGTTATTTTTTTCTTAAAAGCGAAAATGTCCAAAAGAATTTCTTAGGAAAGTACCCATCTCAGCGTATCACCCCTGTGCGGAGTAAAATCGTCCGGCAGTGGCAGCTCTGTCTTTCATAAACGCACAGTAGACCCATAATTTTAAAATTTGGCAACAGAAAGGAAAGAGATGATTAGCTAACACAATGCAAACAATCAAAAAAATCTAGCAAATAATAATGTTTTTAAAAATCACAATCATGACAGAGTATTTATCAATGAAAATTTTACATCGAAATAAAAAATTTGAACAAAAATAGAAACAGAAAGCAAACAATACAAATTTGTGTGGATTAAGAATACCAAAATATTGGTTAGAAAAAGAATTAAGCAAATGGAATTAGGCAAATTGAATATTACGGATAATATTATAAATTGAAATTATGATAATATAATTGTTTATATGTTAACATAAGAAGCTTAAAAACTAACTTTACATACCTGATAGCTAATTTACATAATAAATTAAATATGTTAGACATCATAATTCTTATTGAAGTCAATCTTAAAGAAGAATTATTTATGTTTAATTTACCTGATTTTTCAAAAATTAATAAACTTAGAAAATCTACAAGTGGCAGTGGAATTATTATTTTGTATAAATTAATTTAGATATTACTCTGATCGATTTGTCAACTGCTTCCTACGAAAATATAACTTAACTTGTAAATTAAGAAAGACTTCTTCGTTCAAATATGAAATGGCAATACACGCAATCTATAAACCTCCTCACACGAATATAATTCTTTTTAATAAAGAATTAAAAAATAATATTGATGAAATTAAAAATAAAATAAGCCAAAATATATAGGTGATGCGAATATAGTTATCTTCAAGGATTGTTTAAATATCAACATACTCAAATACTGTATTTGCAAAGTTTTTATAATTGTGGTTTTACTAATTATATTTAGAAACCCACGAGAAAAGCAAATACTGAAAATACTAGTTCATATTTCCTATATAGACCACTACTTTTCTAATATTAAAAATATAAATCATGCTGAGGCCACAATAATAAAATGGGATATATCAGATCATTTTGCAATTTCTTTGAAATCAAAAATAATATTAAAAATATTTATAAAAAAAAAATAGACAGAGACATCAAATATATTTATGAAATAAAGGATGACTGCTTTAAGAGTGAGGTGAATGAACTATTATTTCAAATGCATAATAATTCTTATTTAGATATAAATACATAAATAAATAAATTACACAGAATAATAAAAAGAATAAACTGGAAAGAATATAAATAAAACACCGGACAGATCTAATAATAATCAAATTAATAATTATAAACAACCTCAGTAGCTATATCACAGATGTACACCTAATAGGTCTGATAAATTAAAAAAAAAATGAACAGATTCTCAATTTAAAAGAAAATTAAACGAAATAACATAAAAAAAAATAGCATAAATATTTATACTTTTCAGAAACTCGAATTCAGATCTTGCATATATTTTGAATAATTTCTTTTTTTCATTATGAAATAAAAGTTCAAGAAAATAAGGAATAACTTATAAACTATTGCAGTATAGATCAATATAACACGCCAACAAAATTAAATCGTTATATTAAGCAATCTGTTTCTTGTTTAGTATTGTAGTGAATAAATTCAATCATGGAAACATAGCCTGCATATGATATCATAGCTACCATAGCTGCCTGTGGCCGGCAATGCTAAGGAGATAGGAGTGACGTCTCTCTATAATAGCTCCATGGTTAATTGAGGAAGTAATGATTAACATAATAATGAAATTATATCAAGTTTAGGATTGATAAGAAATAATGAAAAAAAAAAGAATGCGGAAACAAATAATAATAATACAACTTCTTATCAGTGAAGAATCAGTTACTTAGAAAACATTTTTGAAGCCAGTCTAAGCATCAAAAAGAAGTTATAGCGAAGATCACTATAATCACACACATTTCAAATTCCAATGATGCCTCTCAGCCAAATATAACGTTTAATCATCTACTTGAAACTCATGTGCATGTGTTGCAATTTCAGAGAATTACAGCTCACTGACTTCAATCTGAAGGAAGCAGGGAATCAAATATAAAGCTCCAACCAAAAAAAAATAGCAATTACATATTGACCAATAAATTCGTCCTGTTCTTTTCCTTTTGAAGGGGTGCCAGCTTCTGTCCCAACCCCTGTTTTATTCATTTAGTCATTATTTTCTTTCACGAACATACAACGAACTAGGAAACTTGAAACCATCTCAATAGAATTATATCAGAAGCCGTTAAAGGCTCTATGTCTTCGCAAATCCGTAATGCATCATTTTCCACACTTAGGTGTGATTTCCACTTCGGTAGTGTTTTTTAAATAAAAGGTTGAAATGGCTTGTTTCTACAAAAAAACAAAACCTGTTCAACGCTCTCCTAAAAATCCATAACAATGCCATAAAATGTATAATAATCTCTCAAAACAAAAGAAAATTTTTTGATCTCAATCAAAGAAAAAAACAAAAAAAAAAGCACAAATGAAAGAACCTGCATCCTAAGAAAAACTAATTCGCATATTTGGTTCAAATAGAAATTGAGCTTATCAAATTTGGGTAGTTTTAAGAGCAAATCTTCAAAATGAAGTGTTGAATTATTCTCCCCCCCCCCCCAAAAAAAAAAAGTGCAGGAATCTGGAAAAAGGGAAAAAAAGTTAAGGAAATTTAAATTCTTTACCCAAACTGTAAATTCACTTAATCCTGCTTTCTTTAAATAATATGTTAATGTAAAAGATGTAATTCATGTATATGAAATATGTTTATGTGGCCCTTGGGTCGCGGGAGGTAAGGCTCCCGGGACGGCGTTCCGTGACCAACGGGACTTCATTGAGGTTGGGTGGTCAGCCAGACTCCCGTCCGCCTTTAACTCCCGGAAAAGAAACCTGGTACCCGTTCAACAGAGAGCTGGGTAGACCCCAGGAACCGTTTGGAGCGTGGAAAAATCCCCGTTCTCCGCCGAAGCTGGGGATCGAACCCGCCACTTCCAATCCGCAGCCAAGCCCTTTACCCACTCGGCTACCGGGCCCGCATCTATATATAGAAGACCAAAATTAATAAATGCATTTAATTAACGTATCATGAGATTAATAAAAAGTATAGAGACATAAGTAATATTTATATAAAATAAAATCTATTTTATGCAGAAAAAATAAAAATTATTCATTAAATCTTTCATTTAATTCTTATTTAAAAATTCATTCACTTAAATTCTCCTTGATATACTGTACAGAGTATCTACAAATGATTGGAGTGGTTTTATAACCATGTAATGACCACATTCTTAGAGCTCTGCTGATCGAGTTTGTTATTATAAGACAAGCAACTCTCAAAGTTTTGTTTGAATTGTCCAGCAGGCATATGTTTCCAGCTGCAACCATGAGAGCGCTGCAGTTGCAAAATGGCGACGAACAATGAAAAAGCGTATGTTGTCCTCGAATTCCATGCAAGTCAATCTATCAATCTGCAAAATGGTGATGTTCGTGACTTCCTGAACTGTACACTGCGAAACCGATGGATTGGTCGTATCGGGAATGATGATCACGCACTGCTATCAAGGCTTCCATGCTGCCCTGATTTAACCGCTTGTGACTTTTTTGTTATGGGGGTACGTGAAAGATACAGTATTTGTGCTACCATTAATTTGTTGATTTGCCAGAACTGCGGACTCGCATCTGCAATGCTTTTGCTGCAATTGACAGAGACATGCTATATCGAGTATAGGACGAACTTGATTACAGAGTTGATGTGTGCAGAGTCACTAGCGGTGCACATATCGAGCTTCTTTAAAATGGAACAAAAACTTGGAGAGTTTTTTTTTTTATTTTGATGATATGTTAAATGATACACCAACAGTAAATCATGAAACCACTCCAATCATTTATAACACCTTGTATGTTGCTTAAAATCAAGGTATATTGATAGGAAATAATACTAAAACCAACTAGTTAGCCAAAACTAAACGAAGATTAAATGAAATTATGAATGTTAATTAAAATACTAAACAAAATATATAAAGGATATTTTACTGTATTGTACTGCTAAATTCCAAACTTTTTATTTACTGGTACACCAAGATACAGCTCTTTTAGATCATTACCTTATCACTTGGAGTAACCAATGATCGAGATTCGATCATTTGACGTTAGTATTAATATTATTATTAGTAAAGGATCAAATTCTAAGTCCATGATCTGCCAGCAGCGATTTTCCTGTGAAAATATAAACCAGTAAAGGACACTGTAATATGAATACTTTGATATTTATATAATTAACTGTTAATTTGTAAGACGATATTGGTGTCGGATTGATTTCAGAATATCTTACTGTTCCAATGTATTAAAATGTTTTCATCTTTATTTATGTATTCATTTGCCGGAATTACTATGCTAGATAAAAAAAAAAGACCTTTTAATTTTTTTAATTGATATACAATATATTTAAAAAATCAAATTTAACACACAGACAAATAAATTTTACATATTATCAAACTAACGTTTCAGCACCTGCTAATTGAGGTTCCTTCATCAACGTTAGTTAGCTTCTTTGATGAAGGTACCTGCATTAATAGAAACGGCTGTTTTTTAATGTGTAATTTTTTAATTGTCAGCTTGTTCAATTTAACTTAAAATCAATAATAAACATTTTCTGTTAAAATTAAAAACATCGGTAAGTTATTAGTTTGTCAAAAATTTACCTTTTTTAATACTTTTTTTCACTTTTGCGTTTTTAAAGTAAACGCTTGAGATTTTATATTGAAATAGACCTCTCTGAGACTTCAATACAGTGATTACTTCTCTGGCTAAGCATGACTGGACTCAGTAGTTCGAGAAGCATTTGGCAGCGTCGAAAGAACAGGATACTGAGAGGTCTAATCGTTTTACCTTTTGGAAACTCTATTATATGATGTTTGCAAAGAAGATGGAGGAAAAGGTTAATGGATCATCCTTTGTAACTATTTCCTACTTTTAATTGAAGATTAAAAGTCTCACTATTCGATTTTAACATTTTTATCCTCTGTTTGTCATTTATCTATTTGTACGAGCATAACGCTCAAACGGCTGGACAGCTTTTTATAAAATTGTTTATTTATGACCCAACTTAAAACGTAACCCCATTGTCTTAAGTCTAAATCCTCAAATCCCTCAAAAATAATCCCCTCCCCCATCCTTCGAAACTAAAACGGGTAAACGGATTTCCTTAAATTCTGGTAAGTTGCTTATTTACCGTTCAAAGATAAGCACGGTTATTTGAGTCTCTCCCACCCTCACTCAATCTTCTAAATGGTCCCCAGTGTTACATGTTCATTCCCCGCTACGCGATGGAAGCTGAATAAATACTTAGTTTAATTATATTGAAAAATACAGACAGAACGCTAATTTCTTATAGAATACCTACGAAACAACTGTATGTATAAAGTTTAACATATCATCAGCATATTATAAATTATGGGAGGAGTTAGTATATTAATTCAAATTTTTACAGGTAGCCAATGAGATTTATTGATAGATAAAAATATCTACATCTAAGGCGTCTCTGATACGTTATCTGTTGTTTAGCAATCCACAGTTTCACATCGACTGAAAGTCACTGCTCTTAGGAAACACTGAAATGGACAAAGGTAAGTTTATACTTTGTTCTATTTTTCAGAAAGTTTTCAGTAGAAAAGAAGTTATTGGTAGACATAAATGTGAATAATCATATTTCGATTATTAATTTATAAAAGATAAATAATATTTGATTATAAGCTATTATTTCACTAGATATAAAAAATTGATTAATATGTTATATAAAAGTATATAATTTAAAAATATATCAAATGGGAAAAAATATCTTTTACCTCTATGGACACAAAGAACCTACAAGGTTTCCAATCGACAAAAAAAGATTTTCTTTTTTCTCCGAATTTTCTATTCGGCTACAAATGCTTAATTATATTAGAATGACAACAAACTTAAATACAGCTTGGTAATGAAATAATGTAAACATGACTTAAGCCTTTTTTCGTGCAGAGTAAAATAGAGAGTTAATTTAGAGTAAATCTGTTAGTTTGTAATTATAGTATATTTAACGGATTTAACGGTTAACGATTTAAATAATCCGAGTTAACGGACTTTGGATTAACGGATAAAACTTTCGGTCGAATTTGATATACGGGGAAAACCTCTAATTCCTATTAAATAAGGAATATCGAAAAAAAATGAAAATTTTACAATATTGGGCAAAACGTTTTTTGAAAATATTAAAATATGTTGTTTTTAGGAAAATCCTGTATTTTTAACACGAAGTTAAAAAAAGTCTCCCAATTAAGCGGATTTTATTTCTACGTAAAGATATCAAAGTAAAATAATAAATTGGAAAATAAGTTTAAATTAAGAAATTTAATGTTTTCATGTGTTCACAGTATGACTCAACAGCCCAAGTTAATGTATCAGCATTTTAACTGATCAAGTTATAAACCTGTTAATCTAATCTTATTATGCTACATATATGAATACATGTATGTATCTTTTTACATTTTAATTTATTTTATTTTTTTTATATGTTTTTATCAATTTGATAAATAAAACTAAATATTGTAACTTATAACGTAATTTCTTTTAATATACATAATTTTTTAAAACATATTCTATTTAACGGACACTAATAGACACCCCGAAATAGTCTGTTCTGGGTGTAATGTGCTTATTTTATTATTACCGATATTGTATTAATATTGTTATTATTAATAACTTTGTTCATTTCAAATTTTTCATATAAAATAAAGCAATAGTTAAACAAAACGAAGATACTATGAAAACAAATTTGGAAATTTGCATAAATAGTTATGTCAAAAAGGAATGTTAATTATTGATTTTTATTATGACTGGGACTTCTGTTATAATGTGCCACAGTATAAGGCTTGTGACTCATCTATTCCCATTCTACTTTATGATCTATTTCATAATGCTTTGGGCTTATATTTATACTGCCGTTAGCGGTTCTCTGTATCAAGACATGAGAATATACGTTTTTTAGTGATTGTAAATCTT
This sequence comes from Thereuonema tuberculata, assembly GCA_023159025.1. Classification (NCBI taxonomy): domain Eukaryota; kingdom Metazoa; phylum Arthropoda; class Chilopoda; order Scutigeromorpha; family Scutigeridae; genus Thereuonema; species Thereuonema tuberculata. The sequence goes on along the minus strand of JAFIDM010006943.1, from coordinate 37,849,096 downwards.
CTCATTACTGTTGTTTTGCTTCTTATGTTTTGTAATACAGTCCTACCAGACATGCTGCCTTTTGATATAGTTATAAAAACAGAATTGGGAGAGGGGGTGGGGTGTAAATAAATAATTTATTCAATCTAGAGCTATTTATAAATATTAATATATACTTTTATATGTAAATGCCTAAAATTTCCATATAAAATTATTAACTTATGAAGCTTCACATGTACTTATTACAAGCATACTTAATGCAAATTGTTAATTATAAATACTACAAATAAAAAAATGCACAATGCAAACATAAACACTATTCAATACGCCGTTTCGAATGTCTGCATTATACAGAGATACATTGTATATATTATGTATTATATTGAATTGTATATTTCTTGTAGTAAGATCTTGTGATTTATACTTAAAATGCTTATAACTAACTATGTAAATTATTACTCCCTCTGTCCCATAATAATAGTAGCAAGTGAATATTTAAACGGGACTTATTGGCGAATGCAGCTATAAGTTACGTTGTAGCGCAAAATTGCGAAGCCTTCAATCAAAATCAATGTTTCATGACATCTGTCATTTGTGTTGACACATCTTTTTTTTTAAGTTAACCTAATTATTACGATTTATAACTATTTTTCTAATTTTATCCGCTGATCGAAATCAATTGGTTTTTTTTTTTTTCAGTTGAATATCAACTCATTGTAAAAGTAAGATGAAATAAAGAGAGTTTTCAAGCAAAGATCGAGTTGCGATTATTCAGTTCTTGATACATCAAAAAAAAAAAACGAACAGTTGCAGAAAGGTGCAATTACGTTAGCTGCAAAACAATTTAAGTGCAACAGAATGACCATATCAAGAATTTGGAAACGTGCTTCCGAAAATAATTGTCAAGGTGAATCTTATGCTAATGATGATTCTTTTAAATAACAAAACTGTGGACGTAAATGCAAAGATAGTGGAGAAAAACTTGAAGAACTTAGACATATTCCTCTTAGCAGAAGAGGCACCATAAGATCAGCAGCTCACGCCATTGAAGTTCCCAAATCTACATTATTCCGAATTTTGAAAAAAGGAAAATCCATAAAACGAGTTTCAAGCACCATCAAACCATTTCTTACAGAAAAGAATAAGAAAGATCGCGTAGAATTTTAAGCTCACGCAAATAGGGAAAGCAAAGCTTCGCAGCCAAGGGATCCTATCTACAAGTTTAAAATGCAGTAACTAAATTATTGGAAAATCCAGAAACTATCTGAACACTCAAAATGAAAATTAAGAGTAATATTTTTAATTTATTGCTTAATTTAATCTCGTTTTTTGATAATAAATGTTGCGTTTTATATTTATTTTCGTTTGCTACTATTATTATAGGACAGTGGGAGTAGTAAATATTGTTAGGGAACAGAACAGTAGAGTTGATGAATAATAAGAAGATTATGCCAAAATTTAACCCTTGTCAAATAAATGCAGTACAAACTAGAGCTCAGAAGAGGAGATTAGATGCTAAGTTAGAGATGATACCTGAAGAGATTGAAGAGAAGTTAGAAGAGGAAGAAAAGAGGATTGAAGCTAGTGACATTCCTGAAGACAGACTAGCTTCAATCAAGTCATTTTACCAAAAGAAGATGTTAAAAAAGAAGAATTAGGTATCCCAGGAATGACACATGATGAATTTGTTGAGCTTCAGAAAAAGAGTGAGTCGTTAAGTGCATTATGGGAGTTATCCAAAGATAAAAAAAGGAAGAATAATAAAGAAGTTTATAGAGAAGAGGATAAATTATACAGAATTACATTGGATAAGATTGGGAATGAAAGGAGACAACTAATTATACCTACAGAATTGAGATATGAGATTAAGTTATTATGTCATGAAGGAACTTCCTCACATTTAGGAACTACTAAGTCAAAGATTTTGTGAATAGGGTGCATTTTTCAAACCAAAGGGCATTAGTAATGGTCTAAAACTTTCAAACTTTGTAAGAAAGGTAGCAATTTTCTGTGCCTTAGAAGTCAATGGAATTTGCCAGTAGCCCTTTGCCATATCTAATGCAGAAATAAATTTAGCAGATGAAACACGGGCAATTCTCTCTTCAATATTGGGAAGGGGAAAATATTCAGTCCTAATAATTTCATTCAATTTTCGGTAGTCCACACAAGGTCTGGGGTTACGATTAGGGGCTTCCACTAAAATCATTGGGGACATATAATCAGATTCTCCTACTTTAATTATACCTAAGTCTAACATTTTCTTAATCTCTACCTTTAAAATTTCGTTCAATCTATAGGAGGAGTTATATCGTTTGATTCTAAAAGGGGTTTCATTAAAATTATTTTTGTTTTCATAATATATTTAAACTCATTAAAATTGTCTTAAGTAATTTTTTTTCTGTTACTTTAATTTGTTTTTTTAAATACAAACTCATTTTCATAATAGTTAGGGATATTTTTTTATATAGGAGGAAGTAATTTTTAAAAGGTTCGATAGAATACAAATAGGTCTATAATAAGGGGAATCTATAGTTACCATTTTTATAAACAGATAAAATTTTGAAACTGTTTATTGTCTAAGATGTTTATTGATTTTAAGAGGATCCTAATATATATATGTATGTGATAGATTCTTGGCGACAGATGATCAAAATATCTTATCCAAGAGTCCGAGAGTCTCTTCTCCCAACCAAAATGAAAACACATATTTGAGCACCCTTTCCATTGCGCCGTCAGGCTCCATCCCCTCGAAGCTACTTAGGTATGCTACTTGATTACTTTATATATTTTTGAAATTAGTGCATTAAAAATATTTTTGAAAGCATTTTCACTTATCATCAGATTCAGTTTATTATCTTGTTTTTTACAATATTATTATCCTTCAGTATTTTTTTTTTTCATATTAAAATTTTTAGGCGTATCAATACATAATATAAATGTGACATCTATTATTAAAAATAAAACATTATTTTGTGTTTATGAGGAACATTCTATGTATCGATAAGCCTGAAGAAGCAGGTAAAGTGTTAAACCTGCGAAATATAACTATGCTTAAGAAGATGATAAGATGTTGTTGCTGTTATTTTTAATATTAAAATTTTTATTTAAACTTATTCTGATAGTTGATACATACTTATCTGTCTAGATATATATAAATAAATCCATCAACAAATCATCCTTTGTGGAAAACTTCTTTACTCTATGACAATATTTCGAATGATTTTTTCAATCATTCTTCCTCAGGTGACAGATAAAAGAGGAAAAATAAAATAAATAAAATAAACCTTCCTCTTATTACAAAGTAAAAATAAACAATGAATTTCATCAAGTTCTTTTAAACAACATTAATGAATGGTATGTGATATTACAAATCATTATTAATTTAGGTCATACTAAAATAATTTACAATTATCCAATAAATAATGATACACCACTAATTCTCCAAATTCTCAAAATCTAATAAACAATGATACATGAAGAAGAATGATTGAAAAAATCATTCGAAATATTGTCATAGAATAAAAAAGTTTTCCACAAAGGATGATTTGGTGATGGGTATATTTATTCTGATAGTAGTTATTTTCTTAATTTAATCATGTAGTATCCATTCCTTTTCTCATATACATTTTCAACTGTTTTAATTTGTAAGCATCTTCAAATACCGTAACATTTACAAATACTTTATTACTTAAATAGCATCTTCTTATAACTTACACAACCGGTAATATTTCGTGGGTGTTAATCCACTTTTTCAAACCATCTATAAAAATTCCTTAGGAAGAGGAATGTTTTAATGTTTTAATTTGCTTTATTTTTTTTATTTTTAAATTATAATTTGTCTTTGTTTGATATGCGCAAAAAATTTATCGATCATCATTCCATTTTTATTTGATGGATTTAATTTGAGTAACTTGTATCGATTAATTATAAGCAAGGCTAATTCCAAGGTTAAATAATTTTTGTCAGTTATTAATTTATTTATCATTCTTTTGCTTCTCACTTTGATTTCAATGTAATTTGATTTACTAATTCGAATCATTAACATATATGATCAGAAATTTCGTTTTCAATGAACTTATCAATAAAATTAGAAATTTACTTTTTCTAAATTAAAAGTTCTTTGTCATTTTGGAATTTAATTATTCCTTGAATCCTTTTCTCTAGAGAACAAATGATTGAATAATATTTGCTTAGGGGCGGGAGGGGCAGGATTAAGCTATAAACATCGACTTTCTTAAATAAACCTTAGGGAAATTTTAGTTACTCAATATAATCCTATTAAAAACCTTACATTATTTATTGAGATTTTGTATTGTTTGCAACATATTTCAAAATGTTCACACCTTACATTTTATGATAAAATCACTGCCGATTTAGTAAGTATATCCTTGATGGTACAGACTGGGCAGTGATGATCATGCCTGGAAAGGGTTGTCGTTGTGGGATGGTATTATCTTAATCTTGATTTTTTTAATAAACTCGCCAACCATTAAAACACTATGTACAATTAAAAATAGACCATACTATACAGGGTGTTTCAAAAATACACGGCATAATTTCAGGTATGTATTTCCCACATGTAGACAATCAAAATAGTTCATTACAACATATGTCCGGAAATGCTTCATTTCCGAGTTATGGCCTTCACAACATTGAAAATCACCGGAACGTTTTTCGTTCCGCCGGTCGTTGCCATTACAGAAGATGTTCAAAATGACCACCTCCTGCTTGAATACAGACCTCACATCGATGTCTCATTGAACGTTTTTCTTTCCGCAGGTCGTTGCCGTCAGAGGACACATTAAGAGGGCACTCTGACAGATCATTCCGAGGCGAAGGTTAAATTCAGTGGTGTGTTTGGCGTTCGACTGTGTGTCATGTACACAAATCAGGAGCTGGCAGAGATGCACTTCATGTACGGTAAGGCAGACGGCAATGCTGCGCTGGCTCGTCGTTTGTACCAGGAGAGGTACCCACAGCGACAATGTCCAGATCGGAAGACATTTGTAAGTCTCCATCACCGTCTGTGCGAGTATGGAAAATTTCACTCTCCTGGATTGGGAAGGGGACGACCAAGGTCTACAACTCCAGAAGAACAGGAGGAGATTCTGGAGACTGTGAACAGAACTCCTTCTGTCAGCACACGAAGGTTAGCGTTGCAAGTGAATGTTCCCCATACGACTGTCTGGAGACTGCTGAAAGAGCATCAATTGTATCCTTATCATTTGCAACGTGTACAGGCGCTGTCACCAGCAGATTACCCTGCACGAGTTAGGTTCTGTCAGTGGTTCTTGCAGCAGTGTGCTGCAAATCCGAACTTTCCTGCCTTAGTATTATTTACAGATGAAGCACAGTTCACACGAGATGGCATAACAAATTTCCACAATCAGCATGTATGGGCGTATGAAAACCCAAATGCAACTGTTGTATCTCATCACCAGGTGCGGTTCTCCCTCAACATGTGGGCCGGTATCATTGGTGATCGATTAGTTGGACCCCATGTACTTGTAAACAGACTTACGGGGCAGGCGTACACAAACTTCCTGGAAAACACCATACCTCATGTTTATGACGACACTCCACTGATCGATCGTCAGCACGCTCACTTCTTGCATGACGGCGCTCCTGCACACTTCAGTCGTACGGCTCGCCGGTACTTGGATCGAACGTTTCCTGATCGATGGATAGGTAGAGGTGGCCCAATTGCTTGGCCTCCACGCTCACCTGATCTGAACCCTCTCGATTTCTACTTGTGGGGCCATTTAAAATCATTGGTTTATTCGTCTCCGGTGCCTGATTTGGAATCCCTTCGGAATCGAATTGTGGCACGTTCTGAGGACATACGCAACATTCCTGGAGTGTGGGATCGTGTTCGCAGGTCATTGAGACATCGATGTGAGGTCTGTATTCAAGCAGGAGGTGGTCATTTTGAACATCTTCTGTAATGGCAACGACCGGCGGAACGAAAAACGTTCCGGTGATTTTCAATGTTGTGAAGGCCATAACTCGGAAATGAAGCATTTCCGGACATATGTTATAATGAACTATTTTGATTGTCTACATGTGGGAAATACATACCTGAAATTATGCCGTGTATTTTTGAAACACCCTGTATATCGTTCGTTTCAAGTCCCCTTCTGTCTAGGACTCTTTCTCAAGTGTTTATTGTATATAGATTATATTTTATAGTTTATAGATTATATTTTTTTTTTTACTTGATATTCTTGAATTATAATTTTAACTTTGTATTTTCAAACTTCAATGTTAACAGCAACTACGAAGTTTGCAAACTACTCCGATTTTTCTCATATTCTTTCTCTTCTAGTTTAAAAGCTATACAGGTACATGTTTTGAATGGCACTTTCCATTCAGGTCCATTAGGCTTTTAAAGGTACAATTTCGAATTTGAACCAATTTCTAGTTTGAATTCTAAAAGCAGTCAATAAAGAAAGATTTTTCAAAGACATTACAGATTTTAAGGTGACACTAGACAATTAGGATTTCTTTGCTTTGGGAGAATACTGTTGGATGTAGCAATTTAAGATATCTCAAATGACAAAAAAAATGGCAAAAATAGATAAACTCAGTCAGGTTTACTCAACGAAAACTAAACGTTTAAGTCAATGACTAATAAATTGAATAGTTAGTTAATTTCTGTTCAGATATTAAATACTGCATTTCTAAGTAAAAATTTTAAAATCAAACTTTTTGGTTACATTTTTTTTTATCTGGGATGAGAATTGTAAGGATTTGGCCGAATAATCGTTGTCCAGGATACGTCAAGGGAGGCAGCTGACGGTTATTTTTCTAATTAATAATATATTCTAAAGAGATAGAGAGATTTGATTTTTTTTTTTATTTAGTACATTTGAATTACGTAAAATCACGTATCAAATTTAAAACATCCATATTTTTTTCAAGTCCATTATTTTGTATTATCGTGGTTGCGTGATTTATATAGAAATGACTAATTATGATATTCAAAATAACTGGTTTTTTTATATAAATAAGACTCGATTATTATCGAGCACCTCGATTATTATCCGACCTCAGATCAACCGACTCATCCGACCATGTCTAGACAAGCGGAGCGCCAGCGTTATCTGTTTGTTTTCCTGTCACAATAAGCCAAGCAGAAGTCTCTGCAGTCCTTTCTTTGTTTCCTGCCTGAGTCATGCTCGTTTTATCGATTAGTTGACGGAAGTCTGCTGACCTGTTCAGTGTACAGTGATTTAAACATATTTTCATTTTTTACTTATAACTTAAACACATTTTAATTCTTTATGTATTTGGCTTTTGTAACGTACACTGTATAGTCCTTAAGTTACAGTAGAATATTTTTTACTTAAATACATCGTTTGTCTACCTGTAAATGGCTTAATTCATTCTCCCTGATTATCCGACCTTTTTAGCGTTCCGGCCATCCTCAGGTCCCGTAGGTGACGAATAATCGAGGTGCTACTGTATTTCTATTTTCTCTGAAACCTAATTAAGGAGAAAATAGACTAATATTTACGGGTGGAAGTTGAAAACACAAAGCCGAGAAGGAATAATGAAATAAAGCTGAAATTTGACGAGGAAGGAAGTGTACATGAATCCACTACATGATTACAGACAGAACATATCCGAAAGCCCTAGCGGCCACAATTGTAAGTGAGTCCACGTGTTATTTTTGGTATTTTTAGAGCAGTGTGTCGCGCAATTATTGGAGTTTGAACGGGGATGCAGAATGGGCCAATTGAAAGCAGCTTGGTCGTACCGTCAAATTGCGGAAAGGACTGGACGAGATATGTTTACAGTGCAGCGATGTTGACGACGTTGGCAGGAGGACAGCCCAGACGGAGGATTGCACATGAAGACTGGCACTTCTGCAGATTGGCTGTGCCAGACCGAATTTCCACAGCGACTCACATCCGAGCTCTTGTCGCACGTGCGTTCGAAAAATCCTAAATCGTATTAATTCTTTCGGCACAACTGTCACACACTCCTCGGACCTCTTTTTTTTATTATTTGATAATGTCCGATTTAAAGATAACTTACTTCAGTTTTATTAAATTGCCGTTAAACGAAATAAAATTCAAACTCAAAGTAAAAATAGGTCAATAACAGAAATTGATTATAATGATTGACCATGACAGAGTAGTGGAATGACGAAGGGCAAGTTGGATAAAACTTATGAGAGGTCCTAAGAAACCTTACTCCCCTCCCCCACGACTCAGAGAGAAACACATTTTGCCATCATTTACCAAAATTATTAAGCAGAATGTGTAATTTCTTTCAGTATTTTCATTACTTATTACATTAAGTGCTTATTTTGTTGTTGTTTTTTTCTTTGAATTTTTGATTGAGATATTCTTGATTTTTGAATTTTCATTTCAGATTTAGACATGAGCCGAAGCAGCAAACTACGATTCTTATCTGTTTTCTTAATGGGGGCGGCAATATTTGCCTTTTATCAAGTGTTATCAGATACAGATACAATGGACAGAGAAGAGATGAGACTGCGTGTGCTCAGCCAAATACATGCTGGGAAGAGAACTAAAGCTGCTCCTATAGGTCAGGCATGTCGTCATCCCGACTTAGATCCCAATGATCCTGTGATGAAAAAGTTCTACGGGAAGGCATCACCTATAATTTGCGATAAAGAACCAGACTGGGTAGGGTTTTTTTTTGGTTTGTTTCGACAGAGCTAAGTCTTACTCTATAACTTGAACATTTCTCTTGGTTGTGTATTTGTTTATCACGCTACAACACCCGGACGGATTTTCTTAAAATTTGTATACGTTCTGATATATAGACGTACTTAAAACTCCATTCTCCCATCCCTCAAAAATTAGGCAAAATACCTCGCTAAAACGGCTGGACGGATCATCTTAAAACTTTCACGACCTTTGCTTACAACTTAAAATGTTAACTGGATTATTATGTTTCCATCCACGGTAGAGTCTAACATAGTTTAATTTATACAGGGTGCTTCGAAATTCCTATTACAAACTCCTAGGAATTATAGAGGGAATGAGCAGATAACGTTTTCAATAGGACTTTCAATGTCCGGAAACTCATCTCCGTCACTATCAAAATAAAATAAAATCAAGGGTTTATAAAACAACAATAAATGTTGTTGCTTGTCCTGGGTCAAAGACCGTTACTTCAGTGAATGACCATTCCAAGAAAAAAATGTTTCCAATTCCAAAACAAAATGTTTCCAATTGGATAAATGTTTTATCCAATTGTCATGTCGTAGGAGATTAGGAAAAAGATGTCATTTTTATTTTGCAGTTCCTGTTGTTTGTTCGGCGTTGCATTCTGGTCCACTAGAACAACTGCTTGATGAGACGACCACCAACTTCATTGCAAACATTGTATCTGTGAAGCATCTTCTGGTAAACGTGCTCAACAATATCTGCTGTATAATCAGATATTGATTAGAAAAGTCTTCAAATCTTCAAAATAAAACAAAAATAAATGTATAAAACAATACATTTATTAAAATAAATATCTCTTAATTTTCGAAAAGACATGACTTCTTTTCTTTTTCAAAGCCGAAAAACAACAACAATATGTTACAAACAAGTAGGGGAAAACGATACATATGTGAGACATTCATAAAATTGTATTGTTACAACAATACTTACAAATGTTATTCTCCTAATTCTTTAATTTTCACCTTATTTTTACAATTTGAAATACATATATTATTAAAACTCTTTGGCCATTTCCACAATAAATTTGTTTACATTAACACCTTCATTTCTATTTATATTCATCTTTTTGGTATTTCTAATTAGTAGACTTTCCATGGTTTTTCTCGTTTTATAATCTTTTTCAATACATAAATTTTGATTTCATTTTTTACACAATGATTTTAAGAGATATTTATTTTAATAAATGTATTGTTTTATACATTTATTTTTGTTTTATTTTGAAGATTTGAAGACTTTTCAATATATAGAATGTCTAGAAGAGGGAGAATTAAGAAGACTTGTGGTAAATATCTGCTGTATGTTGAATCTCTTGTGCCGCAGCCAGAATTCGTACAAGCAGATCTTCCTCCGACTTCAATACGATTCTTCATGTGACCCTACATGAAACGTCGAGTGGAGCTAAATGCGACGATTCTGGAGGCCAAGCAATTGTATCACCGCAACCTCCGAAAGTTTGGTCGATATGATCTCGGAAGGCAAGTGCAAATTGATTTTGGTTTGCTTGTGGCGCGATGTGTTTGCGGACATGGGATCTTATTCAAAACATCAAATATGTAATTGGAAGTCGATTTTTTCATTAATCCTCCAGGCCATGGCGAGTCTGATTAGATACCTTAGTGCTCCGAGTCACGGCTAGATTGTGGAAGGCGTCTTACACATAGACAAGGCAACCCTGAGGAGCTAAAAAAAAAGAAAGAAACAAGGAAATTTTATGAAGACATTTTAAAGAAAGTAGTAATTGCTTAAGAAGTGCCTGAATTTAAATCTAACTTAATAAATGTAAAATGTGTTAAAGTTAAAAGTAAATTATTTATTCTATATTTTTCTTTTCTATTTAGGTCTGTTTAGAACCTGGTAAAGTGAAAGTGTGTCAACACGCCATTGAGAAACATAAAGGTGTTAGTTGTACTTATACATTTATAAATAGAATATCAGATCATCAAATTGAAGACGGAATAACTGTGCAAGGAGGAGAGACTCCTTTGACATTACAGTCAGATTACTTTCATGTTAAGTGTAATGGTGGTGATAAAACAACATGGTGGAATGTCATGGCTGGAATACGTGAAGATTCTACTATTAGCAAGCGATCTGGATTTCAATTTTTACCTCATGATGCCCTGGGCTTAAATGTGGTGATATGGGGTCATGATTCACTTTCTCGCATGACATTTATGCGAAACTTACCAAAGACTTATAAATATCTTACGCAGGAATTGAAAGCTATTGTTTTGAAAGGATATAACATTGTTGGAGATGGAACACCACAAGCAGTTATACCAATTCTTACAGGTAAAACTGAAATAGAATTACCAGAAACAAGAAAGCGCAAAAAAAATGCAAATTTTGTAAATGTCTATCCTTTTATTTGGAATGACTTTCGGGTAAGTATCTTTTACTATATTGTTAATAGTAACAATATAAATTACATTTAAACAAGAACAAAATATGAATAAAGATTTATAAATAAAGATTTTTTAAAGATTTCACACCTATTTAAAGCTTTAATACCAATGCTTACCTAATGCTTGAAATAAAAATCATTTAATTATAAAATAAAAAAGAAAAATATATTTTCAGACAAATTCAACAAATACTTCCTTTCATATAATGTGTTAAAGCTTCTTAAATGTATGTATGTGATGATGATATTCAATATCAGCATAGCGAGTTAGATTTTAATTATTTTTAATAATAAATAAATGTAGATTTTTATTCTTACATTGTAAAGGAGTTGTAAGTTAATAAAATATGTAATCGACTTCAATTTATAATAGTCTAGTAAATTTAACGTGTGAGAGGTAAAACTCCATTCAGATAATAAAAATTTACAGAAACTTCGATTAAGTAAGAACTATATTTACAATATCATCATGATCATCATCATCCACATCAGCCCGTACAATCCCCATCCGGAGCAAGGGCCTCTCATAGTTTCTTCCATCGTTGTCTATCTTGGGCAGCATGAGTCCAAAGTACCCCCTTTGCCTTCTTGATAGAATCCTGCCATCTTGTAGCTGGGCGACCACGACTTCTTTTACTATCTCGAGGATACCACTCTTGAATCAGCTTAGTCCGTTTGTGTGTTGACATTCTGGCCCCATGTCCTGCCAAAGTCCACTTTTTCTTCAAAACTTCTTTACCAACATCCTTTATTTCTGTTTTACGCCTAATTCCGTGTTCTTCATTCGATCTTTCAACTTAATGCCAAGCATGCTCCTTACCATTCTTCTCTGACATACCATTAATTTCTCAGTCTGTGACTTCGTTAAAGACCACGTCTCTGCGCCATACGTTAGAACGACAACTCCCACATATTCATTACCTCCCTCTTAATGTTCATAGGAAAGTCACCTTTGAGAATGAAGGCAAGTGTCCAATATTGACTCCATGCATTTTACAACATAACACAACATTATTAGCTGGAATTGCCGAAATGTTGTGTTATATTAATTTCTTTACCGAAGTTTGTGTGAATTTTTATTATCTGAATCGACTTGAATTTCAAGCATAAACACTGAAATATCCAATCATATAATTTATAAATAATAGATATTTTCATGGGAAAAAAGTTTCTTTAATTTAACTCTTTATATGTTTCGTAACATTTTTGTTATATTTTTAAAATTGCTTTAACTGTAATTTAAATTGAAGTCGAAACTTCTAAGGGGCCAATGGATATTGTCAGTTTCATCATTAAATCTTCAGTAAACCTTCAATTATAAATACAAATATTTACTATAATACAAGAAACATATAAAATATTATATAAGAAATATATTTTATCTCAGTAAGTAACAGATTTAGATAAAAGTAAGTAGTATTTACATTAAAAATCCGAACGGATTCTTTAACGAATCCGTCTATATCCTCAGCTGAATATATTAAAATGGATCCATATCAACAGATCAGAACAAAGAGAAGCACTACGCTGACGTCAGCATCCCAGGAGCCAACTGCTACAGCTGGAACAATATATGGAGGATAGAGTTAAAATCGTGACTTTGCCTGAAGAATTTGGAATGAAGGATTCAAGATGACGAAATGGGACAGTCATTTTAACCTAATCCACAGGAAATCATCAAGGGTAAGATGTTTTCATATGATAGTGTAGATCAACATCATATTACAGCAACCTAAGAAAAATAAAAAAAAATAAGGATGTTCTTCATTCCTCTTGTCTTGGAACACTTTACCATAATGTAGAATGTTCTTCACTGATAGGATTTCATTGCAGCATCATGCAGTACCAACGATGACAATTATTCTTTGCACCTTCTTGTGAACGTAATTCTAGCACTGCCCAATGTAATTGGATTATTAAAGTCGATATAATGTCCAGTCTCACGAACGTGACATGCCGTTAGAAAGTTCATATCGCCTTTATCGTGTTCCCTGACCTCTTCAGTAGCGCTCTGCGAGTCTTCCTAATTTAAAGACACCTCTCATTAGGTTGTAGTGGGTATACAGTATAACATTATTTCTCTCTAAAAGGGCTCTTCTTATTTGCTTTAACAAACAAACTTCGAATTGTGTTAGTTACAAGTGCTGCTACATGCATGTCGAGTTGCTTAACGATTTGACCATAACCGGGTACAAAAGCTCGTGATAAGGAAGCTCAATAAATCCTGCCACTTTTCTTTTTCTTCTATTGTTGATGATTCACCTGAGGATTCATCGGAGGATATTGACGGATTCGTCAAAGAAACCGGTAGTGCTTATATTGTAAATACTACTTAAATTTATCTACATGTATTTATGGAGTTTGTTAATATGTGTATACATTCACAAATAGCGATAAGAAGCATACATTTGTTTATCCTTCAAATTGGCGATTAGGCAAAAAAATTTTTGTTTTATTTAAAATTTTTGTTTAATTATTAAGTAGTCATTTATTATTACTGTATCAATAATTCGTTGTTTTCTCTTATTAGAACCATGGCTACGTAACAGCATATGCAGAAGATCTTCCAAGCATTGGTACCTTTACGTATCGATTGAAAGGTTTCGATAAACCACCTACTGATCATTATTTACTTCCATTCTACATAGCTGCTACAAGACAAAAATATTATCATAAACAACACTGTATGCGAGGAACACCTCTTCATAAGGTTAAATTAAAGATTATAATGAATTGCATTATCAGCTTACTTTTTCTTGGAAAGTTGGGTTCATCAAATTAGTCAGTCTGTATGAGTATGTTCCTAATTTGTGAATTACTGTAGGCAAATAGTTTTCAATTTAAATATATAACATTGCTTTCTAAAAATAATATTTCCAAGCTTAACCATCACTCTTTAATCATATGTTACCATTTTTAAAAAGTTAAGGAAAATATTAATTAAAATATTTGTAATTTCTCTAATAACACATTTTTAGATTTTTTTACTTAAATTTAATCGGGGTCATTTTGATAGTTATTTTTAGTAAAATTTTGTCTGTAATGTTTCTTATATTTAAAATCTCTATTTCTTTTACAGTTAATATCATATTAGTTATTAGAATTGCTTAAAAAATAAATTGCATTACAGAATCTTGAATAAATCTCCCACGAATCTTAGATGCCGATGGCAACCATATGCGAATGATAAAATAGTAAGATGCGAATGATATATAGCTAACAGAATTGTTTATAAATCTAAATTTTAAACTCTAATATATGATTAGCTAATGTTGTTTTGAAAATGTGCGTTAAGCTTTTTATCACTATCTACAAAAAAAAAAACAATTGTAAATTTTACAAACCTCAGTATGGAATTCAAGTGAAAAAAATTTTGGGGTCACTTCATATGAACGAGATTGAGACTTTCAAAAACTGATCAAACGCCGTATTATCCAAAAATGTGTCTCAACTGGTAACAATGCATGGAGCAGTATTAACCCAGTTGACTAACAATTCTTACACTTTGATCATAATTCTCTCACAAATCGAATTTTAAAAAATCATACATAATTAAAAACTAGCAAAAAACATATTACCATAAGCCAGAATGTTTCGATCCGCGGAAAACTGCAATATCATCTTCAGCTGAAAAACTGTCAAACAAAAAACTTTTATATTTTTGCTATTTTTTTAAATCTGTGCGATTTTTTTTTTAATTTTTTATTCGATTTTTGATAAATATTCATTCCACACGTTAAAGTTGAATTTATAATAATTCTCTGTCTACAGACTCTTCTTCATCTTCCTTCCTATTTAAAACATTCTTCATAACAGTTTTTTTTAAAAAACTCAATGTAGTTTGAGAGGACTGTATTTGCAAATTTAATCAAATTTTGTTTTAGCTTATGATGAAATTCATATGTATTTTTCGCTTTCAATAAAATTCGTATTTATCATTTATAGGTTCTGATGAACTGGGTAGAACAGTTTTTAAATATGTATAGTGATAAGCCAAAGTTTTCTTTTACCTTTCATGAAGAACTGAGCCATGATAGTTTGGATAGGATATCTGCGATAGATGATGATATTCTGGAATTCTTTCACCAACTCAACATACAGGGACATTTAAATAACACTGTTTTCATTGTAATGAGTGACCATGGCCACAGGTAAGGCAGTTGAAGATAATTTTCAAATGAAGCACATTACAGCTCTTGCTATAGATTAAGAATAATTGATTTCATAGTTAGCGAAACCCTAGGTGAAATAGCATGATATAAAAATCTTATACTCGAATATTAATTTTTAAACTCATTTTCCAAAATAAATGAAATTTATATAAGTTTTTTTTTTTTTACTCAATAATTTAAGTACATTGACAATTCCCTTTCAAAATATATTTTAAGGCAATGTGATGATCCTCAACCTTGATCTCCCTTAATAAAAAAGTGACGGCAAAGGACAAATTGTTATTCATCACAATCTCGATAAATAAGACCTCATAAAACCTGAGGTTTTCTTGAAATTTCGTTTATTATTATATGATCGTCAATATCTAAGCATGAAATATTATTTATTTTTTTGGCATTTTTTTAATAAAACATATTACGTATATCGTGGATTATACGTAAATCATGGATCCGTATATCATGGATTAAAACTCAAGCTTGGTTAGAATTGTTCCCGATATTTCTATATTTTAAATGAATACATGCTTGTGTGTGGTTCACAGTTGCTGCACAAATTTCTTAGATTTCGTACGTTTTTCACAGTTTTTTTAGAAAAGTTTTTTTCCAGAACTCCGAAACAAAAAAAAAAAGATTGACAAAAAAATGCCATAATTGCTAGACTCTATAAATTCCCAACCTTGCTTCAATGCAAATTTGTTTCTAGTATAGAGAAAAATCTATTGCATTGGACTTTGCAGAAGTGGCACTGAATAGCAAAGTTTTTGTAAAAATTAATAATAATTGGTGAAAATACCACTCTTGGTATGAATAAAATTTTAATCAATAGAATCTGATTAAATATCAAAGATTTTCATTAATCCAAGAAATCAATCTTTATTCATCAAATGTAAGTTTCTAACACCAAGCAACAGTAGACACGAAATATATCTTTCATAGCATGATATTAGATGTTAAAGGTATATTTTTATTCTAAAGAAGAGAGAAAGTTTGTTCATTTATGTTTATTAAACACTGAATAATAGCGCCCTATTTTTAAAATTGACATTATTTACTGAATTAGGTTCTGGAATTGTTGCTTCATGATTCTCATCAAAGCCACCAAAATGAATTAAGTAGTTATGGTCGATATAAAAGGGGCGGATGTTTTACAGTGAAACAATTTTTATTACATTATACAGTATTTCTAGAACTGTATACTTATTTGTTTTATCAGAATTTTAATTTGTTTTGACAATCTGAAATCCATCTAGATTTTATTGAAGAAGCCTTTTGAATATTAATAATAAAGTTTAGGTTTTGTACTTAACGAATTCAATATAAATGCTAAGAAGATTTTATTTTCAACATTCGACTGGATGAGAAGGAATTTCGACAGTTAGAGTGAATCGTCAAAAGAAATTTTTCATCTTACTAACAAGATGAGATCAGCAACGATTCGTTAATTCTGAAGTGATAAATGTTGGGCTGCAGATAAATAGTATAAAAGTTTGGTGGATTTATTTTAAATCGTGATTAAAAATTAGCTGCACTAGAATAATAATTTTTCTCTTTGTATCCACGTCAGTGGATTCTTTTCAGAGAAGTTTTCATAGAAAGCCAATACTTTGTAAAAAAAATATTTTTGTATTTTCTGTAATTAATTGCGTTACAAATTAAAACAATAAAATTCAAAATTGACTGTAAAAAAAAAAAAAAAAAAAAAAAAAGGCAGCATCTGTGTAATCTTTAGTTTTACGTTAATTTCCAGGATTATTATTTGCTAATATTTAATTTGGTTATTTTTCTATTTGTTTTTAGATTTGCTCAAATAAGAGAAACTCAGCAGGGTAAACAGGAGGAAAGAATGCCCATGTTCTCCTTTGTATTTCCTCCATGGTTCGAGAAGAAATACCCCATTGCAATGGCCAACTTTCGACAAAATGCAGAGCGATTAACAACGCCATTCGACATTTATCCCACTCTATATAATATTCTTCATTTTGAAGGCCCTGGGATGGGCAACGTCAAAGAACGAGGAATTAGTTTATTTAAAGAGGTAAGTAATTGTTTTCAGAATTAAATAAATATGGGTAAAATTGGGAAAATGGGTAAAATTCTGATGCATGTTATGATATCTCACAGCAGTCACAGAATATGTCGTACGGCCATGTCACAGATAAATGTGGAAGAGAAGCCACACCAGACGGTCACTTTAGGAGAGTCCAGAGGAAGATCCTGGAAAACACGTAGATTTTCCGTTGTCCAAATGCGACAGTTCTAGATGTTAACTGTTCCGTTAAGATAAAAATATCCCTATTCGTTCCACAGGATGTTCCATGGCCACGACACAACTTCCATTCTGGCAAGAGCGGTCAATGCAAAGGTGATGGTCACTCGAGTCGATGATCCTTGTCGGTAGAAGGCAGGTGGTGGGCCTTCATGTTGGTCCGCAGCGTAAATTATTACAACAGGGAAGTTCACGAACAGCAGTCGCAGCATTACCACGGTTTTCGTAAAAAAGCTTCACAATTAAAGTTCCGTTAGCTATAGTCGCTGATGAGAATGGCATTTCACTGATTGTAATCATTTTTATATCCAGAACTCGGCTACAGTGCGGGAGCTAATGCAAATGAGATTGCGTTTTCCTTGATTGCAGCGCCAGTGTGTTCTGAATAGGCCAAGTTTAATAACGATCACCTTGTATATTAATTCTTTCAAACTTTCAAACTCAAAATTACTTAGATTAAGAATTTCATTTTGTAGCCATGGAATTTTAATTTGCATTTATTAAAATAAAGTAGCTTTGTATGTAACTAAATATTTTAATTATATTTCGGTTGTTGTTATAGATCCCTCTTAGCCGTACTTGCGCAGATGCTTTTATTGAACCTTACTGGTGTGCCTGTCTGGCTTGGGAACCTGCTGATATCAATGAAGATACTGTTAAAAAAGCTGCTTCAGCATTAGTTAAATATATCAACAGTTTAACAGAAGCCCAGCGTCAAAGCTGTGAAAGACTGCAACTGGATAAAATTGTTTGGGCTAACAAATTCAGTCCTAATGAAGGTATTTTTTTTTCTTACCATAAATATAACTTTTCCAAGACGAGGAAATATAGAGAATTAGTACACGTAATTAATGGAACTTAGGGAAATTAAAGATTGGTAAAAATATTTCTTGGAAGTCAGAATTTTATAATAATCACAATTTAAAGGAATTGTATCTGATTATTTCTTCTGCAACTTTAGTACTGTCATTTTTCAAAACGAACTAGAAGTGACAATTTACAAAAAAAAATTACATTTCAAACTTAATTCATTGGGATTATACAGAAGCAAGATGTACTAATGGATATTTGCTTCAAGACTGTAGGCAAACGATTACAGCAAGCAAACCTTAAAATTACATGATTTAAATAATAAGAACTTCAAAAATCATCATAAATTAACAGTCACATTTAAGTGATTTGTTTATTCAGACAAACATCAAGGGGATGCAAATCTTGAAATTAAATTTTAAGTTGATATTTTAAGAACACATGGATCATTCGAGTTATGAGCAGACATAATGTTTATGTAGAAATTGGGAACTTCGTATTTTCCAGAAGTTATTCTTTCACTTGATTTTAGTTATCCTTAGACGTTAAGTGCTCCTTAGACGTTATGAACAGAGGCTATTTTATTATCCAAATAAGTCCAAATATTTCTTTCAGTTTTGAAACTACAAAAAAGAAATTTTATTAAAACGGCAAAATTATTGTTCCTACCCAACATTTAAAAAGAAACTGTTATTAATTTGATTTATTCCTAATCCAATTGACTTAATCCCTATTCACTCTATTATTCTACTTAAACATAAATTACGATAGCACTTAGAAATTATAAAAGCGCTAATTATCTTATATAATTAGGTATTCAACTGTAAATTTAGTGTAGGTATATGAAAAAAAGATAAGACTTTATTTTTATATTTGAGCATTGGAAACACGAATATTTGGTCTTCTGTTTTAAATTTGTATTGTTCTTTGTATTTGTATTCTTTTAATTCTTCCTTGCATTTCTTTTACTAGTCAACCTTTTTTAGTTTATTTTTCCTTCTGACTATCTACTTTGTTTCCTCT
>JAFIDM010006943.1:37806789-37829727 GCA_023159025.1 Thereuonema tuberculata | reverse complement strand
TTTGTTTCCTTTTTTAGTTTATTTTTCATTCTTACTATCTACTTTGTGTCCTCTCTATTGTTTTGTTATTTTGTTTCCTGTGTTGGAAGGACAAATTTCTCGAATAACGAAAGTCCTTGTTCGAAAGTTGAATAAGCGGATGCTAGTCTCTAATGTTAAGTTCAAATATCATTAGATATGAAATTTCAGTTGAAACTGACCGTCTAAGTGACATAAATGTCATTTGGGTCATTGAAGCCATGAATAGACAATTGTCCTTCTGCAAAATAAGTAGAGGTTTTAATCTTTGTGCAAGCGATTGGATTTTTGATAAATTTCATGATATGTCCGTTATTTCTGTTCGAAGTTTTAGCCAAAGCTGAAATCTTAGTAGATAGTATTACAAAGAAATTTTATCTTTTGTAATAGAATTGAAGTACAATCTTAGGTTATGTATCCCAATATCCGCTTCTTCAATAATTTAAATGATAGCTAGTCTTTTACTTCTGGTTTGAAATATCGTACTTCAATAATCGTTTGCTTTCTTTTCGTTCGTTGGCTGTCACAGATTTGTATCTGGAATTCAGGAAAACAAAGTCTGAAAACACGTTTATTTGAAAACAAAGGCTGCAACAAATATAATTAAAACATAATTGATATGTACATATCAAGATTATATAAGCATAGGAAATACACAAGATAGTACATTCTAATCTGTAAAAGTTGTAACAGTTTTTTGTAAAATAAACAGTTTTTGTTTATTACTTGTAAAATCCAGTTCTTGTTATTCTTAGTATATCTACCACAAATACGATTAGTATCAGCAACCGAGAGATGTTGTTGTACTTCAAATTATTACTTCAAGATCATCTGCGCTGATTACTAAAGTACTTTGAAAATGTACATATTATTTTTCTCTTACTTTTCATTATCTAAGCCTAAAAATGTGATGCTGTTGCAAAGCTCTTGCAACAAAGTTATGTAACGATGGTTTTTTGCCAATGTTAGTAAAGTTTAGCAAATCAGCAATCTGTGTGTTTGTGTGTCTATAATCTAATAACTTTGAGCCATTGCAAGGATCTTCTTGAAGCTTGATATGCATATTTAAGAACAACGATTTAAAAATTTAATGTTACTTTTTTTTCTTTGTGGGTTCTTATTGAGAATTCATCGTGTGAAGGTGGCAAGAATTCCAAAAAAATAAACCTCATTAAATTACTATAAAGAATTAAAGAATAAAAATTTTACAAAAATAAAGAAACTGATCTGCTTTCTAGCAAACTTTTGAATCAAGATTTTTAAATGAGGGCTTTTACGATAAAAAAATTACATTTGTAATTGAAAAATGCTGATTTATAATTATCCCTGATCTCACTTTTTTTTAATATTTAATCCAATTTTAAATTCGAATCAAAGAAAGTACAACTACAAAATCGAATGAAAGAAATATCTAATTTTTTATTATTCATTACACTGGTATATGCGATTTTTGCTGTCTGAAAACTTTATATTTTCTAATTCCCTATCCCATGAAATCTATCAAACTGACCTTAATTTTGTTTCATAAGGCTACGGTTTTTCGGAAATCGGTAATTTACACCATAAGTTTTCATTAATCTTTTATCCGCAAGGAATTAAAACATTATTTCTGAGAGTGTTAAAGACGAATTTCAATAATGTGTCAATGTTTGCTGATTACCGTTAGGCGTTGAAAAGATACATTTGTGATCAACACAGTAGAGCTTCTAAAAAACGATAGTTTTCTTCCATTGAGATATTATAAAGTATTTTAATTCATGAAAACAGCTATTTCTACATTTTTGTTTCATATTTAAGCCTAATTTAATTACATATAGGAACAATTTTTCCTCAGCAAAATTATATAGAAATGAGTGTGTGTATTGAATGGCTATAATATTTAGTTGTAACTAGCTGAAATACCCGTTGTTCTTTACTGTTACAAAAAAACAGATATCCTGATGTGGATGAGAAAGAAAATAAAATTCTGAGATCACTTCGAAACTTTTTCAAAAAATAACGTGATAATAATATTATGTTAATATCGCGATCGGAGAATACAAAACTTCCCATCCCTTTCTCTCCTTCTCCACAACCCTATCACATCAAACCTTGCCCAGTTGGTAAACAATCGCGTCAAGTACAAATTAATGTAATATATATTACATTAATATATATTAATGTAATATTGTGCAACCCGAAAACCCCTAGAAGAATCGTTCAACAATATTTTCCCATCCCCCATCCCTGTTTACCCCCATCAGGGCTCGACATCGAAAAAGCATCTTTTCAATTTTGACAACTTTGAACAGTCATGACAACTTTCGTGTTTCCACCTGAAGCAGTTTTGAAGAAACACAAACCTTTCAAAAGTCAAGTTTACACCTATTTGGATCAGAATATCGTTTAATACGTATTGTTTCGATTTTGACAAAGAACACTCATGTCAAATTTCGCGTTCACTAAGGAGAGGATGCGGAAGAGATATATGCATAAAAATATTTTAGTTCTAATAGATGCCACCAGGTTACTAGGTGGAGCACAAGAATATTTTCGTCCCAATTCTTGCACAACAATGTTTGTGTAGTTCCCTTGTCGCCACCAGGCCCATCCGTGGCACTATTTCACTAACATATAAACATTTAGACATTCATACAAACATACAAACTTTGACTTTTACATTACCCTTGGAAAGATAGATTTAAGTTCATTATTACCCTTATTTTGATATTGTTGGAAACCCTAGCCGATAGAGTAACATTGAAACCAGATTTGAATTAAGGCATTCATATTACATACATCCAGGTGAATTAATTAAAAAAGCAGGATTTTTTTGTAGACCAGTGTTATCTAATCAATTCAGAGAAAATCCTTCCAGCTTTTTCTTGAATCATAAAAAAAAATAATTAATTTCACTGAGTTACGAATATCTCTTACATTTTAAACCATTTACATGATTCATAAAATTTGAATACCTAAAAAAATCCCATAACAGGAAAGTTTATCAGTGGCAGATATAGAATATATTTTTTTGGGGGGCCAAGATTAATGTAAGGGCCTCGGGCAAGATGAATTTTAACAACGAAAAAAAAAAAAAAAAACGGCAATCCTATCTTAACAACCTAAAAAAAAAAAACGTAAACAGCAATCCTATCTTAACAACCAAAAAAAATTTCGGCCCCCCTACCCTTATATTCGCCCTTGTCATTAATACACGAATAAATTCACTACTTACTCCAGT
Source organism: Thereuonema tuberculata (assembly GCA_023159025.1). Classification (NCBI taxonomy): domain Eukaryota; kingdom Metazoa; phylum Arthropoda; class Chilopoda; order Scutigeromorpha; family Scutigeridae; genus Thereuonema; species Thereuonema tuberculata. The sequence goes on along the minus strand of JAFIDM010006943.1, from coordinate 37,826,489 downwards.
GGATGGCATTCGATTTTATAAAAGCTTGTTCTTAGGCATATTCCAAAGTTGAAAACAACTAGTTTAGTGATCTAATTTATAGAAAATCCTTTTAGAATCCATTGTTCTTTAAGTAGATAGTATATAGCTCGCTTAAAACCTTTGGTTCCATTTATAAACAACCAATATTTACAGTAAGTAGATTTTGTTATTTCTAGTTAGAATTAACATTTAGTAGATTTGGTGCTTTCACACAATAAGAATCAGATCCCGTAAAAATAAGAATCATATCCCGTAAAATTTTATATCAGAGTATATCTTTTATATCTTTTTGTATATTTCTTGTAATTTAAGATTACATGTTCCTAAAATTAATCTGTAACGATGTTGTTTCTTCATAGGTTTGTTGAAGTCCTTAAAAAATACCGACCTTGATGGTTTTATATATGAACTCTCTGATCAAACGTTTGTAGTCATCGAGGTCTATCAACTTAAAATACATACTCGACCTGGTGAAGGACATTTTGAAGCTTCTTTAAAGTTTAACCGAAATGATGGTTCATTTACTGTGAAAACTTCAGACATCAGTCGAGTGAATAAGTACGGTAATCAATCAGAGTGCATAGCACAGACTCATCACCAACTTCTCAGGTTTTGTTACTGTAAATCAAATTTGATGGAGGAAAAAAAAATCTTCAAGTGACTTTTGAAATCCATTGAAGCGAATTTTGAAGTTGATTTTTAAATGAACTCAAAATTTCTTATAATTCTGGGAATTCAAAGCAAGAACACTACTTTATCAGATTCTTTAAAAGCTCAAAACAGGCTTTTTTTTTCTAAATAAATAATAGTATAAAAGAGACACAAAACAACATACTTCTTCATCCAGTATTTCTGTTTTTTTAATCAAAAACCTTCTTCACGCTTAAGTTCATGATTGTTTTGTTTTTGTTGATTATTAAGAAAGAGAACGATGGATTCTCTTCTTGTTTTTATGTAAGTTTCCCTGAAGAAGGTTTTTGATTAAAAAACAGAAATATTGGATGAAGAAGAATGTTGTTTTGTATCTCTTTATGGAAGAATAATATCTTTTAGATGTTTCATTAGAAGTTTTAGTGAATAGTATATAATACCATTTTCAGAGAATGCAGTGAGGTTATTAAACAAAATCAAGAAAAATCCTTACAATAACTGGAAAACATCCTTAAAATTCTTTTCAAAATTCTCCACTTCCAACATAGAGAACAGCTGACCTTCCATTAAATTTGAAAAAAAAACCCCAGAGGATGTATTTAATAGGTTAATTTTCTTTAAGAAACCAAAGCAAAAGTTCACTGAATAAAAAGAGAAAAGTTTTCCTACATTTTATACAATATCGGCATTTTGTACAATAAGTCGGCATTTTGTACAATAAGTGAATATATTAAGTGAATTTCTAATAAATAAAAGCTTTGTGAAACTTTTTAAAGTTACTGTAAAAGAAAAACCTTTGTTCTTGCAATACTTAGCATTTTCGATGAAGTTTCATTCAAATTTCAAATACTTTTCTTTTCGCTTTTTATACTGAAGCTGCTTAAGTATAATTTTGTCTTCTGAAAAGTAGCTGCGTTACAAATGATGTTACTTCATTACCTGAGAACCTCACATAATTTAGTATTCCTGATGAATTTCATTGCATTGTAAATAACTTCATCAATTCGAGATCTGAAAGCAGGCACAAGTTTTATCAAGTACTCACGTGAACTCATATAAAGCTGTTTCTTAATGTATCTTCAACTGTTTTCAGTATATGCAGTCAGATTTTTCTGAAATAAATTAGGAAATAGAAGCATCAGTTCGATAAGAAAACCTGATAGAACTCCTCTCCTTTCAACGCAGTGCACTCCGTCCGGTTCACAATGCAAGTATCAGAAAACTCTTGTAAAAAAGTAAGTTATGATGAACACCGATAACGAAATGAATCTTCATTAATATCAAGCCATATCATTTTACGTGAAGCTTCATTAAAATGAAATTCTCTCAGTAGTAATTTTAGAATCTGTCACTAAGATTTTGAAAGTGACAAATAGATGTTGCATTTTTACAAACTGTTTCCTCATTATCTAAGAAGCACACAAATTGTTGGATTTTGTTTTTTATCAAACATTCATTTCTTTTTTATATAAGCATCTTTCATATATCTTGTAAATAACCTAAAAATCCTATTAATACAATAACAGCCTTTTTTAATACCCACAATATTCATTTCTTTTGTTTATGTATTGAATTAGGAAATAAATCTTTGCATTTTAAAAAAAAAGCATACATTTCCTGTGTCAGCTAATAAAACATCAGAAATTATAGTAGATTTATTTAACAGTTTATAGTGATTTTTGCGAACATGAATATCTTAAAATTCAATTCTTCTTAATTACTTTTACAAAACCATCTTGTAGCTATAGAAATATTGCTTCGAATATTCCATGCGCAATCCAACAAATTTTCCATGCGCTTTTTCTTATTTTAATTGCGCATGGAAAATTTTTTGAGTCTGTCGAAGAACAGCACATGAATTTCCTTTATTTTATTTTTAATGTGGGTTTTGTTTTATTGAGGTGTCATACTTATTCCTACTATCATTTATATTCACCCCTCCTATTGAGACTTAAACACTGGTCTCACCAATGTAATGTTTAATGAACTTTTTAGGCCCCTTTTCTTATTTTTAATGCGCATGGAAAATTCATTGAGGCTGTTGGAGCACAACACATGAATTTCCTTTATTTAATTTTTAATGTTTATTTTGTTATTTGTTTAGCTTGGTGGAAGTGCCATTCCCATTCCTATTATTATTATTATTATTATTATTATTTATTTTATTGATTTTCAATGTTAATTAATTTCATTATTAATTTATTTCCAGTAATTTTCATTGAGCTTCCAGTAATCACATGCTTTATTTATATTTACCATTATATCATTAGTATCTTCGTTTGTATTATATATATTATATATTATTGTATGTTATTCATATATTATTTCCGAAGAAATGACTATTTTTTAAATTTCCACACATTACTCATACTATATTTCCTTTAAAAAAATGTGCACAGACTTTCAAGCTAATTTATTAAGATGCTAATGAAAACAACTTCGTAAGTTTATTTGTTCTTGAGGAGCTTCCTTTGTAAATTGGCATCTGGTCTTTTGTTAAATTTATTGTAATTAAGATATTAAAAGTTACCTTGGATAATAATAATACTTTATTTTCCAAAAAAAAATGAAATAAAACAATTTTGCACAACTGTTAAACTATTAATAAAAATATTGATTACCTACAGTAAAATAAGACTTCAGATTTATAATTATAAAAGTAATGTAAAATTACAAAAAATATTATTCTTTAGGTTGTTATTGTTTTCAATGAATCATTGTTTTCATCTGACGGACTTTATCATAAAATAAAAAAAAAATAGAAGTAATTTACCAAAACAATTATAAATCATGTAATCTTAGATATATTGGTCTTACTAAGCAAATTTATATAAAAGAATTAAACAACACCAATTAGATAGTAAAAACTTCTCTAAAAACACAAAATTCCACATACTTTAAATCGGCTATTACTGAACATTTCAGTAAATTTCCAAATCGTATTGTAAATTGGAATGACATCAAAATTTTAGATATTGATAATAATTATCAGAAATTACAAGTAAAAGAGGCCTTTTACATTAAAAAACTTTCCAGCGAACAGAATAAACAGAAAATTTGAAATTCCTGCTGTTACCGATTTATTTCATTTTTAACTTTTTAATTATGTTATGATGTCTTTATCGGTTTTTTGTATGTTTATTAAAGTTTTTGTTATCTTTTAGTTTAAGTTCATGAAAGATTTTTGTTAACATTTAGTTTACTGTTTTATCTTCATCTATTATTTCTTAAGAATTGTTGTTAATTATTTTTGAACTTTGATGTAGTATGTTCATATATTGCTTTAATGTTATACAGTTCTATTTCAGTTGAAAATGTAGCAAACGTTGCTGCGAAACAAGTTGTATCCAATATTAAATAATTTTTATTAACCCAATTCATTGGATAATTTAGAAGAAAGATACCCTAGAGGATAGTCATTTCTAGTCATTAGGGATAGCTTCTTCTAAAGCCGAAGTTCTATTAAACTAAACTTACAGAATCTATTGTAAAATGTGAAACTTATCAATCTGAAGTTTAAGTTCAGGCAAAGTTTAAACTAACTTGATTGATCAACTTGAGAGTAATGCAAACATTCAACAAGTGCAGACCAAAAAGGAAAAAGGAAAAGATTTAATACTTTGAATTAAACTTTTAACTATCCAGAAAAATATTATCTTATCGATAATATGACTAACAATAACTTTCGTCAAAACTTTTGACTTAGATAATTGGTTAAAGTTCAATAACTCAGTCAGTTCCCAAAAATAGCTTAAGACCTCTACGCTAAATTTACGTTTTACATTAATTAACTGGATTCAGCTAACTTGCTATAAATTGCATAAGCAACTTGTATTTAACGATTACTGTCCATTCGTCTCGAAACTTGCTTCTTCAATATTGGCACTCATCCAACTAAAAAAAACGATAAATAGTTCCTACTTACGTTCTTCAGTATTACATCAATCGTGGTACCAATGAAGAAACGCACAGTAAGTGATTCTGGTTACTTAACACTGAATCTTTAGCTTTTGAATCGTCGAACTGCTGAATCATGGCGACCTATGTTCCAATTCGTGGTAGCCCTATTGAGTCTGCCGTCGTCAAGGAAACAAACACTGCCTCTTGTTTGCGAAAATCCTTTTTTCACAAACGAAATCGATGAACTAAATTCATCCCTGGAATCTTCAAGTTGATTCACAAACTGAAAGGCACCGAATATAAGCATTTACACATTAGGTTCATATTCTTCAATGACATAGCACTTCATGAGAGGATTCTTTCTTCTCATTTAGTTTGGTACCACATCTTAACAGGAACTGTTTTGTAGCACTGCAAAACTCACACTCACACTCTGCAGTTGCTTAGTAACTGCCCGGTCGTTTCTTTTGCAACAGAGCATAACATCCGCTCCGTTAACAATTACAGGTGAACGTCCCATGCATTATTCTCATTTGCTGAGCGTTCACGAATGCATGTACGTTGTTGGATTTTCTCCGGCAATAACCCTATTCACTTCAGTAGCACTATTTTGTAATTATCTGGGCAGAATGGATATATCACGGGAAATATGGTGAGTAACTTAAATTCACACTATACATGTTGACTATAATTTCACATTCCACAATCCACAAGTATTTTAAGACATTAACACATGAAGACATTAAAGGGTCTTAAGCAAGCCATTCGCCGTTGACGACCTGGTTTTCTTACACAAGGTGCAGTTGTTGCACGCGACACAACAGCCTTGCTGCACACCTGGCATTGGCAACGTGTTCCCCATCCACCATACAGCCCGGACTTGGCATCTTCAGACTTTCATCTGTTGGAAAAACATCTGCGTATCAATTTTAAAGTCAAGGACGAAGTGGTGACATGGCTGAAAAAGCAGGATGCCACTTTCTATCGTCAGGGAATAGAAAACTCATTCTACTCTATGACCAATGCTTGAATAACTTTGATAATTCTGTCGAAAAATAAAGAAGTTGTTCTGAAATAATACAGGATTTTTTCATCTTGATCTATCTTTACCGTTTACCTACAAAAAATTAGGAAACAGACTTACTCTCGTATTAGGTCACCCGAAGCTTCTTCAAAAGTTTAAGTTCGCTCACTTAAACAGAATCTATTTCGACAGGAAGTCTTTCTCGTCTGAAGATACAGGTGGAAATTAAGCTTACATCTAATTACAGTTAGGCCACCTATAGCTTCCTCCAAAGGAAGCTTGTATCAAGTTAAACTTCCACAATCTGTTAAGAAAGAAAAACGTGTAAGTGTGATATAGTTGAGAATTACGCTTCACTTTGTCACATTAGGCCACGTAAACTGCCTTGAAAGTAGAAGTTCTGTCAGTTTAAATTTTGCTTGAATTTATAATATTTTGGCCACTTGAATCTTTCTCGAAAGCTGGAGTTCATTAAAATAACAAAATGACAACCCTTTCAGAAGCTTTGACACTGAATGACGCCACCTCGATAACTACCTCAAAAGTTAAAATCCTATTAGTTTTAACTTACAGAAACAATTTTCGAAATAAAAGTTCTTCGTCTGAAGATATATTTGAGAATGCTCGATTTAAAACATTAAGTATCTTAAGTTACCAGCAAGGTGGAAGTTCTACCAAATTAAACGGACAGTATCTGTTTCCGAAAGAAAAGCTTTTGTAAGGTAAAACTTGAAATCATGTTGGATTTATGTAAATCACAAGTCCTATCAGGTTAAACTTACCGAAATAATTTTCGAAGTACAGTAAAACCCAGTTCTTATGCTCCCGCTTATCGCACTATCCCGTTCTTTACGCTCCTTTTATACGGTCCCTGGAATTTTCTATATATCTCTGTATACTTTTACCCTCTTATAACGCTTCAAATCCCGCTTGTAGCGTTTTTTTATCGGAAATTTTGTATCGAAAAGAAATGTAACACTGTAAAGATTCTTTTTTTTTTTCCCTGGTAGGAGGGAATCCTTGAACTCTGTGAAGTGCGGGTCTGTGATACAGTTCTGCAAAATATCGAAGCGGAAATCCCATTCTATAAGTGAAAAATTGCAAATTCTCCGTAAGTACGACGAGAATTCTACAGAAGTCAGAAGGATTTCGCAGAATCTCTAGGAATTCCCTCGTCCAGCCTGCGAACAATAATGAAAAACAGATTTGCAATTACCGATGCAGCGAAGGGTTGTTGGAAACGTAAAAAAGTAGTGTGCACTAAATCTGCTCCGAAAATATATTAGTATTGCTCCTAGTGGTGTATCAATTGACGTTAATAGTTACCTGAACCGCATTGAAAATGTCTTCACAGCAGTAGCACACACACACGGCAAACCACAATCAAAGATCTTTTCAATAGGAAATAAGCTCATATTTGGAGTATATCTATTGCAGAATCATGTTTGTTTTCTGTAAAATGGTGTCCAAATCTTTCCCCATCTCATAAATCATTTCCCGTCTACAGCGCTATCCCGCTTATTAGGCTTATAGGTCATGGTCCCTTGACGAGCGTAATAACGGGGTTTTACTGTAAATACTTTTCTGTCTTAAGGTACAGGATAAGTGTGACTTTTACTTCGATTCAGCAATATTTATCAACTTTAAGTTTGTTCCCAAGTTAAATTCAATCTGATTGAACTTATAGAATTTATTTGAGAATGGAAAAAAGTTTCAATCTGAAGATCCAATTGAGAATTCAGCTTCAATTTATAATAAGGCATCTGAAGCTACCACAAAAGTTGAAGTTCAAGCAGATTGGGACTTAATAATCGGTTTTGGAAGGAAAAGCTTTTCAGTCTGAAGATCCACAAGAATTAGGCTTTAATTTATATTATTCGCTTTCTAAACTTATCCAGAAGTTGATGTTCTATCAGAGTAAACTTAAAGCTTCAGTTTTCGAAGTAAATCCTTTTCTATCTGAAAATACAGCCTATCTAGAAATCTTGCTTGGATTTAGAACAGTAGTTCTACCACCTAAAGGTACCTCTAAAGTTTAAATTCTATCATTTTCAACAGACAGATTCAAATTTAGAAGATAACACATATCAGTCTGAAGATTCGGTTGAAATTTATACTTCAATTTCTAACATTTACCAACTTAATCTTCTCAAAAGATGAAGTCTAATCAGATGAAGCAGACAGTTTCGAAAGAAAAACTTTTCAATCTGAAGATACAATTGAAAGTTTTGTTTGGGTTTGTACCATTGCCATTTGGTGCTGATTAAACTTCAACCTTTATTTTGCAAACTTCATTCTATCATATTACGTTACCAGGAGCTTCTTAAAAATTTCAAATCATCTCACTTAGTGAATCTATTTTCGTGTTAAGGAAATTATGCTTGGATCTTATATAATCAGGCATCTGATTCTTCCTCCAAACCTGAAATTATATTAGATTAAACTTCCAAAATCTATTTTACAAAGAAAAACTTTTAATTATGAGGATATAGTTGGGAATAGTACTTCGATTCACTGGATTCGGCCACCTGAAACCACCTCAGAAGTAGAAATTCTATCAGCTTAAATTTATCTTGAACTTTTAATATTTAGTCTCCAAAGCTGAATTTGTATTTGATTAAAATGGCAAAATCCATTTCAGAAGAAGAAACCTTTCACTCTGAATGATGCTTCTATTTATAACGTTATTTACTATAAACGTAAAAATTAACTAAGTAGTTCTAGTTTCAATCAGTTCAAGCTATTTGAAAATATTTTTTCAAATGAAGAAATTCATTATACAATGTTTTTCCACCCAACGTATTAAAACTTTGCGAGAAATTTGCTCAATCTCTACCTCTTTGAAGTACTCTACCAAACTTGCCAGAAATTCACACAATCTATTCTCGGAGAAAATCATTTCAGTCTGAAGATCAAGTTGAAAATTACAATTAAATTTATAAGGTTGCACCACATAAACATTCCTTAAAAGTTTACGTCCTATCAGATTAAACTGATAGAATCCATTTTCGACAGAAAAACTTTTTAGTCTGAAGATGCAGTTTGGATTTATATCATTAGGTCACCTGAAGTTCTACCAAAATTAACCTAATGAATCAACGTTCCAAGTGATTTGGCTATTTTGTTTCGATTTTTATCAGCTGAAACTAATTGAGTGGTTCTAGTTTGAATAACCTCAACCTTAGAGAATCTATGTTTTAGCGAACATTTTTCAGTATAACGATCCAGTTCAGATATTTGCTTTTTCTTTTATAGTAGTGGGTCACCCGAAGCTACTTCAAAAGTCCTGTCCAAATGAAATGTCTGAAAAGCTTTCAACAGAATTTTACAGAATTTTTCGGCGGAAAATCCCTTAGTCTAAAGATACAGTTGGAAATTCTGCTTCGATTTTCAACTTTAGACAAGATTAAACCTATAATCTATTTTCGAAATGAAAGCTATTTGGTCCTAAGATTCCTGGTTTAGAATTACGCTTCAATTTATAATATTAAACTAATATTTTAATATTTTAAGTTCTATCAGAATAAACTCACAGAATCTACTTTTGAAAATATCTCAGTAATTCACGTTCTATCAGAAATAACATAATTAAATGCTTTCAAAACTGAATTAATTTCTGTAAGATTAAAATCCATTAAAGCATACAAATTTTAAGAACAGAATTAAAATCGTTACTTTTTCAAACGTAAGGAAGCGGAAGAAAGGTTAAATTATTAAAGGAATTAAATTAAAAAGGAAACGTGACCAATCAACAGTTGATAGAGTCAATAAAAGTTGATATAGGTCGAGTTGTCTGCGTTCCTACCTTGCTTACTTTGATTGGTCACGTTTCCTTTTTAGCCCGGTCTTTCTGTCGCTCCTTTACATTTGGAAAAGGACGCCCTACGTTTGAAAAAGTAATGGTTTTAATTCTGTTTTTATCTTTTGTGTGTTTTAATCTGTTTTAAACTTACAGTAATAATTCAGTTTGAAAGTATTTAACTTATAATTTTGTATTATCTACACACGTTAAATTTCCAGCATATTGCTAGAATTTTTTTAAATTGTCCACGGAAGAGAAGGTGTTTGTGACAGGTGTAAAATATTAGTGACGTGTTACATGAACAGCTAATCCAACCGGAAATCGTTTGCATCTTAGAATTGAAGAAGATTCCATTCCACGCCTAGGAAGCACGGCTCTTAGATTGAAAAAGTGGCCATGTGACGGCAGTTACAACGAGATGGATAAAGTTAGGGTGATTAACGACAACACTGACGGATAAAAATCTAACAGAAAGGTACGGAATTTTTCATTGGTTTTCCTAACGTCGGTATTACAGATATCATCGCGAGAGTAGAAGCTGGGATTATTAAATATAACGACGTAAGACATGCCAACAGTATTAGAAAATGAATTGATGCGATAATTAACGCATACAAAAATAGGCGCCTAACCCGAGCGCTGAATCGATAAAAACTAACAAGAAACATTTACATAAGAAAAGCGGACAAAGAAGGAAACGTTATTATCGTGGACTACAATAAATGTACATCTTACCCCGTTCTGAACTTTCAGGACATTTCGCTTTTGTATTTTGTCGTCAAAGAAAATAGGTCTAACTTGCCGGCTTAGCAAAGTATTGTCAGATGCTAAATAAAACGTTCTAAATATGAAATTTCATTTTTCTTAAGGAATTCAATAACAATTTGCTTTTTGTTAGCAGATTTATTTGTATTTATTCTCCGTCAATCAAAATGCACTAAAAATCAAAACAAACAAAATGGCGACTAATGATAGTTTTCTAAAACCGGACTTTTCTAAAACCGGACTTTTGTCGGATCTATCCCGAGGAAAACATCTTTCAGGACAGATCAAGTATTCTTCCGCCTCTGTACTCGTACAATTCACATTTCTTCCAACTTTTTCGACTAAAATTCGACTTCCCACGTGGTCCGTCCCAAATTCCGAATCTCGCTTTAGCTCTCGTTCGCTAAGCAATTGTTCAAGCTCCGTAAAACGTTGTGCTGTTTTATTGCTATTCTTGATTATTTTTAAATATTTTCAATGAAAATAAGTGTAATCATGAGTCCAAATAAGATTAGTGATTCAACCAAACCTAAAAGGAGAACGACAATTGAACTGAAAACAAAGAACTCCTTACGAAGTTTGAAAGTGGAATTCGTGTCTCGGACCTGGCCAATCAATATAGTTTTTATGCATGATTTATTGCCTGAAGTATTATTATAAAGGCTCAAATAAGCATCATCTGGGGTCTTAAATGGATTAATCTAATATATATTATTTCTTGTGGGAAAGATTGATTCAGCATTCGTACAGCCTCCTGGAAAGAAATGTGTACAAATAGCAAGGTTCCACTGTACATGCTAATGAATATTTATTGATGTTCATTTTATATCTTTAGTGATGTGAACTTAAAAAAAGAAAAATTTTCATTTTCACTGAATATCAAATATTGTTTTCATATCCTCACTAACATGAACTTATAAAAATAAAAATAAAAAAAAAAACTTTTTCACTGAATAACGACAGTTTATTTCCTATTTCCACTCATGTGAATTTACAGAAAAAAATTTAACACAGAATCTACTTTTTCCAGTTCTAGTCAAAACATTATAATGCAGAATAGCTCTATGTAGACAGTCAAAGCAGAAAACAATTTATATAAAATGTAAACTTAATTATAAAAAGAAGTCTAGAAGTGATAGGCTATTATTTTTTTCGGTTAAGACCTCGGCTCGGACCCTTTTGACCGCCGGGCCTCGGTGCTGAGGGACCAACTGACCCCTACCTTGTGGGAACCCTGATCATCATGAAGTTATCCAGTTTATTCCGATTACAAATATTCCAACTAGGTGATAACTTTTTTATTCAAGAAAAAGGAGTATTCAAGATCCTAGACATTTCGGCATTAATAGCCAAAAAGGTTATGACTTTCATTAGAGCTGTGTCCATGATAAACACTCAATACAAAGTTAATACGAAGATATGTGGACGATCTAATTTTTGATAGTCAATAAAAATAGCGGTAATAAAATAAGCAAAATGTTTAACGACGTCACAGACGAGATCAAATTCACTACAGAAATAGAAAACAACAACTAAGTAGCATTTTTAGATAAAAAATCCTAATTACAAAGGAGGGACAATTGTTCACCTCAGACTTGTATCAGAAGTCCCTACAAGCCGGTATTATTCTGAACTTCGACTTCCGGTTACCTAACAGCCATAAGAAAAATATTATTCACATTGTTGTTAGAAGGGCTTTCTGTATCTCCGGTACTGAAACCCATACTCGAGAATGAAATTAATACAATTACCAACATGGCCATAGCGAACATGGCTATCCGGTTATACTCATAAAGAATATCATTTGAACGGTCCTTACAAACATTGTATAACTCTAATAAACATAAGTCACGAAAAACCTACATCATACTTATTCACCACCTACCACAGCAACTTATTTGACAGATTAAACCGATACTCAAGCCATACAACGTTGAAATTACTATTACACAATATAACAATTTATTAACAATTAAAAAAGAGCACACCAGAATAGACGGTAGACACCAACAATTACAATTACAAAAACAATTGTACTTTTGATATAAAATGCATAAACTACCAGTGCATATATATATAGCAGACACCAAGCGGTCCTTAAGTACATGGCTTAAGGAACACATGAAAGGAATCCGACCGATAACACGAACTATAACACGGCGTTTCATGCTAAAAAAAACCGAGCATGCATGATTTCTATTGCCCAAAAATTTTTCAAAAAAATCAGAAAAGAAAGTTACAAAGTAGTGATTATTTGCGTAAATTTAAAGCGTCTCTCTTATCTTACTCAAACAACCATACAACGACAAATTATCGGCAGACTGCTAGCGCTTATGGACATAAATAAAAAAAGATATAAAAAACAAAAGAAATAAAAAAGTATATATAAGATAAAAAAGAGCAAAAGTATTGCGTATTTGTTTTTCTAAATTTTCTAACTTTTAATTACTGCTTTCGCCGCTTATGCCGCTGATGACGTGGAGGTAAATTCCGCCGCATCTCCATAGAAACAGTGATTTGAATTTTGCATTGGCATTTTCCAAATTTCATATCACTGTCAGGCTTTATATGTTTAGTAATATAAGTTAATTTTATTCTTATATTCTATACTTTCTAAATTTTCTAAATTGCAAATGATTGATTGAAATCTTTGCTTTGCGAAACTCGAAGCACCAGATTTGAGTTTTGCCAGTTCGGTATATACCTAATTTTGAAGTTTATATATTATTACTTCTTATTAAGGTATTTATTTATTTATTTATTTATTTATTTATTTATTTATTTATTATACACTTGAACTCAATATTAAGGATTTTGCTCTTTTTAATTCTTAATTTAATTTCTAATTTATACAAAACAAAAAGAACATGAAATATAAAAATAAAAGATGCAAAACATGTCCTATCAGTGAGGAATATAACTCATCTACATCTCTGTGAAAATTAACCTCTGTTATCTATATTTTGATTTGTAAAATTTGAAATTTAAAATATATTGGTCAAACTAAATTGGAATTATATTTCAGAATTAATATTCATAGATCTTTTGTTAAAAATAATTACAGTGACTCTTTCGAAATTAAACATTTCAAAATATATAATTTTCAAGATACTATTGTTATAAAAATTTAGATATTATAGAAGATGAGCATTTAAGATTAATTAAGGAAGTTTATTATATGCTTAAATATTATATAATTTATCTGTATGGACTGAATGAAAATTATTTTCAAATTAATGTTTTAAATAATGTAGGTAATATGTGTATCTATAATTGGTTTAATATCAAAAAAGATCATTTAAATTTACAACATACAAAAGCTTATTCTAAATTTCCTCAATTTAATTTTAAAAATAAGATTGATTTTAATAAATTTGTTAACATTTTGGAAAGCAATTTGATAATTTTAATATGGATCGAATTTCTTTAGTTAAAAAGTTTTTATTTCTTTTAAGTAAATCTAAATTAAAATATTTTTTTAAAAATTTTGATTTCAAAACAATTAAGAATTCTCATCTTAAAGCATTTAATTTTAGATATCATTAAATTTAGATTAAAATTAACACAAATAAATTTTTAATAAAGATAATAAGAAAAACATAGAATTAATTTTATTTAATTTTACTTCTAAATTATTTGATAAAAATTAATATTGATAAAATACTTAATTCTTATAATAGATCTAATTTTCCATTATCTATTTATTTAATGCCTATTTATAAATATGAATTCCCAACTCGAAAATTTATTTATAATTTATAAGTTTTAACATAAATTCTAAATATCAATGTAAATAATATGATAATAAATACAATAGAATTCTCATATTGTTACAGGTGATTGAAAATTTCATTAAGATATAACTTTAAAAGAATTTTTAAATTTAGGAATTAACTAGGCCATTACCCGTGTACAGATTGATTGATGTAGATGTTTCAAGAGGAGATATGTTGAGATGGATGTTTGTTGATATAGATGATAAATGAAGATCATAGTTTGTACACGATGTTCTTGGCGAAGAATTGACTACATATTCTTTCGAGTGAAGATAACCAAATTCTGATGACTTGTGATTCTAGACATACAGTTGTGCGTGAGTGAAGACAACGATCTCCAAATAGATGGCAATTTTATTTAGAGTCTGTCCTTGAGCTTTATTGATAAACATCGCATAAGAAGATCTGATCGGAAATTGCCTTCTTGTGAAAGTGAATGGAATTAGATTATTGCTAGTTTGCATAGACATCCTATGGATGAAAACAAAATCTCGTTTGTGAGTTCCTGTTATAATCTCGGCTTCTATGAGATGATTATCGATGAACGGCATTTAAGTTGAGTTCCGTTGCAGTGTCCAAACTTGGGATTGATGTTTCACAACAATATAATTGGAGATGCAATCTTCAATGACACGAAGTTGAGGAATACCGCTGAGATTCAATGAGTTTAGATACTCAGGCGGATAAAGATGTTAGTGTTGGGGATTTCAGAAATGTCAATTTTATTCTCACTTAAATACTCTCTAGTCTCTCCTTGTATTCTTTGGCTTATCATTCGATTGATGTTATCGACACTCTCGTTCTTCAGAATTAGAATTGTCCATTCATTGATTTCAGATAAGATATTTTTTCTATGAACTGGTTGAATTGTTTATTTCGCGGCAAAGATTATCAGGCAATGTTATCATTCCTTCTTTATATGGTTCTCGATTGTCTCCGATTCTGAGCAAATATTCGTCAAAATTTCTCTAATACTGGTCATCTTAGTTGATGAGCCGCATATTTATCGTGAGTTTCTTGACTTTGACGTGTTTCCAGGTTTTTGAGTTACAAATAGTGATATTTCAGTAATCTGCCTAATGGTAATAGTGCTGCTTTCTTTCTTGACTCTAGGAATAGATTCTTGACTCCACTAGGAATAGATTTCAAATAGTAAAAAAGTGAGTTTTTCTCTCTGTATTTGCATATCAAGTTTCAAGAAGATTGGGTTAAAAGTTATTGGGACGGAGAGTGCACAAACACACAGACTCAGTTGATGAGCGGCACTTTCTTAGGAAAGTAGGCTAAAATTGATGCCCAAAAATTTAAATATACAAATATAAGAAAAAAACCATGAAAGTAAGGGTGTGTATTATGGAAATGTCAATATTTGAGAAATAGCGAGTAAGAGTCGGATGATCAATTTATTTCCGGGTAATACAATGAAGCACAAATCTTTCCTTTGTACATGTGATCCAAGCTTAAGAAATTACGAAGAAGTACAGCTAAGTCTCGGGTATCTACTGTAAATATATGATGAGCTCACAGAATAAAACCTAAAAGGCAAATAGCTAGCATAGCATAAATTATTCCTAGGGCTCCGAATGGTTCCTTTTTCCCTGATTGTTGACTAATAATATGAGAAATTATTCCAACATTAAAAATAAACAGAAATCATCTTTCCTTTGCTATTTTTTTTTTCTGATCCTCAATTTTAGACGTATCTAAGAGTTTGAATAATAATAGAATCATGTTTATAAATTTCTATTTGAGGAATATATGTAGATTATTTAAATTCATTCTATTACAATAAATATTAAATCGTGCTTACTTTATTTTACTTTGCGCGATCAGGCCCAGGGGACCGCGCGATGCCACAACCAAGGCTCTCCATCTGTCTCTGTCCTCAGCCATCCGTCTTCAGCTCGCCGAAAGTCCCAGTCGCAATAAGTCTTCTTTTAATCCATCCATCCATCTCTTCCTAGGTCTTCCCACTGGTCTTTTGTCCGTTGGGGTCCAATCCATTACAATTTTGAGCCATCTTGTTTCTTCCATTCTCACCACATGCCCAGCCCATTGAAGTCTCTTACTTTTCGTCACCCCAACGATATTAGGCTCCTTGTATAGCTCATGTAGTTCGGAGTTGTGTCGCCTTCTCCATTCTCCAGTAGCTTCATCCTGGATTGGTCCATAAATTTTCTTAAGGACCTTTCTCTCAAATGTCAGTAATCGAACAAGGTCTTGTTTTCGAGTGCTCCATGTCTGAGAACCATAAAGTACCACTGGCATAATTAATGTTTTGCACAGTCTTAGTTTTAGCTGCTGAGATAAACTTCTGGATTTTAAAACCGGGTCTAGAGAATAAAAACATCTATTTCCCGCACATAGTCTTGCTCTTATCTCTGCTTCAATTGACGTTACATCAGTGAAAATTGATCCAAGATATTTGAACTCTTTCACATGTTTAAACCTGGTGCAATTAACTGTTAGGTCTTGGGAACTCTGGAGCTTTCTTCCGATGATCATGTACTCGGTCTTCTCAATACTAATTTGCAGTCCGAACCTCGATGCTACCAATTCCAGGGTCTGAATACTTCTTCTCAATTCATCTTGTGTGCATGCCAATAAGACAATGTCATCAGCATAAGCCAGGTAGGCAATATTTTCATTGCCGATTTGAACACCCTGAAGGTTCTCTTTGATGAACTCTATCATTACCTTTTCGAGTGCAAATTGAAAAGGATAGGTGGTAATCCATCTCCTTGTCTTAATCCTGTTGCTACTTGGAAACTTTCTGTCATTTTATTACCTATCTTAACCTTAGCTTTGTGTCGTTTACGCATATCTGATCTGTGTAAAACTGATCTGTGAAAAAATGTACGAATACGGCCTAGAGTTACATGAATACTATCGTTGATTCAAGAAAGCTTACGATAGCATTCATAGACAGAGCTTGGTTAAAACTATGATAGAGTTTGGTATTCCAAAGAATTTGGTAGACTTGTTGAAATATTAAACCATGGTTTATTTAAACCGTTCAGGCGTAGAGCTAGATGTTGAGCTACTATTTTATATGAAAAATCTTTTATAAATACATAAAAAAATGGAATACATACAGAATATATATAGTAAGTTATTAGATACTTCATTGTAGATTTTGATTAAATTGTTTTTTTCGGATTTTAATTTATAGTTATATTGCTATCTACGAATAATAAGAACATTTACCATAAGCTTTTTTTAATATAAGATTTTTAGAACTTTTATTATCTAGACAGGCGTTGCGATACAGGGTGCGATGTGTGTACCATACGTGGGCGCCGACTTTCCAAGCTTTTATTTTTCATAATAAATACTTCATACATTCTCTGATTATAATTTATAAGATAAGATTATTAATGTATTTTTTTTAAAAATAAGTATCTAAATCTATTTTTTAAAAACTTGAGGAGTCACTTAAGTTTCGCACCCTGGCGCCGCCACACCGCGCAACTATATCTACGCAACTACTTTTAACATTATATTTTAATCATTATCAGATTTATCGCTGACAAAAAAAAAAGAAGTAAAAATTATATAACCTTTGTAAAAAGAAAAAAAAATAGTTTTCTGTAAATCTCGAATCCGAGTAAGACATTATGTTTTTTTATGAAACGTCATTTTCGCAGATGCGCGGGATTTAGCCAGTGAACCTATTTGACACGCCGTGAATTGCAATTCTTTCCTTGTGCCAGAGACAGCTTTGCATGGAGATGCAGTCCTCTGTCTTGTCACTGAATAAACCTTTCTAAGAATCATTTGATAAGAAGACAGCGAACAGCCTCGTAAGTCTCAGAGCTCCTAAGTCTTGAGAATTACAGGATATTTTCAGCTAAAGAAAATTGAGTCCTTAAAGAGGGAGGATTGACGAAAAGCTTATCAGGTAAATTAGAAATTAATGAAAGTTTTAATTCAACTTATTAAGGAAAATCCATTTGGTGGCTTTATATATATTTTTAGTGACCATTTGATTCAAAAAGCTATTGTAATAGTGCTCAAAGTCAATAGCTATTGCGTTTGTCCTGTCTGTCCGTCCTTGTCTGTTCAACCCTAACAACTCCCAAATGAAAGGTTGGATCGACAAATGGACTTCAATATCGTGTTCAGAGGCCCAAATAACATAGGAATAGGATATTTTTCAGGGGCCAACGCTCCCCATGTAAGAGATATTTGGCGTTGCTTTCATTGGATTTCCGCTATTAACTTAAATATTAAAAATGCAACCATGTTATTTCAGTTGTCAGCTATAGCTTGATAGTTAAAGTTTCGGACTCATATATTGTCGGTTCGAATCCGTATATCTATTTTTTTTTTTGTTATTTTTTTTTCCTCAATGTCCGCATGGTTTTTTTTGTGTATGTGTGGTTTTATTTTTCTTATTTTCCTAACTTTTTTTTTTAGTTTTTTTATTAACTTTTTTTATTATTATTATTTTTACATTTTTTTTTTTATATTTTTTATTATGGGTCGCTCTTAAATTTATGCTTTAGCACAAAATTATATTCACTTGTTTATTTTTTATTTTGATTTTTCAATCAGGGGAAATTGTAATAATATTTAAAGTTAAAATATTAATCATTGACTGAATATGCGAAATTTAATATTGAACTTGTATATTTTTCTTCTTGTTTCTACATTTGAATAGCAAACGCCAAAACGGCTGTACATATTTTCTTAAAATTTTGAGAGTATGCTTTTTAAACATATTTACGATTATTTTGATCTCCCAAAACACGACCGCAGAAATTCCTGGCTAAAACTGCAGTTTCCTTTGTTTGTTGATCTAAAAACACAGATTGATCTGGTTTGTACTGCCATATCCCATTGCATCCGATCACCGAGAGCTGTTGATAGTACGTTAGCGAATAACAAATTGCATCTACTTCTGCAGTCCTATTTAAGAAATGAGTTCAGTGTATGAAATTAAACTTTGTTATTAAAAATTAAATAACCTCAGTGCACAGATCAACTGCTCTAGTAATGGAGCGCAATGTGATATGGTAGTAAAATATTCAAAAATATAGCCAGCTTCGTATTGATATTTCAATAAGAAAATTCTCAAAAATAAGAGGAAATTAAGATGACTTTCTTAGTCTGAAGCTGTTTCAAATGCCTTTATTTCTTTATTTTTTTTTTGTCTTCAAAGAAAACAAGCGCTTGCTATAGTACTCGGCTATTCTAAAATATGTATAGCAATCGGTTTTTAACTGTGGCATCAAATTACATGGTTTGTGACGACATCCTTTATTACAGCTAAACACCTATTACAGCAGCCTGTACAGAACGCTAAAAAAAAAAAAAAAAAAAAAAAAAAAAAGGGGGGACCTTATTTTTACAATTTAGAACATACTTTTTGGAATCACATCAAGTTTACTATGTAGTCGTGCATTCATATTTTTCGTGCTTCAAAAAGATAACATGCCTTATAATATTCAAAACATTCAATCAGTATGAAATAATTGCCTGAATTTCTTCGAGCAGAAACTGTTGCTTTGTTTCTATAAGGAAGTCCCTGAAAATGGCTCAAATGCGCATCTCATTGAAACATCTAATTCTAGTAATTTGTAGATCGCAGAGAAATCCGAAAATTCTCAAATGCAGTCCATTCTTTTCGCTCAGGTCCACATTGTGTCTATCAGCTCCACAACAGTAGGTTACGGGAAGAACCTAATTGTACTCTGCCGATCTATGTAAATGGCTTTGTTTTGGGAAGGCTACACTAATATTTTATCTGAATCTAATT
>JAFIDM010006943.1:37785835-37796789 GCA_023159025.1 Thereuonema tuberculata | reverse complement strand
GCAGGTGTTAATAATAGGCTAGCGAGCGTTCGAAACTCATAAGGAAGCGAAGTTTGAATACTTGAAGAAATAAAAATTGGCCTTACTTAGGCTTAATGTCTCTTACTTCAATTGACTTCGTCCTTGGGTTTTTACGACAGCTCCTAATGAGTGTAATACGGAATAGATTTGCTATAATTCGGTCGTAATATGCTGCGACATTACATCAAGGAATTGTATAAGAGAAAATAATTATTTACCTACCAATGAATATTAAAAAAACCACCTAGTTTTCAATTAAAACCTAAAAAAGTAGTCAATGCTTTTCGTATATGACGGTTATCAGAAAGAAAAGTTTCAACGCTAGAAATTAAATTTAAGGGTTTGCCTTAATGTCTGCGGTTGCTGAAATATCCGATAGCGGACTGTACTGTTAAGTGCCACTATCTTTGTCTTTCTCGTGTATGTCATTGGAGGTGTGCGCTGTCTTTTCTAATTGAAACCTGAAAGAAATTGCGCAAAAACAAAAACTTTCTGGTCTTGAAAGACAGTGTGATCCTCCTTCATGACAATACCCGACATTGCACGGAACAGATAGAACTTGTTGGACAATTTCCAGTGGGAAATTTTGGAACATTCGCCATACTGTCCGGATTTGGCTTCCAGTGATTTTCATCTAAATTCTCTGCTTTAAAAGAGCATAAGTCAGGCGGACGCTTCTCATGCAATGAAGAAATCCAACGTGTTACAAAAAAAGCGCTACATTTGCGCGTTTATAAAATGGGACCCAGATTTCTTGCTTCAAATTTGCCCCGTCAGGCTTCTGACTGCGGATGTTCGATTCCTGTCGCGGAAGTTTCATTCTAAAAATTATTTCTATTTTTCATTCTCACAGAAAATTGCACCGGACAGACAAACAGACAGACAGAGAAATAAGAGATTTTAGTAATATAGATTGCTATATTTTAGTGGTTTTTGAGTTACAAAGAATGATGGTTTTTGAGTTACAAATAGTGATTTTTTCAGTAATTTACCTAATAGAAATAGTGCTTCTTTCATTCTTGACTATCTTTTTTTTATTCCAATTGATACTTTTCAGTGGTTTTTGAGGTACAAATAGTGATTTTTCAGTATTCTATCTAATAGAAATACTGCTTCTTTTTTTCTTAATTCTTCTTTTTTTTCTTCCAATTGATACTTTTCAGTGGTTTTTGAGTTATAAACAGTAATGGTTTTTGAGTTACAAATAGTGATGGTTTTTGAGTTACAAATAGTGATTTTTCAGTATTCTACCTAATAGAAATAGTGCTTCTTTCTTTCTTCACTCTCTTTTCTTTATTCCAATATCTTCCGTGTACACGCGCTTGTTTTTCAATATCACATAGAATTTTATTAAGTAAGAATATTTAAAATATTGCAAAGTTTCGGCAATTATAGTTGTAATTGTCATTTTCGAATTACAAATAAACAGATGGATGGGAAATAGATAAACAATTTTGAGATTCAAAAAAAAGGTTGAATACATTCCTTATTGATGGGGGGAAGAGAAAGGACACATAAGTCAAAAAACAATGTAAAGAGAGTTGTATTCCCAATGATCTAATGGATAAGACGTCTTACTTCGGATCAGAAGGTTGCTGGTTCGATTCCTGTCGCGGAAGTTTCATTGTAAAAATTATTTCTATTTCCATTCTCACAGAAAATTGCGCCGGACAGACAGAGAAATAAAAGATTTTAGTAATATAGATTAATAAGTGTAAAGATTCTATTTTAATTAATTTAGATAAATGTTTTTTTAAAATTTCAAAATCAATTTAAAACTTTTAAATATAAAAAAATTAAAATTAATAGAAATTTAAATTATCTATTCTTAAACCCGAAAATATATAAAACAGGTAGATATAGAATGATCTGTAGTACCGCTAATTCTATTTTAAAACAATCAAACATTATTTTATAAATTTTTCTTAATAAATTACATGAAATTATTAGAAATAAAATTAATCCTGAATTTTATTGGTTTATTAATAATCATAATGATGTTAGTAAATATGTAAACAATACTAAATTTTTTAATTACAGCAGATTTTGAAAACTTATTTACAAATAGACCTTTAGATTCTTTAATTCAACAAATTGAATTATTAATTTCTGAATTTAATATAAACAATCTATTTGGTATTTCTATTCATAAATTTCTTAATTTTCTTAAATTTAACTTATATTGAATTTGATGATGAAATATATTCCCAAATTAAAGGTACTAGTTGCGACCCGTGAAATATTAACGGAAGTGAAACAAATTCCACATATTTGAAAAACACAAGATTGAAAAATATGTTGTAAGCTAATTTTTTTAGAAGCCATGACTTCCACAGCAGCCCATATGGAATTTGAATATCGGCTTATTTGTTAAAATAATATTATAATATTGTTAAAATAAAAAAAAATAAAAAATTGATTTACCACTTTCGTAGTAGCCAGCGCTGCGGTTTCTCATTATGAAACGTAATGGCAACCTGCTACAATCTCGTCGATATTGAAGCAATATTAACGGAAGTAAAACAAATTCCACATTTTTGAAAACACAAGATTGAAAAATATGTTGTAAGCTAATTTTTCATGACTTCCGCAACAGCCGACACTGTGGTTACTAACTTTATTTCTAAATATTAATATCTTAATTGCAATGGTGATGAACTCGTTTCGTAGTACGAATAATAATTTGGCTTCTATTGAAATTAAAATGAATATTCTTAAGCTAGAATGAAAGAAAACTCTAATATTAAAGACGGCTTAAAATGTTTCAACCGAGGATAAGGGCATTCAGCAAACACTGAAAACCACTTGACAAACAATTAAAAAAAAAAAGACATCTGTCTTCTATTAGCAACATCTGGAGGAAAATGGCGAAAGAGATTTGATAATAAAAAAAAAATCTCGAGATTTTCAATGACTGTTATGATGTGTATTTGCTTGAAAAGCGGTTATCATTTTGCATCTTTTAAATGTAAAATTTTTCATAATGATTTCTGGAAGGTGACTGGGCCACGATTAGCAGTACAACAATGTAAAATTTAGGTAATAACTCCTAATGGCTCCTTAATTCCATAATTTTATATTTCTTTTATTTTAGATATATAATAACGTGAGAAAAAAAAATTATATATTTTCTATTTTAGTAAAGGAGTAAGTATTGTAAACTTAGACATCGGTCTTTGACTACATTAAATTCTACTTAAGATCTACTATAAATGGATTTCGAAAGGCATTATAGAGTTTTTTAATTGATGCAGAAATCAGAAGGATAATGCAACAATTATTGTATCAAACCGAAACCTTCAATTTTATACATCGATTATTTGAGAGTCTGATTCTAAATAACACTTTATTTTTTGATACAAAAAAAAAATAAATATGCAACTTTATTCTTACAATTCGCTTAATGGCAATTTCCCTGCTATTTTAGTATTGTTAGCAATCACTACATCCCCTAGAGTTGTATGTATTGGGTTGGCCAGAAAGTTCTGATTCATCCGCCGTATTTACCAGATATTGCACCGTTATTTCTGTCTTGACAAAAATCAATTGACAAAAATATTATTTTTATTTTTACTTAAAAACCGAACAAACTTTTTGGCCAATCCAATATGTTTGATGTATTGAAATTTTAAGTTGGAGTTCAAAATGAGTATGGTTTCAGAAAAATCTCTTGTATCATTGGTAAGTTGTAATTCATAAGTGGTAATTTGCTTAATGCATGACAAAACTTACGCCGATCAATCCAATAAATGAGGTTGAAGTTTTGAAAATAAAGTTGAAGAGGAGATTTGCCGAACAAGATCCCATAGGCCTTGTAGATAATTTGCATCAGGTTTGACCTAGTAATCGGAAAATACTAGATTCAAATTTAAGAAATTGAAATCTAGCCCTCGATTGAACAGATTTGCTTGCAAATGAGGTAATAATGAGTAGCAACTCGAGTGGATGTGAACCTGTAAAGAAAAAAAAAAGCTCTAGAAATTGGAAACTTTCTCCTTCAAGTTACTATAAATAGTGTTAAATCTCAATACGTTTCTTCTGCTACAGGAATTGAAAGAGTTGATCGTATGCTGAATTAATCGAAGGGATTCTTCAATATCCTATTCCTTCACATGTCCACAGATAGCTTACAAAATGACACAATGCATCCTGCCACTCAGATGTGCATCCAACACATTCACAATCTGCATCGGATAGCATTTCAGATAATTCACTGCAGAAATGTTAGTAATGAAATGACAGGGCAGGAATAACTTTACAGACTGAACCTAGACTTGTTTGTAAACAAAACACAGCCCTGCTGGTTTTCTGACCAAGCACGATATTTTGCGTTTGTATTCCTTGGACGTCCTGTGCTGAATCGTCAACTGAATTCCACCATATTGTAACCTCAACCAGACTCTAGAAATGATAATGTGAGATTGATGCTTCTAGAATACTCCCATCTTGGTTTGACCAGCTTCTAAGGCTGGGTTTGACCAGCGTTACGATGATTCTGCCCCGCTTAACGTCATCAATCTACGTTCGCTGTACATTTTCATATGGCAAAAACTCATTATATAACAGCGCCATACGTATCTACCCTGCAACTCTGCTGTATTGATTATGACTTGTCAAGTGTTGATATGACATCTGCAGTCCTGATGGTGCCATTGTATGTCTGCTGGACAATAAATTGCCTTTTCCGATAAAATAAGAAGTCGTTTTGATAACAATTGATTTTGCACATCTTGAATTATTTTTTTTTTTTTTAATTGGGATCAATTTGGGTGCATTTCTTGTTTTGAATAGTAATGGTTACTATTGATTACTGTTATTAAAAATAAAACACTAATTTAAGCATTGAATAAAAATTCATTTTCTTAGAACTAATCTAAAATTACTAAAAATTTAAATAATGTTAAAGAAAAAATATGAATATGCTAACACTGTTGATGAAAGTTGAAATGTCACTATTGAAGAGGAAAAGACTAGTAAATTGGCTTTTTTTAGACTTAATATTAGTGAATTAGAATAATAAAATATTGAAAAAGAGCTAAATTACTATTCAGGACATAACATGCATACAAGAAAGGTTTTAATTAAGAACTCTGTAAAAAGAATAGTTAATAATACAGAAACTGAAAGATTATGGAAGGATAAAATTTTTAAAAATGAAGAACGTTTGATATAAATGAATAAGCGACTAAATATATGAATAAAGTAGCGAATGAATTCTTTAAAATTTAAAATTAAAAAAAGAATTATTAAAATTAATTTTTTTAAAGTGTTTTTAAACTTCCATTAGGAATAAAACTAGATAAAACAAAGGACATATAAAAGGAGTGCTCAGAAGCCAATCAATGTAAGTCAATAAACCAAAAAATGAAATAGGTTTTTAAAAATAACGTACCAAAAAATAAAACGTTTGTAAATTTGAAGAATGAATTTTTTATTGAAAGATAACATGACTATAAACTTGGAGGAGTGATTTGGGCACTTTGTCAACCGAAAGTATAAACATTAGAGTATGACTTACAGCAAAAATTTCAATTTAAAACAAAATGACTTAATCTGATTGGCTTCTGAGCAGTCCATATAATGAAAGGAAATTCAGGATTGTGTATTATAAAACTAATAGATTTATTAAAAACAAGATTAAAGAGGAAACAAACATGATACAGTGGTGGTCAGAATTATAAGGACAACTGAAAATTTCACAGAAAAAATTTATTTCTGAAGTAAATAAAGTGAAATGTAAGCATAAAATGCTTTTTTATGCTAGAAATCATCGTAGAATGCAAAACATTGGAAAATGCAAAATATGAATGATTTGCCGTATTAAACAAAAAATGTCATTGTAAAAACTGGCCAAAATTATAAGGACAATGAATGTTTTTGGCCTAAAACATACTAATAATTAATAATCCCCCCCTTCTTCTCAATCACTTTCATCAGTCTTGGCGTCATAGAGTTTGACAGTTCCTTAAGAACGTTTTTAGAAATGTTTTTTCAGGCTTTTTCGATGGAGGACATGAGTTCTTGCTTATTTTGATATTGAATACCATTTTTGTATACTTCGTGTGCCAGAATACCCCACAGGTTTTCCATTGGATTTAGATCTGGGCTTCTGGCCGGCCAATCAAGTAATTTCACGAAATTAGCATCAAACCATGCTTTCGAAGTTTGAGAAACATGTACTGAGGCATTGTACTGCTGGAACAAAAAGTCTCCACTTGTAATTGACGGTGCTTCTGATAAAAGATTATTGCCCAATATGTAAATATAACTCTCAGACTTCATTTTGCCCTGCACAAAAACTATTGCAGTGGTTCCGCCAGTTGCGAAACCTCTTCAGACCAGCCACTGAGCCACCTCTAAATCTATGGTTTGCGAAAATTTCTTTTTCTTTACGGAGATCATACCAGAAGTAGCGAAAACCATCTGGTCCATCCAAATTAAACTTTTTCTCATCAGAAAAGATAATATCATCGCGCTTCTTTTTCCATAGTAATGCATTTTTTGACAAACTCCATCCTCAGTCTCTTATGAACTTTTGTAAGAGGTGGTCGTGACCTAAGTTTTCCTAACGAACCTTTTTTTCTTTTTGTAAAACATGTCGAACAGTTCGTACACTGCATCGTAAGTTTAATTCCCGTTTAATTTCCGTTGATGTTTGTTTTTTGGAGCAAGCTCGCCTTATTATCATTCTTTTCACAGGCACAGAAACAGAAGATGGCCTACCTATACGTCTTTGCCGTCCATATTTTTCTGGATTTTGAAGAAAATTATAAATAACCGTTCTCGATCTATTCAGCTTTGTCGAAATTTGATGTACAGTAAGTCCTGAACTTTTAAAAGCAACCACTTTCCCTTTCTAAAACTCCGAAAGTTTCGTACCTAGTGGCATGACTGAAAAAATAGAATATGACGTTCGCAATCTCTTACTATGCATTTATATCGTCTGGGAGTGCCGTGTGCTGAACAAAAAACATGCAAATTTTGCTTTTTAGAACACACAAATAGCATTGTCCTTATAATTTTGTCCATATCACAGTGCTGTCTAAATCCAAAATACATTTTATGAATGTGAATTTCCCATATATTTCCATAAAAACTAATAAAAAATGCTGCATTTATCGTTGGTTTCCAGCCATAAAATTTGCATAATTTTCCAGCCAACTGTAACCAAGTTTGGCGATTTTTTTTCCCTTGTCCTTATAATTTTGACCACCACTGTATATAGCTTGGGAGTGATATACGAATTAAGATGCAGGAACTGCAATGCAAGCTATTACTGCAGCACAGACAAAACTTTGCATGAGAGGGTCTCCGAACATATAAGTACTTTCAGAAATAATAGATGTATCTGATTGAGCTTACCACTGTAGGAAATCAGGACTCACTTCTAACCCTGTAGTAGATATTCTTTTTCTCGTAAAAAAAAAATAAATTAATGATCGAATCATGTATGATCAATTTAAGGCGGTTCATGTATGATCAATAAAAATAAATTTTTAGAAGTAGATGAGATAAGATATGAATATTTTAGAAATAAAGTGAAACTAAAAAAAAAAAGAATGTATATAAATAATGTATAAATTAAGGAATTTCTAAAAAGATTGGAAACAATTTTATTTAATAATAATTAAATATAATTTTATTTTTATTGATATCTCACTGATGTTGTCAGAAAAGATTTTATTGAAATAATAAAAAGAGAATTACTGTTTTGATTATTAAAACTGAATTTAGACATATCATACAGAAGAAACTCAATTATTGTCATGTGTAGATGAAAGTCATTTACTGTTATGTATTATTTTTAAAAATGATTAAGGTATTTATTAACGAATTCAGGAGAGGAAAAGGAATAGAAGAACTTTCTTGTTCTCGAATTTATCTGAAGCTTCCTGCATAAGGAAATGAATAAAGATGATAAGTGTGTTTATTTACACAACAATTTCATCATGATTTTTGGAAGTCATGAAATTATGTTAAAAAATACATTAGTCACTGATTTTTTTTCTATTTCGTTTTTGCTGTTGAAGTAATAATTTTTATACTTAATCAAATTATAATATCTACGTTTCATTGTTATTCAGATAATATAGTTAATTGAAATATATATATTATTATGCATTTATCAGCAACTTTTCAAGTTATATTCCTGCCTGTATTTTTGATCAAAGTTTTTAAGTCCAGGAAAAGTTACACAATCCGCATTCGTCTACATTACAGTAGCTTAGGGGTTCTTGCGAAAAGGGGATAGATGACCTAGCACTGCACACTGTGATAGCTACAGTTGGATACAAAGTCCTTTTATTTTATGCTGCTACTCCTTTCGTAACGGAGGCGATTGTTGCCCTCTCCGAACGGACAGTATTTCTCCTATCGGGATCAGGTGCGACTTGCACGGCTATCCTCTGCCTTCTCCAAAGACGTCCTGGCTAGACCGGGAATGCTCTTGCTTCTACCGCGATCAGATGCGACTTGCACGGGTGACTTTATTAAGGCACCCCTGGCTGGATAGCTTCTGTGTGTGGCTAGCTGTCGCTGAATCCTCTGCTTTTATTTTCTCCTAACTTGGAGACCGCTGCGTGGCTACACGCCACTAGCCTAACTCGCTCCCTCTCAGGAACACCGAGTGGCTAGTCACCACTGACTGATTTCTCCTTTGGGCTCCTGCCCCGAACAGCACTCCTTGGTCTGACTCGGCATCCCTATTTAAGATCGTTTAGTCCTCTCTCTCGATTCTGGAAGAGTCAACTCACTATAGGGAAGCCGGGTCGGACGAGTCTACTCCTTAGGAGGGAAGTCGGCCCAAACAATATTTTAATTAATTAGTTTCAAATTAAAATAATTAATGAATGTTTCCATTATTGGAGCTTAATTTAAGGTAAAAAAATAAATTGTACCATGTGATCGTAATTAAACTTGGCCTATTCTTGGCACTCTGTAGCTGTAACCAATAAGCGGATTGACACCAATATTTGTATATTTATATAAAATTTTTATACAGACTGTTCAAAGGATGAGGAAAGGGATTACACAAAAAAATAGTTCAAAAAAAGTTCCTTTATTACTTAAAAAAAAATCAGAAACACACATAACTAGAAAGGTGAAAAAAAAACAAACAAACAAACAAAAGCTACTTTTGGTTTATTTGCTGGGAACCGCAGACGGCACCGTTTCGAGTTGCTACACTCATCAGTGCGGTCCTGCCCAGCATACCCAGCTCAGTGAAAAAGGACAATACACAAAACGGACAAACGAACAAGACAATGACCCCTAATTTTAAAAAACATCAAAAAACAAAAAATCAAGAATAAAAGGGGAGAACAATCAATCCACGCTAGCATTAAGCTTAGCTGATTAAGGATTAATTCATTTAAAAAGTTAGTATTAAATCAAATTTAACGTGCGTGACAAATTATTATTACTTAAAAGAAAATCAGAAACGCACATAACTAGAAAGATGAAAAAAACAAACAAACAAACAAACAAAAATTCACTGAGCTACTTTTGGTTTATTTGCTGGGAATCGCAGACGGCACCGTTTCGAGTTGCTACACTCTCATCAGTGCGGTCCTGCCCAGCATACCCAGCATGCCCATGACAAATTATTATTACTTAAAAGAAAATCAGAAACTCTGATCAGAAACTTTTTCACTGAGCTGGGTATGCTGGGCAGAACCGCACTGATGAGAGTGTAGCAACTCGAAACGGTGCCATCTGCAGTTCCCAGCAAATAAATCAAAAGTAGCTCAGTGAATTTTTGTTTGTTTGGTTGGTTTTTTTTTTTCATCTTTCTAGTTATGTGCGTTTCTGATTTTCTTTTAAGTAATAATAATTTGTCACGCACGTTAAATTTGATTTAATACAAATTTAGGAGGCGCTTTACAGCAAGATATAGGATAAAAAGCACTGTACATAACTAAGATGACCTAAAATGGCATTTTTAAACTTTTAATTTTGCATTTATCGACATTACGAATAAATTTAGTGAAAATAATGGCACGTTTGTTGCTGCAATCAACGGAAACGCATTCTCATTTGCAATACCCATCCAATTGTAGCGTATAAAAGAGTTCTGCGTATAAAAATAATTACAACTAGTGAATGTCATTCTTAAGAGCTACGATGGCTATTACTTTACCGGAACGTGCTTTAATTGTGAAGCTTTTTTTACGAAAACCATGAAAATAAAAATTTTACGAAAATAATGCTGTGGCTCCTGTCCGTGAATTTCGCCGTCGTAAGTACTTACGCCACGGACCAATGTCTGCACAAGCTACGAGGAACATGATACGTCGATTCCAAAAAACTGGATCGTTAAGAGTCGAATCTGGCAGAGGGTACAAGCCTGTCACTGACGAAGTAGCTGAAGATGTTGCGACGGCTGTTGTCGAACAGTCAATGACTCAAGTTTCTGGTGCCAGTAGTGCACTTGCAATGTCACGGCAGTTAGACGTATCGTGTGGCACAGTGTGGAAGGTACTGTGACAGAGAGTGCTTCTGTCCAAGATCAGCCACAACCACCAGCTGCTTACTGCTGACAAAAACCATCTACTCACCTTTTCATTGTCTGCTCTTGCAGAATGGAAGTCAATGTGTCGTAGCCGTGGAGCAATGTGCGGAGCGACGAGGCACATTTTTATCTTAACAGAACTGTTAACACCCAGACCATGGCGGTTGCCTTTGGACCATGGATAATCCACGTGTTCAGCATGGCTTAATATTAGCCTACAAGTTTCTATTAAGAATTTTATATTTCTAAAATTACCTAAGCATACTTTTATATAATGATATTAATTTTAGTCAATATGAGTATTGTTCATTGACATTGTATATCATCTTTAAAGGTGCGGTTTTGTCTACTTATTATAGTTTAACTACCGTTGTACTGTTGTAATAAATATTAATTTCTTTTTAATTCAAAACACAAAACATG
>JAFIDM010006943.1:37758291-37785825 GCA_023159025.1 Thereuonema tuberculata | reverse complement strand
TTGAAACTGAGGCCTGAGGTACAACACAGGTGATATACTTCATCCCTAGTGTAAATTTTTTTGTGAAGTGCTATTTTAAATTCCATAAAAATATATGTTGGGTATAAAATAACAAAGTTTTCATGAAAAATATTTTATTCTTTTCTTCAGTAATTACAGCTATGTAGAAAATTAAAATGTCAAAAAACGATACAACATCTTCCCTACCGAATTTTTTACTCAGCGGTTAACCGCGAGCGAGTGTCGATTAACCATCGAACATCAACTAAGCCAGTTGGTCGAGAATCGTTGAGAGCCTAAACCTCTGGCGCACCCCAGGACCTGCATGGCTTGTTGTCTTAATATGAGATTTTTTTTATTTTATTGTTATTGATAATAGTTCATAAAATATAGAATCATGACATTATTCATACAGTGTTATATTTCATGTTTAGCTTTATTACTTTTAGGCTTCTGAAAAACGACTTATAACCCCGGATTGTCTGTCTGTGGACACATATCCCACAATGCTTCGCAACGGCTTCTGTTAGCTCAGTTGTAGATGGCCTGAATGTTGAATGCTATAGTTGTCTGTTAGCTCAGTTGGTTAGAGCGTCTGCTAATCATGCGAAGGTCGTGGGTTCGATCCCTTCATCAATAAAAGTTTTTTTTTTTTTAATCAGTATTAAGAATTCAGTGTATTAACAAGGTTTCAGTTAAGAATGACGATTATTCCATATAAATAGGGGTGGGTAAGATATCATGGGGTCGGAAACAGACTCGCCCGAGCATTTTCTATTCTAAAGTAAAGGTGACTCAGAAGCTGTTGCGTAGCACTGTGATTGGTTTACTAATCACTATCCCTACCTTTTTTATTCTGAGAATTACATTTTTTTCATTCTTGTCCGCCTTCTTTGTAAATATTTGAAACAGGAAGTGAAAGCAAGGTTAAACTTTATTTTGTTTTACCACTGACTGAAATTTCAGTTCATTGAAGCTCACCGGAAAACACTGATCCCTTCCATATCACTGATAACGAAACCACTCTAGTGGGAGAATTTGATCAGCTTTGGTAAAATGAAGAAAAACCTAAAGCAAGACGAAAGTGCGAGGTGACAACATTTACCTGAACACAGTCAAGATAAAGTAAGAGTATTTTTTTATTGTGTAAAGAGAATTTGAGCAATTTGTTTTTTGATGTTATAACTAAATATACTGAACAGAAAAAAAAAATTAAGTTCCATTTATCTTAAATAGGTTCATCCCAAAAAAAATTAGCGCAACCAGAAACAGCAGTCGAAATGGAATAACACTGGGTGTGAGCTATTAGAATGATGATGCAAATAATCATAAATATCTATTGATGATAGTTATAATTGGAATACACATTTTAATTATGTTATTACATAATTCACTAATATGCTTTACTATTTAAGAAACATTTATCACTTTAAACTCATTACATAAAAATCTTTGGTAGATTCCGTTTTAAATTATGGATTACAATGTTGGTGTTGTTTAACAAAACAACAATTCCGTAATATAACAAAGTTAATCTATAAAATTTTTGATAATAACAGTCAAACCTCTCAAATCCGGTCTATTGTGGACCCTGTAGGCCGGATTACGGAAAATCCGGACTACTGAGAGTGTTCTTAAAATAACTCAATAGCTCAATTTTTGTGAAGATATAATGCCATGTTTAATTAATTTAACCCCATTTTCATAATTTTTCACTCAAACGTTTATTTAAAACAGTACAAATAAAAAGTGTATTTTATAACTACAGTAGTCTTATTTATTGTATACAGTACAATGACGCAAATGCGTTAAACTACATTTTAACAATATTCGTACTGTAAAATAAAAATAAAAAAATCTAGTTTATAATGTCTCTTTTAATGTTTTAAATTTACATGAAAAATTACAATTTACTCTAATAAACAAAAATACTAAAATGTAATGTATTAAAATACTAAATTCTAAATGTAAAATACCAAAATACTAATGTACTAAAATACTAAATATTAAATGTAAAATACTAAAATACTAATTACTAAATGTAAAATACTAAAATACTAAATACTAAATGTAAAATACTAAAATACACTAAATGGCGTTGTTCTACTCACATTACTTTTAAAAAAATGAAGTTTTTATATGTGCGTGGTGACTCCACACTGTATTATCAGAACTCGATACGTACTCTCTGCGCGCCGGCCGAGTTGACTCAAAACAGGGAAACGAATTTAATTATTAAAAAAAAAAAAAATTACTCACTACCAGGCCGGATTACCATGAGGGCCGGATTACCGAGGGCCGGATTTGAGAGGTTTTACTGTAATTATAAGCATCAAATTCAGGTCGTCTTCAGAAGATAAATATTAATTATATTGAGATTGACACATATCTAACAACTTCCATTGTTAGTTTCTGGAATAGGTTGTTTTCGTGCTCTTTTTTCACAGCCATGGTGAGCCCACTGGTAGGCACCGGACCAAAATATCCTACCGGAGTGGAAAAATCCCTCGAACAAGAAATTTCAAGATTGGTTGATTACAAGCATTTAATTTTCCAAACACTGAAAATAATGTCGATTATAGAACAAATGAATATATTAATTCAAAACTTTTTGGTCAGTTCAACTGGGAAAACTATAATAGCAACAGTACTAAAGTAATAAAAAATCAATTAATTTCTAATTTTATTTGCGATAAAATAAGAAATATCTAATTTTAATTAAATTATTTAAATTAATTTTTATGATACACATTAAATTTCCAGTACCTATAAACAGGAATAATTTCATAATAACACCTAACAGGACTGGTTAAAGCAAAAAGTTATTAAAGCAAAAAAAAAATAACTGACTACCATATCAGAGGAAATGGGCCATTTATACGGGCAAAACCCTACATGTCAATTGTCTTTGTTACTGCGCCTAGCGAGGATACATCGACAGTACGGCTTGATATGGAGTCATAGAGATGTCTAATGCTATCCTTTGTAAAATGTCTAATGCTATCCTTTGTTGCACCAGATCTCTCATATCCGTTGATAGCCGAAGCTAACGACCCAGATGGTCCCACACATGTTCAATGCGCCACAAATATGGAAATGGCGGGCCAAGAAATAGGTCGACAGCTTGGAGGCAGTACAGGGAAACTATGTGCAGTATGTGGGCGGGCATTATTATGTTGGAAAATAGATCGCTATAGCCATTCCACTAAGGGAAGCACAGAAGACCGGAAAGTCTCCTGAACGTACCGCTCAGCTGTTTTTTTTTTTGTTTAATTTGATAAATTTTTGCATTAGATTAATGTTCTTCTGATCACTACCAGTGGAGACCGAGAATCGTAGGCGATGGCTTCCCACACCATAACCTCTAGTCTTAGCGGTGTGTTGCTCAACAAAGAAGTCGGAATTTGAGTTCTTCTCCATACTCGAGTATGGTGGTTATCCGTTTCAGACAAAAGTGGATTCATCACTAAACATGATTCGTTTAGTGATGATTGTCCACAGCCATCTATATTCCCCTCTCACTAAACAATGCAAGCAAGTCGCCGATGCTAAGGTGATAATGGCAGAAAAAGTAAAGAAATGCAAGTCTCATTCTACAAGTCGCAATAGAGACAGGGCTTTCTAGCGATTCCGATACATATCTCCGGATGATGGACAGGGACAGTCGTCGCGCCCTATTGGACGTTGACACGATCCTCTCTTCTGGTTGCCTGCCTAGGTCTTCCAGTACCTTCTCTGCATGTGTGTTCCCTCACGTCTCCACTGCTCCCAAGCACAGTATATTCAGAACAATACAGGTTACGGCCAATTCGACGGAACGACCAGCCTGCCTCCCGCAGTCCAACATACGATCTCTCTCTCAACGTCTGTCAGTTATTCAAAAATGCATCGAATGGTCGTCGAGGCATGCTTTAGACTTGCATTCCACAATAACTATGATTATAAAGCATTATGCGGAAATTACTATGATTTATAGCGGAAATTACTATGAAAGTAGAATCAACATTTCTTTCTACACAAGATACATCAACGATCTACTACTTTGCACAGATAACAACAACATTGGAGAAGTCAAAGGTCTTCAAAGTAATTTGAATCCATATACCAGGAAATAAAGATGGAATTAGAGGTAGAAAACTACAAGGCTATCCCATTTTTAAACGTCTTCTTCGTACAACAGGATAACGACAACAAAATTAACACTAAATCTTTAGAAAACCTACTTCTGAACAATAATTGCAACGTACCCAACACTTTCAAAAGAACATGATAAACAACTTTTTATGGAGAGCCTTTCATGTTCTACGTATGTTCTGCGTCACATTCTGTGGAGAAAGAGATCGACTTCCTGTATTGGCTTACGGGTACCTATACAAGTACATCAAAGAAGCATTTCATAATATCTACAACAACGCCAATAATAAACAGGATATCTCTATTCCTTACAATCAATATGTTTTCAACCAAATCGCCAGAATTCTCCGAAAATATGACATTGCCGTCACTCCATCTCCAATAATGCCATCGGTAATATCCTTTTATGCAAAATAGCCAACCATGGTTGGAAAAATCGTTGCAACGTCATTTACGGTATTAAATGCATAAATCACCTATGCATTTACATCAGCGAGACACGAAGGAAACAGTATCAAAGAATATGAAAGAGTTCTTATTAGAAGGGATACAATTTACTCTACATACCTTCATGCAAACCTTACTAACCCTAACCTTGACTTCAAAAATCCAATTGTATTAGGAGCCGCTAGCAACAATTTCATCCGCAAAACTATGGAATCGATTCTCAATATGGAAACAGCCAGTTGTTATAATGAAGGAGTTTCTATCAAATCTATTCATTGTTGTTAATTAAAGAGTAAACACATCCAAATAAAAACCTAAATCTGCTATCATTGTTTTGTTTTGTTTTTTATTTTGTTTTTACTGTATTTAATTTGATTTAATTTGCTTATTTCTTATTCTCCCTTTGTACACATGTATCCATTTCTATTAACAAACAAGCACCGCATCATTTATTAATACAAGATTCTCAGCTGATCGGTCGTTTCCCGCTAATCCAGTTAATCCCTGTACCCCCCCCCTCTCTCCCTCTAAACCTTTGTTCCCGCTGAGCTATCAAAGTGGAAACTGGCACATAGAAAAGTTTAAGACAACTTCTATTTCCGTTTTATCTTATTCTACTCTTTGTATCTTCATTTTATATTTTATATTATTTTATATATTCTTTTCTCCTTTCCTTTTCTTTTTCTACTTAACATTTGCTCTCTCTGGATGGCTATTATATTTATAATTTCTTATCAATTAAAGAGAAAACACTTCCACAGATATCCAATAATAGCTGATCTTTATCTCTATTTTATTCTCATCCTATTTATTTTTTATGTTATTTTTTTTATATGTTTTCATTTTTTGTCATTTTATTTTTAATTGAACTTATTATTTATCTTATTTAACTTTTGTTCCGTCTGAGTGCACAAGTATCATTCAACTGTAGCAACTATCAACATCAAGGCCGTTTCTACCATTAGGCAAAACTAGGCGGCCGCCTAGGGCGGCCGAAGGACGGATTCTTTTTTTTTTTTTTTTTTGGTTGTTAAAATAGGATTGTCGTTTTTTTTGTTTTGTTTTTTTGGTGGGGGCGGCATTTGAAAGGGAGGGGGCGGCATTTTTCAGTTCTCGCCTAGGGTGGCAGAACACCTAGAAACGGCTCTGATCAACATAAAATAGAGCCGACCACTTGTTTCCCGAAAATCCAATAATCCATGTGAATTTCCCACCTCCGTCAAGACCAGCACAGGTGTACAAACTCAGCAGAAGGAATTCCCGTATTGCGCATTAAATTCCCGTATTAAATTTTGAATAACCAAAATTTACGGAGCTAACAAGTTGCCCACGATTGGCCCCTTCTTGGATGACGATCCACCCTTTTTTGTACATATTGTGAGATTTTTATCGTTTCTACACACTTGATAAGGACTGCGTGCAGCAGTTGAAATTAATCATGTATAACAATTATATGTTTTAAAATTTTTAAATTTTAATAATTTTAAGTTAAAATAAAAAATTGCGTGTTTTTCATTTATTCTCTAAAACAACCACAATTTTTTAGCCAATATTT
The DNA here is from genome assembly GCA_023159025.1 of Thereuonema tuberculata. Taxonomy (NCBI): domain Eukaryota; kingdom Metazoa; phylum Arthropoda; class Chilopoda; order Scutigeromorpha; family Scutigeridae; genus Thereuonema; species Thereuonema tuberculata. The sequence continues at coordinate 37,779,689 of JAFIDM010006943.1, read as the reverse complement.
GACTCCCTTCTCTTCTGATATTAGACTTTCGCTAATATTTTGTTTCAAATTTGGTGGACTACGGAAAAATGGAGAAGAAAGCGATTATTACGTAAGTGGATTACATTATCAAAAATGTTGAGATAATAACAGAAATGTTATAAAACTCAATGAATATGATTATTTGAAGATAAATTTCACAGATGTTTCAGAAATGAAAAAGAATAGTATATTACCAATCATTCTCAATTTTCATCTTATAGAGGCGCCACCGTCGACCGTTCCGGACTGGTTTCGGCGTAACGTAAAGGCAGTGCTGAGGTTTAGTGAAATATCAAAGATGAGAATTAAAATTAAATATCCCAAAATGAACGTTATTGTTTAATTCGATTGAAGTCAGTCATATATTTCCTTCAAAACATTTAATTGTATGTTACTTCTCATTATGCAGTGCGCACTTCTAGATTAATTAAAGTAAAAAAAAAAATCGCTTAGTAGTACGGTGTTATTCGTCATCACGGTCTCCTATTTAGATCATCATTAAACTTTTTTATGCTTCACAGATTGCAAATGCATTTTATGATGTCGGCTTTACATTTAATGTGTTTTTCCTTCAGCTGTACCTCTACGATAGGAAGCAACACGATAGTCACAACTCCGTGTTCAAACATAATATAAAAATTGTCGATCAAAAAATGTCTTGATGACAAAAAATTCAACTATGTTACTTACACGGAATGAATCCTAAAAATTAAGAAAATAAAAATTCAGCGCAGACAACTAAATTAATTTTATGAATTGCACCAATTTTTGGATTAATATCTGATATAACATTTTATTCAAAAATCTAATTTAATAGCGAGCTACTGGTATGTACGGAAATTAAAAACTGACGCATTCCTCTTTTCTGTTAGTAAATATTAGCTTGATTTACCAACACTATATTACTCATAAATTAACTGTCAGCGAACAACGCATACCACTCTGACTTCGGCGCATAACAATCATTCAGAGTCAGATTTTGGGGTTTCTTGTAACTTTTAAACTCCAAATTTTTATCTTTGATTTACTGAAGCTTAGATTAAATTTTGAAATTTTATTTGTTTTCAACTGAAAATGTTTTATGATAATTTTTAAGTCATTTTTATTTCGTGGTTTTAATTTCCAATTCATTTGTCATATAATATTTTTCGAGGAGGTTTGAATAAAAATTAAAAACAATTAAAGAAGCAGGAAAAATTAAAATTTTATAGGAAGGATAATGACAAACACTTTTTTAGGTACGATAATCAATTTCTTAAAAATTTTCTAAGCTATTCATCACAATTAAAGCCATGCACCTGTTTAAAAAAATTATTTATAGAACTAAAAGAAATAAATACAACTAGTTTCTCCGTCGAGAGACGGTATTCTCAAGTACCGTCTTTCGACGGAGAAACTAGTTGTATTTATTTCTTTTAGTTGTATAAATAATTTTTTTAAACAGGTGGATGGTTTTAATTGTGATGAACAGTTACCACAGTACACGTAAAATTGTTATATACTTTTCTAAGCTAATTTGCAGCATTAAAGTTTACAAAAAAACTTTTATTGTTCATTATAAAATGCTTAAAAAAATAAGATGAGATTTAAACTGAACAGCACGGTATTATAACATACACTGTATTAACTTGGTTCATTAAAATTAAAGACAAACATATTTAAAAAAAAACATTACATTGAGGTGGAAGGAGTTTCCGAAACCAATTACGGATTTCCATGTCAACTCAATAACAAGAGGTGGCAAGGACATCCGTTAAGGATTTCGAAAGCAGCCTCCACCTCCAGGTAGGGTATTTTTAAATATACATTTTAAATTTTTAAACAGCGTTTGTCTTTAATTTTAATGAATCAACAACTTTTTAACACACGTCAAAATTAGTTAAAACCATTATTAACTTGACAAAGGAAATCTCTACCATAAAGTTGATTTGCGATGGATTTTTCCGGTAAAATGGTTTATGAGTTTGTTGTGAACACGAATATAGTTTATTCTCGGACCAGCTTACTTGATCGTTGCTGTTCATGAGGAAATGTGATAGTACTTTTGATTTGGTTGTATGTTGGCGTCGCGGTATTGTACAATTTCCCCCTCTGTACACATTAATTTTTATTAATACTGCAATTGAACAGAAGTTCAGTCCGCGCCAACTATATACAGAAAACCACAAGCTACGAAGAAGGTAAGTTTGAAAAGGGTAAACACAAGTTTTAAAAACCGACATAAAATTTTAGACCGATTAAATTTAATTTTCTTAATTTTTAGGATATGCTTTTAAAAGTCTCATTTCACAGATAATTTCTATTATTATTTGTAAATTTTCCTAATCTGTTTAAATAGTAACATAATCGCCCGAAGTTTCAACGGATCTTTGAAATGAAATTTACGAACCGCAATTGCATTAGTGTAGGAATAGTGCATGTATCTGCAGACCACTGTTATGCGGCTAACGTTACATCAACAATCAGAAAGGGGGCATCCATTAATTACGTGAGCTCAAAATGGGGGGAGGGGTCCGGCTAAATCTCACAAAATCTCATTTAAAGGGAGGGGGTCAATGAAAATCTCAAGTCAACTTTTTAATTCAGTGAATATATATATTATAACAGATTTTTTTGACTTTTTGACTTTTTAAAATCTCCCGTGAGGGGGGGAGGGGGCAATTTTTTTTAAAAAACACCTTACGTAATTAATGGACGCCCCTAACAGTAATAATCTAACAAAAAGAAGTAACCGCGATAAAAATATTCACTCTTCCGCTAACCTAATAGAAATAAAACATCGCAGTTCGACCTATTTCCTTAAAGTATTTATAGCACAGCTTAAAACATCCGAATGATTATTTTGATCTCCCCTCCCCCGTTCCCAATCAGTCACGTGATAGATGCTTAAGAGGATTTCGTTGTTAACCAAAAAGAAATGTTTCTATTGTTATTAACTGAATCTCAGTAATATATAAGCTTTAAAATAAGTTCATATACAATTCTGGTGTTCAATCCAACATCAATGCTTTGTGAATAAGTCTAAATATCAGTTGTTTATAAATCATTCTTAAATTTGTCCGTTTTTTTTTTTGTTTTTTTGCTTTGATTGAGCACTGACTGTATTAAGTTGCAATTTTTTATTCGACATTATTTATTTTAACTTTGTTAGTTTCATTAAAGTAGTAGTTTCAAATTCATTCTCACTAAATCTTTATCTGATTAGAAAATACAGCTAATTATATTATTGCTGTCAAAAGGAATTTCGATTTAGACCATTGTAGTCTCAGGTCCTCTCATAAGTTAATCTGTACCATAACAGGCCATGCAGATCCTGGGGTACGCGATAGATTTAGCCTCCCAGTGATTCCCGACTAACGGGCCTAGTTGAGGTCGGATGGTCAGCCCGACGCTCGCCCATGTTTAACCCCCGAGTAAGAAATCCGGTACTCATTTGCAAGAGGACTGGGTGAACCTATGGTCCATCTGGAGGAGACATAACCGTGGGAAAATTCCCGACCTCCTCCGGGAATTGACCCGGGGTTCTTCCAGTGCCTATACCTCTGGACGACCGCAGGTCCTCTCATAAAGATGAAATTAAGACAGGATAATATACTATAGTATTAGCAAAGAAAAAAAGGTTTGACATTGGCAGTGATTACTTTTTATTCTCCAGAACTTATTAAAATGTAAAGCAACAAATTATTGAAAATCTGACAAATAGACACTAGTAATAAAGTGAAACGAATAATAGATCGAGAAATTTTTAAATGAAAACATAAAACTTGTACAAAATGATTAATTTTTATGAAAAGAAAAGAAAAAAAAACAAGAACGTCACCTGAATAATCAAAATTGCCTTTCTGATTCAATTGAGGAAAGGAATTGGGAACGGCCGTTTCGTCCTTCAACGGATTCATCAGCCCAATCCCGCCTTTTCCGATAAAAGACTCGGAAAGGCAAGATCTTATTAGTGAATGTCCCCGCCAACCTGGCAGTGATCCCGCCAACCTGGCAGTGATTAATTAGAAAATTAATTGTGTTCTTTTCTTTTCGTTAATTATCTCTGCACGTTAAACTTTTCTAATAAACTTCTCATAATTAATTAATTATGTTTTGTGAACTTTCTGTTCTTAGTTAAAGGCCTTTCATCCCTGCTAGTTTCAGGAAAACGTTCTTGTTGATGTCAAGCGACACAACATTTAATTTTCTTGTTTTTTCTTGCTTGGGGGTCACTGCCAGGTTGGCGGGGACCTTCTCTAATAAGATCTTGCCTTTCTGAGTCTTTTATCGGGGAAGGCGGGATTGGGATGATGAGTCCGTTGAAGGACGAAACAGCCGTTCCCAATTCCTCCCCATAATTGAATCGGAAAGGCAATTTTGATTATTCAGGTGTTCTTGTTTTCTTTTCTTTTCGTTAATTTTCTCGACACGTTAAACTTTTTTAATTGATTAATTTTTATTTTTAGTATTTTTACTGAGCATCCGAAGCTCACTATTCCACTTAAATCATTATTATTGTTATTATGTAAAAGTTTCAGACCTTGGGTTTCCCTAGCAAAGGCATCATGGCGGGTCAAGGACAAAAGCACATATTGCTAAGTGTAAAGAAATGTGCAAGGATGATTAGGGATTTTTGGTTGTGTCCATACATTTCCTAACTTAGGTGTGTTGTATCGAGTACCACAGCCTTCTGGAGTTGTGCATAAGTGTTTTTGTGAAGTCATAGTGTGCTGAGGCTATGGTGCAATGTGTGAGGCACCAGACCAGTGGCGGACAGGACGATGGGTACAACACGTACTCGATCCTGCCTCCACTGCTTCTGGAGCTCGTATGCTATATCGGTCTATTTACTGATCTTGTCTGCGTGCGTTTTCTGCATGTTCTTGCTGATAGACATTGCAATATCAATGAGATAGGTCTGTTTAATGACCTTATCAACAAGTGTCTGTTGTGTTAGGTCTGTTGTAATGTATGGTTTTGTCTGTGTGAATGGGACGGTCCCAGTGTAGCTTAGAGTGACTCTAATATGCTTTGTGGTTTGTGCATGCAACGGTGGCCTTTTCTTTTGAGAAATATATGGGGGAGATGGACAAATATAATCGTACTCATAGTTTAAACTGGTCGGTAAATAAGTATCTTACTAAATTTTAAGGAAATCCGTCCAGCTGTTTCTGCGTGTGGAATCCAACGTGAAAATTTTTCTTTTTTGATTAACATAAAAGAATTGACTGAGCAAGCGAAGCCTTAGTATTCAGCATCGAAATTTTTCTTCTTTGATTCAAAAAGAATTGACTGAGCAAACGAAGCTTTAGTATTATCACGGCTTATTTTGATTATTTTGTTTTTTTCATTCCCGTGACACGTTTTTATTCACAGTTCACATTTTTTTAAAATTAATTTCGACTTAGTGTTTTAAAAATTTTGTCTTAGGAAATTTTGTTTTGAAAATTTTATGTTATATTTATTGCTATTTCATCAATCATGTTTATCTTTCTTCTAATCCTTCTTGTCATCTTGTTTTTCGTTTTCTTTAATTAATTTATTACCCTTCTTGTTTCTCTTTATGTTCTTTTTATCGTTCTGTTTACTTGTGAACTTTCTTTTAGTTTATTTTTCCCCTGTCATTAATCTGTCAATTAACTCTTACTACGTAACATGTCAATCTCTGTCACCTGTATCGCTATTGTTTAAATTTTTATATGTATTGATGACGTGGTCAAATAATCATAAATTTTGTCAGAAAAAAAGATAGATTTGAGAACGACAACACGGACAGCAACTTTTGAGAGTTCTCTTTCACCATCTCTCAATTGCTGTTGGTCCTTATTTTAGTATTGTAAATCTCAGTGTGCTTTCGTTGTTTTAATTATTGGGTTTGTCGCATTGTGATTAATGATCAGCCCTAACTAAAAGTTTGTGTGTTGTGAGAAACATAGGACGTTGGTTTTCTCAGTGGAATGGGAAAAGAAAGCCAATTCACGTCATTATGAGCAGTCTGCAATAGACTAATAAGAGACGGAAGAATCAGAGACTTATTGTATCGGCAAAGTAGCGAGGGGAATATCAAGATTTTCGAAGACAGGAGATGACGGCAGTGATCTCCAGAGTGAACTACTGCATATTGAGTGTTTCGGACGCTTTTCCCAAAACCAGCCTTGTGTACGAAGCCTGCAAGTTTGGATCAGCAGTGTGCGCTTCACTATTCCGCTGATGTGTCTGGATGCACGGTGGCACTAATGTGTATATTTTATTTCAGTTCTGTTAAGAACTAGAGAAAAGTGAAAAATCTGCTTCATGTTTTTCGCAAATTTGGGATCCCAAATTAAAAAACAAAGTGTGCGAAAGTGAGTCAACAATTCTACTGTAAGTACTGTTTTTCTATAATATTAACTGAAGTTTAAAGAGACCGAGGAAAATTCTGCTTACGAACTTCTTGATAGTAAAGAACTTTTAAAAATTGTCATGACCACGATAGCATTATTTTAAACATTTTTTCTTTATATAAACATTTTTTCTTTATATAAACATTTTTTCTTTATGTACTTCATAACTATGGCTGTTTTTATGGCTGTTGCAACATAATCCGTGTCCGCAAGACGACAGTTTGTTCTCCATTAACAGTGAAGTCGTTGGTCATGATGAAACATTAAATAGCCACAAGGCACAAGAAATAGGTGCTGCAGCTATTGCGAAGACTCTGGGCAATAATTGTGATTCGATAAAATTCCAGCATAAAGATGCAGTGCTTTCCTTGGGAACAGCAAAAAGCAGTGTCAAAGTCGATAATCTTTCTATTTCCATCAATCCCCTGTTGTTGTTTCAAAGAATCTGTATTGCCAAAAAGAGCGATGAAGAATTGAAAGGTTATTTCACATTTGAACTCGCCCCATTCTCCCTATCAGATTTTAATGCGAATGGTATGCGAAAGGGAACGAAATTGTCACTGTTCAAGGCATTTTCTTCAGTGGACCAGCCTGTACAACCGGATAACCACAGCTTGCGTATACTAGACTGCGGCTTTTTGTTGCATCAAGTGGTATAGCATCGCAATGATTCGTACGGATCAATGTGCATGAACTACGTGCAATATGTCGAAAGGCACTACAGTCCTAATGTAGTCAAATTTTTGATGGTTATCCAGCGAACGCAGCTAGCCGGAATACGAAAAGTGCAGAAAGATATCGACACCCCTGAGCACATGTATTCATTGATGTAATTTTCGATGAAGAGATGATTCCACCTGTTTTGCAAGAACGATTCTTAGCGAGCAATACTAACAAAAGGCATTTAATTTCTATGTTAATAACGAAGTTTAAAGATCAAAATTACACAGTGAAGCAGGCAGTAGCAGAAGCGGATGTGCTCATCATTCAGACAGCCATCTACATGACGTCGTCGTTTACATGTGTTTTCGTTGTCGGAGAAGATACATATTTGTTGGTTCTTTTAACTGCAAAGGCGAGAGATCATGACAATATTTTTTTGCTGAAACCGGCGAGGGGAAAAGTTGCGGAAACGCTTTATTCGACTCGGAGCCTGAGATATAAGGAAGCTGTTGCGAAGAATATTTTGTTGTTATATGCAATCATTGGTTGTGACACCACCTGTGCTCTCTTTAATCAAAGAAAATTGAAGTTCCTCAGTCTCCTGGATAAAAACGATTCGTTGCTTGACACTATAGCAACTTCCAGGACCTCGAAGGAGATGTGGATGCTGTCGCTGCAGCTGGTGAAGCGCTCTTATAGGCACCAGGGGCGTATATGGGGGGGGGGCGAGGGCCCCCCCCCAAAAAAAAATAATGAAGGTATGTCCTCCCAACGTTTTTTTTTGGGGGGGGGGTTGAACAGATAGGTTTCCATGGGGTGTCTACTTAAAATTTCTTAACTTAACCTTACATTAATCTTAGCCCCCCCCCCCGAAAATATATTCTATATACGCCACTGATAGGCACTGTACGGCGGATCATCTACAACAGACACATTAGATTCCCTTCGCTACTAACATTTTGTGAAGTCTATGTCCAAGAACACATTTAATCTCGCGTCGCTGCCACCCACAAGAGATGCTGAAAGGCAGCATTGTCTGCGAACGTACCACCAAGTCGCGATGTGGTGTAGCAGTGAAAGAGATCCTGAGCAATAAGGCTGTTAGAAAACGAGACATGGACTCTGAAGCAGCCCCCGACACCATTTTAAACCGATATCCTCTAATTGTAAAAAAGGCTGTGCAGGAGCGTGTGGATGTCGGAAAACGGGCTTAAAGTGCTCGGTGTTGTGTCTACATTGTAATGGGACAGCATGTGAAAACATTCCCAATTTGGTATCAGATTCCGATTCCGAAGACCCATATGAAGTTGATGACATCCTTGTTTCGTTGAAGTGGGTGTTGGAGACGACGGGGTACAAACAAAATTCTAAAGATAGTGAGCATAGTGAACCATGACATCGCGTAGAGCAAAACGACAGAAAACTCGCATGTGAGTTTGGAGCGTGGAGTAGGCCTACAGGGGATACCACGTTAACAAAATGCGCCGCTCAACTCTACCTCGTGGATGGTGTGGAAACGAATTGATAGAAGCAGTGGTTTATAGTACTTTATTTCATGAAACTGCTTTAGGTACGCTAATTGACGGATAATTGGTAAAACGTAGCTTGAAAATGCCGCTTTTCTGCAATTTTAAAAAAAAAAATTGTTCTACTGTTTGGCCCTGTTACTCGGAAACTATTAGTCTGACAAAAAAATGTATATAAGCAAATTTGTAGCAACATTTATCCTCTCCAACTTTTAATAAGAAACGTTTTCTCTAAAACCTACAGGAACGGAGTTATATATCAAAAACTGATTTTGGGCGCCATTTTTTCAAGATGGCGGCGCGAGCGGCAGTCGCTCGAGGTCGCAAACTTAGCGTCATATTTAGGGCACCCAAGTCTACATTTCTGCCAAGTTTCAAAACTCCTCAACCTTTTGCACCAAAACACCTTTTTCTTGTCTTTTAATGAGTGGACTATTTTCTCAATTAGGTTTGGGACAGGTTTTGGCAGAGTTTATGTAGCCTATGTAGTTAGTTCTTATTCATCGAAGAACATCCATCCATTGAATGGATGGATTAGCGTTATTTCAAAAGAAATGAATTATATCATAATAGTACTTAAAGCCGTAATGAAACGTACTGGCTTTTATAATTTGACAGTAACGATTGCTAAAAAAATTAGTGAAGTTACCAACGATAGCTTAGTGTCTTACGACGTCAGCAATGGAAGCAAGGATAGTGTCATTCAGGAAAATAAGCCTCCTATCAACTGGTGAATGACGCCGTTGCTTTCCAAATATAAAGAAAAATTCTTTCAATATACTTTTCAGCATCACAATTATATAAATATGAGATAACCTTAAGAAAATATTCTTATTGTCTACATCATTTATTTCCTGAAAATTAGTTAACCGAAAATTCAATAGTGCCTTCGATGAATCTGTAATAGGCAGTAACAATCCTTAAGATTAAGTAAATTAAGATTGATTAAGCACTAATAATTATTACCAAGCTTTCTTCCAAAAAACATCATTGTTGAAACTCATCAATCAACTCATAAATTGGCGTAGGAAAAATTATTAACTACTATTCCATTTAAAATGGTTTCTAAAATGATAAAATTTTACTCCAACATCCAGTTCCCTAAGGTAAGGAATCATCATAAATTCAAATATAATCTTGTGGTCACTTTTAATTTCCACTGATTCCATGAGAGAAGTATTATCCATACATAAACCAACATTACATTGATTAAATCTTGATCTAAAGCTACCCGTGGATACTTTACTTCATTCTGATCTAAATTGAAAAAGAAAAGCCATCTTTTACAGAACGATTTCGATGAGAATATTAGGAAGCTACTGTATTTCAAAGTTAACGAAATTGGAAATTATTTTAATAATTTTACTAATCAGAAGAATAGTGTTCTTCTGATTAGTAAAATAATTTCTAAATTCCATGCTAAACTAATTTTGAAGAAAGTTTGTTAGAATTTTCTTTTTATCATTATTTTTCCATGAATACGACAGTTAAGTCGTTCATGTAAATAGCTCGAACTCTTTTGAAAGCTAGTAGATTGATGTTGGTATTCCGGATCAGTCGTGTGATTTTATTTATAAAAGAGGGTTCCAGACAAATGGTAGCTGCAGTTTTTCAAATAATCATCTCGTTTACAGCAATTTGCGCATTTTCTCTAGTGAAACAAATATTTATGAACAAGTTTGTAGATGTAATTTGAATGTAAAAGTGAATCAATCAAACTTACTCAAAAAAATTCCTACTTACATGCCAAGTGAAAAAAAATATATATAATCACTAATAGATTATTAATTCCAACCTCATCCTTCATCTAAAATCCTCATTCTATCTATACACATCATTCTTATTTATGGACAAACATTAATGGAAAGACAATTTGGAAATTTTGCTCTGACTGTATTTTGCTTATAAAATTAAATGATTTTGAGAAAAAAATAAAAAATACGTTATTTTTAAGTATGTAAAACTGACTATTACTTTTAAGTTGTCTTGGATATAAGTAAAATAAAATCCAAAATATAGCAATATTAATTTTTGATTAGATAAAATTTGAGTATCATTTGCAGAGAAGAACTCAGTCTTCCTCCTCTAAGTCTTTATGAATACAATTTACAAGCGATGTCCTGATAAAGTCTTTTGCGTGAAATGATGAAATGTAGACGAAGATTAAAGATATATTTTAACAGAAGATTGTGTTGTATATATTGAACACTATTTGTTTTTCTTATTAAGAAACACAATGAACACGCACAAACTATGCAAAGGATTCGCACCCCCGAGCTGTCATCATGAAGAGACTGGGACAGACCGTTTCGCACTTATTAGTGCTCATCAGCCAGCCAAACTCCACCGATAACATGCTCAGGAGGTGCGAAAGGTTAACCATCCCGGCTCTTGCTCCCAAGAGCAGGACTTCTCCCCAAAGAAATACAAAACAAAAATTAATAAAATTAGAAAATACAATATTTCCTTGGCCTGCAACTCGCAAAGCACAAAAGGAACTATTTGTTTTTCATTATAGTAACATTTGCAAGAATGTTTTTTATTATCTTCTGATAATTCGATGAATTTATTTATTCTTATTTAAGAGATATAATATTCAAGAAATCATTGATGTAAATTTCTTTTGGGAAAAATAAAAAAGAAAAAAAAAATGTGCTTGTTTTTACAGCTTATCTGCAATATGTGGATTTGTGATTTTATAATTCGATGTCGGTGATTGTTTTCAATATTTTGAATTCTATTCACTTCAGTGTAATGGTAATAATTATATCAATATTTCATGTTTTCTTGTTTTGATTTAAGTAATTTTATATAAAGTCTTTTTTTAATCTGGTTTCAGGAAACCCGGAATTTTGTCATGCGTCCAAATATCATCCGACGGTGGATAGCACTTCTTTTAAGTGGAACAGCTACTTACGTTGTTTACCGAGTGATTACAATAGGAAACCTATCGGAGATAGAACTTAACTTCACTGATGGAAATCAATATGTACTGAGACACGTAAGCTCTAGTAATGAAAGCAGCAGTGTTCCTGTAAATCAGGCATGTCGTCATCCGGATTTAGATCCGAATGATCCTATGATAAAAAAGTTGTATGGCCAAGTTTCGCCTATTACATGTGATGAAGAACCCGACTGGGTAGGTTTGTTTGTTTGTTTTTTATTTTTTCCTTTTCACTTTTCGTCTTCAAAGATTTTCTTTCCACAACAGAAGTAGAGGAAGATTCCTTTTTCATCTGCTTATATAGAATCGTTATTTTCAACTCGTTTGGATTTCGTCAACTTATTGTTGATTTCCAACCTGCTAATATTGTCATCACCATGTACTGAAACGATACGTTGATGAAGCCTAATTTCTTCAAACGTATGAATAATTTTCATAATTTTTTTACAAAAGTATTCCAAGTCAACTTTATGTTTCTAATAATCTCAGTTATGTCTCAGACTGAACCTCAGAGCGATTCTTTAATTCATAGAATTCGGTGTTATATTGCTAGGAATCTGTAAGCGTGAATGATAAGTGTATCTGAAAAACTTGCAACTCAGTGTAGATAAAAGGATTTTTTTTTTATTTATTTAAAATGTCACCTTGCATTTTTTCATCATTTTTCATCATTTTTAATCTTATGAAATACAACTTACGGCTATTCTTTGATTTTACCTCAGCAGATTTCTTGCAGTATAAGCTTAAGTGCCGTGCTGGCGTGGTCGTGCGGTCTCGGCGGCGGTCAGCTGTGGCGTCCAATGCGCCAGTACCTGGGTTCGAATCCCGGTCGTGGCATGGTTGTTTCTTTCGTCTTCTTCTGTGTGTTATGTCCGCTGGGGACCCGAAATCTGCTCTGTAGGTAGTGGTCCCCATTTGTCTTCTATATGTTACAGGCTATAGTATAAGCTTAAGTGTTTCCAACAGTTCAGTTTTAATGGCATAAAAGCAACTGGAAACAGAAACAGCTCAACCTTGTATTAATTTAGGAAATTATTAAGGAGGTAATGGAACAGTAAAGATCGAAGAAGTCCTCTACATACGCCAACTAAAAGCAATACCTACATTTTGACTTGAATTCAAATTATTTCCGTTCAAGTACAATCAGTACTAATGTGAAACAATAAGAACAGAAAGGGACAGAGATATCTTTAGAATATATAACAGATTACAATTTCACACGGATAGAATGTTTTACAAACACAAAAAAAAAATTATATCTGAAAACTATTAACTAGTTTGCCGTATTTGTAGGCAATAATTTCGAATAAACAGATACAATCGATTGGACTAAAAGTAATTCAATTCGCCACCAGGAGCGCTGGTATCAGATAGCTGATATGAAATGGAATGCACCCTGCTCTGATAGAACCAGTTCTACATTAGAGCAGTAGAGGCCATCTCTTGGCCATCACGTTATGGCCCATCGTTGGCGTACAAATTGCTTACTGAAATGGCACGTCTAAAACGGTCTCTTCACTGTTCGGATTTTGATAGAGCTTAAGTCTTTTTCATCAAGCTTTCGATAATACGCAAGTTGGGATAAAATCGTTCATTTCAGTAAGTTTGAATTGTTTCAGTAAGTTTCTTGACTTTGTCTGCTGAAAACACTTGTTTGTACATCAATATCAGTTCTTTTTAATATCATAAAATTTCGTTCCCGTTTCAACAGATTCAATAAATTACGGAATTTTCCCCAAAAAAGAGATTTTATGATTTTTAAAATTTTGAAGGAATTTATGAAAAGCTTTCTATTAATTAACTTTCATGTTTTTTTTTTGTTATTTGGATGTTTAATGAAGATGTTTCTCCCTTTTCTCTCTCCGGAAGTAAACTCAACACATAAGGAGCAATCGCTTGATTTCATAATTCAGAAAAATCAGAAAAGATATTTTTATATAGAAAAATAGATCAATTCGTACCAAAATCGTGATAAGATACAAAGATAAAATGCAAAGCCTGTTTTTTTCTGTTATATTAAAAAAAAAAAAACAGTTTCTCTAATTTACAAATAATTTTGTATTTGATGTTTACTGAAATTAGTGTTTAAGACACAATTTAAGCATTATTTCATATCTAAGTCTTTTTAACTATCATTTCTAAAATATTATTATTTAATCTTTAAAGACAAAAAGAAACATTCAGAAACCTATGATTTCTCTGCCATACTATAACCAAAATACTGAAATTTTAGCGAGTGTATAAAGAAACAAAATTTTCATATAATCTTTAAACCTGTAAATAAAATTCCTAATATATTGTCTCCAGTCAAACACCCTATTTTGCAGAATCAAAAAATAGGAGTAAATTACCAAATCAATTGTAGGTCATGTAATCTTAAGATATATTGGTCTTACTAAGCAAAATTTATATAAAAGAATTAAACAACACCAATTAGATAGCAAAACTTAAAATTCACAACTTAAAATTCCACAAATTTGAAATCGGTTATTACTGAACATTTAAGCAAATTTCCACAGCATAATTGGGATGACATCAAAATTTTAGATATTGATAATAATTATCAGAAATTACAAGTAAAAGAGGCCTTTTACATTAAAAATTTTTCCATCGAATTCATGAATCGAAAATTTGAAATTCCTGCTGTTACCGATTTATTTCATTGTTAACTTTTTAATTATGTTATGATGTCTTTATCGGTTTTCTGTATGTTTATTTAAAGTTTTTGTTATCTTTTAATTTAAGTTCATGAAAGCTTTTTGTTAACATTCAGTTTACAGTTTTATCTTGTTGTATTGTTTCTTGTTGTATTGTGATTAATTATTTTTGAAATTTGATATAGTATGTTCTTATATTGTTTTAGTATTATTCACTAGTATTTCACTTGAAAATGCAGTAAAAAGTTGCAGTAAAATATGAAATATCTTTTTTAACCCTATTATATGATGAAGTTCTATATTTAATATTAATGGGTTTCTTTACAGTATTACGTTATAAAATGTTAGCTGCTGAAATTCGAATTCCAGAAACGTTTTTCATTTCTGTTCTGTTGGTGTGATGGTTTTACTGTTAAACCCACAGTAAACTTAGTTTTTTTATTAATTTCACTTTTTAAATTTTATTAATTTAACTTTTATTACTTTCTTGTGTAGGTCTGCTTGGAGCCCGGCAAAGTGAAAGTGTGTAAACATGCCATTGAGAAGCATAAAGGTGTTAAATGTATTTACACATTTCTAAGAAGAAAGTCTGAATACGAAAATGAAGATGGACCGACTGTGGAAGGAGGAGCAGCTCCTGTCGATTTACAGTCAGATTATTTTAGAGTCAAATGTAGAGGTGGAGATAATACATTGTGGGAAAATGTCATGGCTGGAATTCAGTATATACCTACTATTAGTACAAGAACTGGAACTCAGTTTTTACCGAAAGATTCTACGGGTTTAAATGTAATGATGTGGTGTCATGATTCACTTTCTCGCATGACATTTATGAGAACTTTACCAAAATCATACAAATATCTGACCGAGGAATTAAAAGCAATTGTTCTGAAAAGCTACAATATTGTTGGGGATGGTACTCCACAAGCTCTGATACCCATTTTTACTGGCAGAACGGAACGAGAATTACCTGAAACAAGAAAGCGAATGAAAAATGCTAATTTTGTAAACATCTATCCTTTCATTTGGAAAAGTTTTCAGGTAGGCATCTTGATTTTGTACTTAGTCTGATATGTTTTTAGTAATCATAGAATCTAAGGAACAACATTGAAGTCAGTAAGAAAATTATAGTTGATGTCGAAAACTTCGTGTATGTTTCTTTCTACCCCGGACCATAGTACAATCGCCATCTCCACAATTTCAGCTTTCTAGAAAAAAATAACTATCTTGTTGACATTGGCTGATAACGAATATACTGTTTTTATAGATTTAAGTTTACATTCTAAATCCAATTGTAAATTTGAGTGAGCAGAAATTTATAGATTTAAAATTACATTTTGCTTGAGTAAGCAGAAACTACCATGGAATTACAAACTAAATCTTTAAACTGTTTAACTATGTGGAAATTTCTTCTATCCAATTTCAACAAAATATTAGTAATTTTTTTATACTTCATGAAAGTAGATGGGAAAAATGGGTCGCCAAAGATAATAAATAAATTTTAACATATATAATATATTTATTATATTTCAGCCAAAATAAATAATATATTTCGATTCTAAGATTCAAAGATTTTGTTTTTACTCAAGTAGTAGTAACCATGAGCATATCACAGAATCCTTTAATGCCCACAAATGTTATTAGGATTCCAAATCAACACAAAAATTAATCCAAATTAGTTCTTATCAAAACAAGTTTAATAAATGGAATAATCAGATTATGTCAGAAAGATTTACTGTTCTGCTTAGAACAAAACTTTCAGTGTTTTTTTTTTCAATAGAAATTATAATTATGAAATAAATCAACAAAAGTAAGGAAATTCAAATAGCGCCTAAGCTTTTTATAAAACCTGACCCTTTGTAATATAGAGATTTCTACTTGCATCAATCAATTTTTATTTTTATTTTTATTTCTGTAATTCTGACAAATCGTAGCAAGTCGTCATGGCAAGCTTTGAATGCAAAGCTGGGTAGTACTACAATTATTTTCCTCTATATATAAAATGGTGGGCCTGGTAGCCGAGTGGTCAGGACGCTCGGCTGCGCGTTGGAGGTGGTGGGATCGATTCCGGGCCTCGGCGGAGGGCGGGGATTTTTCCACTCTCCTTTCACCTCCAAACGGGTCCTAGGGCTACCAGCCCTCTCTCGCATGGGTACCGGGTTTCATTCCCGAGTTCTAGGACCACCGCCCCAACTTCGTCCCGTGGTCATGGAAACGCTGGGAGCCTGACCTCCCGCGCCCCGTACGCCGAGTCAGGCATATGATGGGGATTATATAAAAAAAACGTCGTTAGAATTACGAGGGGAGATCGAAAAGTAATTGAGTAATTCTCTTTCATGAAAACTTTAATTAAGATATAAAGATATGCAGATGAAAAGGCCTATAATTTGCAACTTTCTCACTAGATGGCATGCATATGCCTTGTCCGTAGATGAAACATGGGCATTTCATTCCTCACCCGAAAGGAAGCAAAACAGGTTTTAGAAACACCAAAACTCTCCTCCCCAAAGCTGTACAGTCTGCCGGAAATGGGATGGTTTCTATTATCATCTGTTCGGCTCAATGAAAAGGTATCTTACCTGCACCCACTTCAAAAGTGATGATGTGGAGAAAGCTATTCGTCAATGGCTTCGCGCACAGACGAAGGACTTTTATTACTCTTACATACACAAATCAATTTCACTTTGGACAAGTCATCAACCTCAATAGAAATTATTTAAAAAAAAGTAGTCAGTTACATGCTCTTTCGTATGGATATCTTTAGGTTAGGATGGGTATTTCCCACTGGGAACGACTATGGCCTATTGGGACGCTGCAGGTAAAGCTTCCTGCATTTCTGTAACCTTGGAATTGAAATGAGGTGGGGTGGTCAACCGCAACGCTCGCCCGGCTGTCCCCTTGGGACAGAAACCCGGAACCCATTCTGCAGAGGGCTTGGTGGACCCTTGGACCCGTCTGGAGAAAAAAATTAGCGTGGAAAAATCTCTGATTTCCGACGAGGACGAAGATTGAACCCGTCTCCCTCCAACCCGCACTTGGCTACCTGACTATAAATATAGTTATATTTGTGGAATGATTAAAGTTTTCATACAAAAAATTTACTCAATTACTTTTAGATCGTCCCTCGTAAACTGCTTCTTATCTAATCTAAGATGATAATGTTGACATTAATAAAAAAAACACTGCGCAGATGTAATTTAAAAATAAAAATAAAAAAAAAAGCTAAGATAGTTTAAAGTATTTTTTTTTTCAAAATGTATCATTTCTTATAAAAATATATGTTTACTTTTGAATAGACTTCGTCATTTATTGTTCTTTCGTATTTTGAAGGTAGAAATAGGTCAACCGTTATCTTGGATATTAATCTGAATATTTACTATACACGACCACAAACATATCTGACACATTTGATTCTACAGCCATGAAGGGTTTGGGTGGCCCTCATGACATTTATCCATTCTTTTATTTCTCCATCGTTTAATCCCAGGGATTCCAGGTCTTTCTGGATATTCTGAAATCACTTCTTCTTCTTTCTCGTCTCATCTCGCTTGGGTGTCTTATGACCCTGCTATCTTATCGCATTCTTATCAGATATGTTATCAAGCAATTATTCTACTCTTAATGTCTCCAATCCAGAATAGTTAATTGTAAAATAATCTTGTTCTCGTCAGAATCGCAATGGTACCTCAAAAGCAAAATAAACGATAAAATACTGATGAATGATTTTTATATCAATGGTCAGGTGGAAACTGATTGCTATGGTTCGCTTTTTACTTAAACATAGATAGGGATTATCAATTTTTGCTTGCAAAGCAAGCTTTATTATTTAAATTATGTTTATCTCATCCTGTAGGGACCTACGATTGGAAGTTAATAAAATTTATTAATTTAATTTTTAGTTATTAATTTAGTTTTGCTTTTGAGGCTCCACTGCGATTCCGACGATTATTTCTATTAGCTTCAGTACTGAGACCTCGTTGTTTACTGGTGACTGCTTCTAGCTGATGATCGCCAAACAACGTGAAACAGCTGTTCCAGGATGTCACTTGGTAAACAATTTGGTCTCACTCACAGTTGTTTATTAATCTTGTTCTCCTTAAAGTATTGACGTTCTTCAACAGTTCTTAGCACCCAAAATTTTCCTGAGAATTTCCCTTCCCATCCCCCAGCATCCTCTTTTTACTGGCTCTTAGATACCAGATATGCATGAGCCAGTGCAAAAAGTTATCTGCTAAGCGTAACTACTGACTTTTTTACTCTCATATTGATTTTTTTTTTTTAGATTAAGTACTTGAGAAAGATGTAATTAAATAGAAAAGCATCTACTCTAGCTGGAATTCTTTCTCGTACTTCAGTCTTTTACTTATTGCTTTCCTTCAAGATGGAACCCTTCTATTTCAATGTCTTAACTCGTTCTAATTTAATACATTTCAATATAGATTTCAATACAGGTTATATCAGACCATTTCTAATCTTTTATAGTTGCGATCATCTTTTTTTTGTTTTAACTGTATTAATGTTAAGATCTATCTTCATCTCATGGTTTTTTAGCTCTTCTACATCTCTTCCCAAAAACAACAATATCAGCTTGCATATGCTCTGTACATTTCTAATCTATGAAAAATAGTATCATATAAGTTATTTGGCAATCCCCTTATCACGAATTCCAAAGCAAAATTAAACAGTAGTGTAGGCGTCCTTGTAACGCCCAATTCAATGTTTGAACAATTCGGAAGGTTTCCGTTGAATATTTACCCTTACTTCAGAATCACACAGGGCCAAATCTAATAGTTTTAGGCGCTACCTATAGTTAAAACAGAGCATTAAATAAATACATTCTATCAAGACTATCATATCAGGGGGCACGGCAGTGCCCCCGCCAAGACGAGCCGAAGGCAGGAAGGGCACTACGTACCTTTTCTGGAAGTGTTTCGTCGTATTTTCGAACCCTCATAGCTTCGGCCTAGATAATACTAGAGAGCTCAAATTTTCAGGATATGATGCAATTACCAGACTAATGAAATACGCTAAGTTTCATTTATTTAGCTTTTATACTTTGGATTTTATTAATACCTAAAATACGTCGATTCCGTCACTCACTCACTCACTCACTGACTGACTGACTGACTGACTGACTCATGATCATCAAAATCTCTAGGGTACTTCCTGAAGTCCTAGAAAGCTGAAATTTGGTATGCAGGTTAGGATTAGCACACAGACAACAAAAAAATTAAGAAATCCGTAACTTTCACATTCCAACCCCTCATAAAGAGAGGGTCTGGTTATGTATTATCGAACCCTCATAGCTTCGGCCTGGATAATACTAGAGAGCTCAAATTTTCAAATTAAGATGCAGTTACCATACTAATGAAATACGCTAAGTTTCATTTATCTAGCTTTTATACTTTGGATTTTATTAAGATCTGAAATACGTCGTACCCTCATTGCTTCGGCCTAAATAATACTGTGTAATAATGTGATTTCTTCCAAAGTGCAAACAGCTTGAATATACAAGTTGACCAATAGAAAAACAGAAAAGTAGGGTATTGAAAAAAAATCCATTTCCTAAATAATCTTAAAACTAAATTTAGTTGTAATAGATAATCCCACCCAAAACATTTCATGTAAAATAAGTTGCTAAGATTCACATGCTCATAACGCTTTCACTGTTAAAAAGTTATCAGATCTCATCTTACAAAAAGAAATGAAATCCCATCCAAAACACTTCGTGTAAAATAAGTTGCCAAGACTCACATGCTCATAATGCTTTCACTGTTAAAAAGATATGAGATCTCATGTAGAGCCAAGCCCCTAACTCTACAATGCCTAACTCTACAAGCCCTAACTCTGAAAACCCTATATCTTGGTCAAAAAGTATGGCTTGGCTGTTTCATGGAACTATTTCATCCCATCCAAAACATTTCATGTAAAATACGATGCCAAGATGGTCATAATGCTTTCACTGGTAAAAAGTTATAAGATCTCATGTAGAGCCAAGCCCCTCATTCTACATGCCTAACTCTAAAAACCCTAATATCTCTAAAAACCCTAATAGTATGCCTCGGCATACTCCATATCCTTTATATAACTCCATGGGATTGTCTGTGCGACAGCCACGAAACGGCCAAGCCATACTTTTTGACCAAGATTAGGGTTTCAGAGTTAGGGCTTGTAGAGTTAGGCCTTGTAGAGTTAGGGGCTTGACTCTACATGAGATCTCATATCTTTTTAACAGTGAAAGCATTATGAGCATGTGAGTCTTGGCAACTTATTTTACACGAAGTGTTTTGGGTGGGATGCATGTTTCCAGTCTACAAAAATCATATGAATGTCTATCTCAAATTCATAACATCTCTCCTAAAATTTGTCTCATTGAGAAGATCTGCTCAGTGGCTCTATTTCTTCTAAAGTCGCCTTGATAATCACCGATGATTTCTTCCATAAATAGTTCCATCCTCGCAGCAATCAATTTTGCCAAAATTTTCTAGACATCTTGAATAAAGAAATATCCCTACAACTATGGAAAAAGGTCTCATCTTCCTTTTATTAATAGGACAAAAAATCTCAATACTCCAGTCACGTGACATACAATTTCCCAGATGCCTACCAGTAGATGATGAATTCGTATATGTAAAGTTTCATCTCCCAGTTTGATCTAATAAATCTAACACAATATTTGAAATTGTAATATTTCCAATTATATCAACAATTTGGGAAAGATCATGTTAAGAAAAATTTTTATACTGATACAAAATTGAATATAACTTAATATTTTTGGCAGTTAAGAAGTCAAACACCAGGAACCGTCTAGAATCTCAATAATTCAAGAAATATTTATCTAGAAATATTTATTTAGAAAGATAAAAAAGGAAGTTAATTCTAAGTTGACTTAGTACACACTATTTGATAAGCGAGTTCACTGACCTGATAAATGAACTGAAAATCGTTATCAAAGTTATTATCTACAGGTATTTTCTTAAAGCGCTGATATCACCTTAAATAAATAATAAATTGTGTAGAAAAACGAAACATTTCTGAATAAATGTTTCTTTCTACACAATTTATTATTTGCATTAATTAATATCTATTAGTTTCAATAATCAACAATACGTGGTTGTTAGGAAGCTGGTGTCCTAATATTCAAATTTTTTTGATGTATTGAACTCTAAAATTATATCCCACCCAAAACACTTCGTGTAAAATAAGTTGCCAAGACTCACAT
>JAFIDM010006943.1:37690554-37757891 GCA_023159025.1 Thereuonema tuberculata | reverse complement strand
ATGTGAGTCTTGGCAACTTATTTTACACGAAGTGTTTTGGGTGGGATTTCATTTCTTTTTGTAGGATGAGATCTGATAACTTTTTAACAGTGAAAGCGTTATGAGCATGCGAGTCTTGGCAACCCCTTATTTTACATGAAATGTTTTGGTTGGGATTTCATTTCTTTTTGTAAGATGAGATCTGATAACTTTTTAACAGTGAAAGCGTTATGAGCATGTGAGTCTTGGCAACTTATTTTACATGAAATGTTTTGGGTGGGATTATCTATTACAACTAAATTTAGTTTTAAGATTATTTAAAAAATGGATTTTTTTTCAATACCCTACTTTTCTGTTTTTCTATTGGTCAACTTGTATATACAAGCTGTTTGCACTTTTGTAAGAAATCACATTATTACACAGTATTATTTAGGCCGAAGCATTGAGGGTACGACGCATTTCAGATCTTAATAAAATCCAAAGTATAAAAGCTAGATAAATGAAACTTAGCGTATTTCATTAGTATGGTAACTGCATCTTATCCTGAAAATTTGAGCTCCTTAGTATTATCCAGGCCGAAGCTATGAGGGTTCGATAATACATAACCAGACCCACCCCTTTTGAGGGGTTGGAAGGTGAAAGTTACGGATTTCTTAATTTTTTTGTTGTTTGTGTGCTAATCCTAGCCTGCATACCAAATTTCAGCTTTCTAGGACTTCAGGAAGTACCCTAGAGGTTTTGATGATCATGAGTGAGTGAGTCAGTGACAAAATCGACGTATTTTAGGTATTAATAAAATCCAAAGTATAAAAGCTAAATAAATGAAACTTAGCGTATTTCATTAGTCTGCTTACTGCATCTTATCCTGAAAATTTGAGCTCTCTAGTATTATCCAGGCCGAAGCTATGAGGGTTGGAAAATACGACGAAACACTTCCAGTAAAGGTACGTAGTGCCCTTCCTGCCTTCGGCTCGTCGTCTTGGCGGGGGCACTGCCGTGCCCCCAGATCCCACTTTAACAAAATTAATAATATTAATGAACAGCAATAAGCACCTATACCGATCCCTGGCTAACATACTCATTTGGCGTAATCATATGGACTGAAATGTATTTTGAAAAAAAAAAAAAGAAATACGCTCTCTAAATATAGACAATGCCGTCCGAAATCACGACAGAGTAGGGGTTCTCAACGTTGGATACACGGTAAAACATTTACGGTACGCCGTGAGAGCTTAGTCATTGATGACCTGTGTAAGTGTAAACAAGCTTAATCATCTCATTGAGATGATTAAGTAAATGAGATGACCAGTAAAATGTTTATAATTTTATATTATATTTTTAGATATGAACGATGAAACGATATAGAGGTGTTCTGAACCAACGTTATCCTGACCGTTGGATTGTAAGAAAGGGACCAACAGCATGGCTTGCTCATTCCCCTGATTTAAACCCTCTGCACTTTTTCTGAAGGGGTTATCTTAAAGCATTAGTGTTCCTGACGCCTTAGCAACGCGTGATCGCATACTGAATGGGTGCAACACAATTCGACGTGCACCTGACATCTTCGACAGTGTTCGGCAGTCGATAAAACGACTGCTTCGACGTGTGTTGCGTGCGTTACGGCCGGTGGAGGACATTTCGAGCACTTTCTGTGAAACTGAGCGACTGTACGGCCAACACCTCTCAATTGTTGCATCGTTCATATCATATAGCATTTCCAGAACCATGTTTATATGTCATTTATTCGTAGTTTTGCATGATTGGATACAATCTTTAAGTTTAGCAGCACATTTCAGATACATCTTGGGTGTAGATAGATATATATATATGTGTGTGTGTGTGTGTGTGTGTGTTTTATTTTTATTCCTATTGTTATAAAACTATGGTTTTATCTAGATAAGAAGAATAAGCCTTGGTGATCTGATACAACTCCCAGCAATCAAATAAAGAATCTTAGAAACTATTCTTAAATAATAATAATATATTTTCGGTTTAACGTATTTGTTTGGAGTTATAAAGTTATTTGGAAGCAATTGACAGAAGGGTAAGAGTTCGCCTGTCAAAGTTCGAATGAATCACCCAAAAGCTTCTATTAAAAGAGTCATATATGTTGAAATCCTCTTTTACAGAGTTTCAGGTTTCCTTTCTAAGCTTTCTAGAGTTATTCTAAAGGCTGGCTTGTAAGTGTCATAATTTAGTTGATGAAGCTTTAACGGAGTCTTTGAATTCTTATTACAGGGGTTAGGTTTTGGAATTTCCTAGTATTTTTATTTTAATCGCCAGTTGGAGTCCAGCTAGCGATCGTTGGTCATTAATATGTATTAATTGAGCTTTGTTGTTGAATTCATGGTTCAACTATGGTGTAATAGTTTGTTTAGGTGTAAAAGTACTAATATTCGTAATAATATTAAACGAAAACCCAAACCCTCCTCATTGAAATGCAACTTGAAATGTTGCTACTGGCTTCTTGTCTCTGGAGTGGAAAAATCCCTCTCCGAGGAACTTAAAACCCCTAGTTTTAATTATTATAAAAGAAATAAGATTTTTAGAAAAAATATGAAAAACTTCTTCTTTATGTAAAAGGTTCTGTTATGATCTTGTTGTTAGGGTGATGGACTGAACTCGCCTTCTAGTGGGAAGTGGGAGAGAGAAAAAAAGAAAAAAAAACTCATTTTTTTTCGAAAGAAGCATGTGACTTTTGCACTCACTCACTTCGCTCCCCGACTTCGGAGACGACGGGTGGACACGAAGAGATGAAGATGACTTCGTCTAACTCTTTTTAAATTATTAAGTTGATTAGTCTGACCATGGAGAATTACTTTACCGCATCAGATATCTTCCGGTATTTTAACTGCCTTGGAGAAGTAAAGAACTCTTTAAGTGGTGACACGAGATTCTTCCATTATGCCAGAGGAATTCTCACCGAAAACTCCGACTAGAACTTTACAAATTACAGGTGTTCCTGTATTAACTACACGAGTCTGCGAGCTATTTATGAAGTTCCAGGGTAAAGGAAGAAAATACCGTGGTTCCGAAGATTAGTTTTAATATTTGCCAAGTTGCATTAAGCAGTCAAAACCAATAGGAGCAGTATTTCCAAATAGAACATTAACGACTATAGATGTTTTGGTATTGATAACGTAAGTCTACAAGTTACGTCTATGGTTTGAACAAGGAGGGAACAATGTCGAATTTCCAAAGTTTCGCTTTAGCATTTACAGTTCCTATTCAGCCGGAAAACGCCAAGTGTGCTGTGAGTACAGATATTGTTATTAGAGGTATCTGTTAGTTATATGCTAATTTTGCAATTCTACAACCCAGGTGTGCAGTTCTCGGGTAAAACTGTGAAAGGTATATTGATTTCAAAAGGAATTAATTGTATTTTCCATTTGCTTAAAGTATATAAACTGTATATTTCCTCCACTTAGTGATGGCGGAGCGGAAGAGGGGAAGTATCAGTTATTCCTATTCCTCCAGTGTAGGTTTACGAACAGTATCGTCAAAGCAAATAGAAACTGGAACAATGTAGGATGTTATTCTTGAATCGGTGGGTTTTTATTCGGTAATAGTTAACTACACTATTCTAACAACGCAGTGATTTAAGTGAATACTGTGAATTACTAAAACCAGTAGTTTTTAATTCTAACAGCGGAAGGTTGAAATCCTCCTAGGTGAAATCAATAAAATGTGAAATCTTAAAAGGGCTACAATCGGGGAAAATGGTAATCTCTAACTTGAAGTGAGTTATTCACATGGTGTAATTAAAATTAAGGACATCTGGGAGTACGTGAAAAACCTAGGCATTCCTAAAAAAAGGGAAGCAACTGAAGGAGTATGTACTATTGTCAGTTAATCCTAATGACGTTTTTAGTTAAGAATAGAATAAGAATAATTGAACTTTCAATTAGGTTACAGTCAAAAGAGAAATTGAGTGTGATACGGGTGACAGGTTATATTAAAGAAGTTACCTATAGTTGGGGTTAAAAAGTTTCTTTCATTAGTTTTCTGTAAGTGTTTAAAATCCACAGCTGTAAACTACTCAAAGTTATAAAAATATAACTTTTTAGCCATCCGTATGTATATTTAATTTGGTTATTAATTATTCCTAGTATTAGACATTAATACTGTATCTACTTAGTAGTGAGATAAGGATATTGCTATTTGAGTAAAATCTTTAAACTACTGTAGTTAGGGAGTGATAAAGGATCTTTTTTTTAGGTTGTTTTCTTATAAGATTATAGATTTTGTTTTGTTATTTAACTTCATTGCTAGAGATTATGGGATGTCAATGAACTGTATGTAAAAAGAAGCCACTTGAGAAAATTCAAGTGTAGGTCGAAATAAATTAATTTTGTCTACATTAGTAGAATTTTATTTCAATAATTTGGGCCCAGCACAATTTATTTAGTACTTCAATTTTACTTCTTCAGCGTTACAACTGCTAGTAATGGGTTTATTTTCCTCCTACAGTTGAGGTCCGTTACAATTTACATAATAATTTAAAGTGCGGTGAGACATATAACAAGAAAAAGAAGCATAAAATCGCACACAATTAAAGGTTCACTGCGCTATTTTTGGATTTTTCGTACCGGGAACCCAAGCGGAACCGTTTCGAGATACCTATCTCTTATCGGTTGGGTTCGCCCAGTACTCAATAGCTCAGTTGAACCAAAAGAAACATTCATACATTTAGAAAAAGACATAGGCTCATCAATATTAGTTGGAGATTTTTCTATGCTATTCCACTCCAGAAAGGTCTTAGGGTCTACCTATCTCTGTCGAATGAGTATCGGTTTCTTTCTCTGGAAGCGATGAGATGACTACTCGACTTCATCACAGCCCCGGACCATTGAAACCTCCAGAGCCTTACTTCCAGCGTCCTTATAGGCAGTGTTAACGTCCTTGGTATATACCCAGTAGTTGGATTCAGCTAGTTCTAATTCTTAAAGGTAACCGGATAAGATAACTCAACCAAGAACAAAGGGCAAAAATTTTGAATAAATGTTGGCATTTGGCCATGAAGAAAATAGTTATGAAGATCTTTAAGACTACCATATTTCAGTTCCGATCGTAAGCTTTGTCTAGATCAAGAAAATTGAAAAACGACAAAAGATGATGATTCACTAGTATAGAATGACGACGAAAGATGTTTGAAGTCTTCTTCTGTGCTCTATGCTAATTTCAACAAGGTTTTCGGTATAATGGAAAGCGGCAAGACGCCTATAACTCGTATATTTTGGACTTCCGAATAATGTTGTTGCTGTTATCAGAAGATCAATTGGTTCCATTTGACATCTATCAGTAAAACTTGGTCAATCTGTTAATTCAAACTCGAAACCGACATAGAAATAGTAATAGCTTGTGCCAGTTCCTTAAGAATGATAGGAAATGGACTCTCACTTCAGAACTGTCAATAACCTCTCAAGAAATAATGAGAAAGCGATGACAATCCAATTGCAGAGATATACAGTATTTCGGAGAGGATATAAAATTTCTTGGGTGAAACAATGTTGAAATACAAATAATACAAATTACCCTGGGATTGAGCATTTAGTCTCCTAGGACTAAAAATGGGGCTTTAGGTCAATTATATTTTCAATATCGGAATGTTTTCAATTGAAACTGTCATATTTGGTAGAACATACAGATTATACAGATGGTCAATAGTTTTCTAATTCAGCAAGAATCAACAGCCTCTAAAATGTTGAATATATATTCAATTCGACGGATGAGGAGATAAACTCCCCCTCTCCTCTAATAGTAGGCTGTTTACTCAACATTGAGCATCCTTTTTAAAATGATATAATCAGTTTCCGTTCTGAAAGTTTCCTGGAGGCAAAGACAGATAGTTAAGTAGGTGTGAAGAAGAGCCTTGTCATCGTGCAAATCCTAATGAAGTCTTTAATAATTCCAATACATAAAACTCGAAATATTAACGTTAGTAATGTTAGCGCGAAGGTGTTGGTGTTGGCTCAAAAGTAGAAAGAATCATACAGCTGCCCTCCATATCATCCTCATAAAATTATGTCGGAGAAACTGTGTCCTACAGTTACTAGAGGCGAACATGAATGTGAACGAGATCGTTCGATTAAGTTACTGAATTTGTCACAATGGCAAAGAAAAAAACATTGTGGAGTAGGCTGTTCAGTGACAGCTTCTGGTGGAGGTTGAAACTTTGTGATAGGAGTTGGGAATTTTGATGATAGCAGAGGAAGGCTCATGAGGTGGACATATGATGTCTATCTAGCAGGACATCGAAAACATCTGCTTTGATTGAATAGTAGATATTAACGTCTTATTTGTCGACTTATGCTGCAACCTTATCATACACAGATGTTACTTGTATTTCTTACGGGCTTAACATTGCTACACAACAATGGTAATTGTGTTTGAAGAGATCTAATGCAGCTCCAACACAAAACTCAAATAACTCATATCGACTAGATTCACTGTTTCTATGTTTTAAAAATAAATATTACTTAAAATACATTCTTTGCCAAAAGAAATTAGCCCAGAACGAATGGTCCGGGAACAACAAAACTCGGTATGTGGCACCATCACAGGTAGTCGTGCCATTGAATGCAGTTGGACTGCGATTGCCCGCTGAGAACTACCATCTGGGGCGTTAGTATCATTACAGCTGTGTTAATGTGAACAGCCGTCATATGATCGCTGTGTGCGTTATAATCAGGATGGTTGAGGAATGTGCAGGTCTCAAATCTGCAGGTTGCCTCAACGACGCATTCGACGCAGTTTTGACATAGTTTGAGAGAGTACATACTATTCGACTGCGGGAAGCAGGGTGGTCTTTCGAATTAGGCACTTGGACTGTTCCGACTACTATTAGGCTATTACTAGAAGAGAGGATCGTCTCATCGTCCGACAGGCGAGAACTGATGCAAGAGTGTCCCTATCCACCATTCAGAGTGATATCACTAGAAACTACTGGATCTATCCGCGCGATTGCGAGGCGATTTGCAGACCGAGATTTTCGGCGCTCCTAACACTTGATTATTAAAACTTTCCTACACTGATCAACTCTAATGCAATATTTCACAGAATAAACTTCCTCTGCTTCTTCAGGCTTCCCTTGACATTTTAATATTGGGTTGTTTCATAATTATTGGCCAATTCTGACACAAATAAACCAGCAGTAACATACAAAGAAGTACTTCAATTACCTGAGCTTCAAATACATGTAATGTGGTTACAAATACCTCTCATTCATCTGATTCAAGTAATACGACTTCTTTTTTGCATAGTGGAAAACTATTTTCACCTTTTAAAGTTTTAAAGCGTATTTGGATGCTTACTTGATCTAATTGATTTAGCAAATCTCGGTAAATTACGATAACTTACATTTAGGAATCTATATTTTTCAAATTATTATTTTTGAAATATTTATATTTAAGAGATACGGTTTTCAAAGCTGTAACCCGATTTTACTTTTTTTTCTTTCTTTTTTTTTTTTTGGGAGGGGAAGTGATCAGTAAGTTCTTCTTTTCAGTTGATAGATCAGTTTTTAGATCAGATTTTGGTTATGCATATTGTAAGATTTGTAAGATTTTGCAAGATAAAAATAATCCTGGCCCTAATTATCAACTAAATATCAAATAAAGCATAATCTTCTGCTGCTAAAAGTTTATTTTTATTTATCAGGATTATGGTTATGTAACATCATACGCAGAAGACTGTCCTAGCATTGGCACATTCACTTATCGGCTGAGAGGTTTTGACAATCTACCCACTGATCATTACTTGCGTCCGTTTTATGTTGCTGCTGAAAAAGAATTCAATAAACACAAAAAATTATGTTTACGTGGAACACCTCGTCATAAGGTAAGATGCCGTTTTATATATGTTTGTTGCTGTTCTTTTATTTAGTGTCTATCCAAAAAATAGAAAAACCGTTACAGGAATTCAAAACATCCTTCTGCTAATGTCTTATTTGCATTAGGGACCTCGTAAATTCAAATGCTAGTAAATGTTATGATTAATAACCATAATTACACAATTAAATCTGAAAGACAAGAAAAATTGTAGTTAATATAAAAATTTAACGCGTACATATTTTGTTTCACACAAAACTTTACTCACAACCAAAAAGCACCTCATTAATTATCAAGATGCTTTTACTTGTTTTTATATTTGTACAGTTACGTTTTAAACAATTTTACTGCTTCACATAACCATTTTGCTTACGGTGTAAGAATACCAGAATGTTTAATTACACTAGACAACAAAATTAAACTTTTTCTCTCTAACTTTGATGAAAATAGTTGATCTTTATGTTCTCTAGTGTGCTAAACATGAAAATGGCCATTAAATTGCACGTTTAGCTCTAGTTCTTTTAGATATCTTAACTTATCATAATGATCCTTAAAAGCATAATGCATATATTTACCTTAATGTTTCCCCTCGGAGGAATGTCTCTGAAGACGCAATCGCTTTGCCTGTCGTTTGTATTCTGTTGCTGGTGATTCTCTGCTGAGTGTCCAGCAGTCATCTGCCAACATCGATTCATTTCACTTTCCCTGCTATCTTTGTTCCATCTTCGAAACTTCTCATAGTTTACTCTACATCACAGTTGCTTCGTATTCTCATAGGTTTCTTTCATGTAGGCTGCGTAACCAATTGGTACAGATGGAAACAAGTTACCATTGGGTAGAAGAACATTTTGGCTTATTTTTGATGAATCTACGAACAATCTCCATTCATCACTTTTATAGTAAATTTTCAGAGCTGTCATAAGACCCTCAATCTCTCTGCAAAATATCAAGTTATCTTGTTGGTGAAAAACAATAGGAATGGAGTGTGGCATTCATGGAACACACTGACATTTACCAATTGGTCAAGACAATTCCACTTCTACAATCTATTGTATATGCCAACAGTTCTGCTTTACTTCTAGGCAATTCCAAATCTCTTACCAGATCATTCAACTCACACTGAGTTACTTTGTGTTGCTGTGTAGACTCCTCATTACACTGGAAATCAGGATCTTTCGATCGGTTTAGAAGGTGATGGAGTAGTATTAGAGTCACTGCTGGCCTCGACACTAACTGCATAAGAATCAGATGGGATGGGAACAGGTAGTCCATCTCCATGAGGAACTGGAGGGAACAGGTAGTCCATCTCCATGAGGCACTGGACGCATAGCTGATCTTATGTTAGGATACGTCAATGCTGACTTTTTCTTTTTTGAAATACCATGTTTTAAGGGAGTTGTCATGCAAAAATAACAATTATTTACGTGGTTTAAGGGTTCTCTCCAGATCATCGGATTAGCAACGCCCATTGACGATCTTTTAAGGTTCAACCACGAACGACGACCTGTGACACAAGATATGTAACATATATGAGGGGCCCATTTGACTTTCGACCAAAGCACAGATGGTGAGCCTTCTTAATAGGTGGTGATATTGTTCACTTTTGTGATTTTAAAGTTATCTGTCCTCGAATAGATCACAAATTGTCAGGTATGTTTACACATTTGCGAGGCATATTGAATCGCATATCACTTAGTTCCCTCCACACAAATTAAACTAACCTGAAACAAAGCAATATGAATGATGTGAAGTAGGAGAGTTAGAAACGCTATGCTGTTTAACGTATGTGGGATTTCCAAGGCAATTTCAGGACATGCAAAATGAATTCTTAGCACTAACTGATTCTGAATCCCCCCCCCCATATCTATAAACTAGAGCTAATCTGAGATTTTCATAGTCATTTTCGTGATAAGCATGGTCGATTTAATAAAGATCAACTGGTTTTGTTCTAGATACATTTTCACTGTTGCCTAGTGTTATTAAAGTAATAACTTACAAACATTTAAAATTACATAATTTCTCGTCAGAAACTAATTTTAGATATCATTACCCGTTCCTACAAAATTTCGTGATACTCCTGTGTTCTTCAACTACCGAATTTGTGGGATTTGTATAACCCATTTAAACAATTACAGGAATACGGTACTACATTCACTCTCTTTCAAGGAAAAATTTTAAGATATAAATCACTGTCAAGTTAACATGAGATATTCCAGAAGTCGTTTTGACCATTCGTAGAAAAAAGACGTATTTCTAAGCATTCAGGGTAATCAATTCTATAATACCAAACATTAGAAGAAATGAACAATTATTTACAATAATGCTATTTAGATAAGAAAACAACCTAATAAAGATAATTCAAATAATAAATTCCCAAAAACTTACAGTTTTTAATGTAAGGCTTACACTACTACTCTGCATAAAAAAACCTGAGGCTCTCTCGGGAGGAAACAAATGAGAAAAAAATCTATATTTCCTAATTTCAACTATCTGCTACTGGATATAAAAACAGTAGCAGCGTAAAGCAGTACAATGAAAGAAATTTATAAATGAGTTTCTCGGCTAGTATAATTTCTTTTCATTTGGTAGTAAATTGCTCCCCTATTTTTCAAAAGCATTCATTGTAAACGTGTAAGTGATATGGGTTATATTTCAATCATATTTTTAACGATTAGTGCAATTTAATAATTATTTTCAATTCTATAACTCATGATTACATTTCATTCTGTTTAGGTTCTAATGAATTGGGTGGAGCAATTTATACAAATGTACGCAGATAAACCAAGGTTTTCTTTTTCATTTCACTCGGAGTTAAGTCATGATCACTGGAATCTCATCTCCGCCATTGACGATGATTTGAAAGAGTTTCTGCACCAGCTCAAAACAAAGGGACATTTGAATAACACTGTATTAATGGTAATGAGCGATCATGGTCACAGGTATGTCAGTAACAGCAAATAATGAAACAATAGTATTAAATCTCATTTTCTCTAATTAAAAATAAGGACAAGTAAGGGATTATTATAAAGAAAATTGTTTATTACAGTATTAACTTTATACCATAAGTAATTTACGTGTGCAAATGTCAATGAATAAGGCTCCTGGCCGAACAGAGGATGAGTATCAAAAAATTTAATAGCACAAACTAGTTTCAAAATGCTACAAACTGCATTTCTTTTTCAAGGTGATAACATCCAAACCGACTATTTACAAGTAGCTGCACCAATGAACGAGGGACCCTGCGGCTATCGTCTCATTCATTGGTGCAGCTAGTTAAAAATAGGCGGTTTTGGATGTTATTATCACATTGAAAAAGGAATGCAATTTGTAGCAGTTTGAAACTAGTTTGTGCTATTAAATTTTTGTACCATTTTCTGTTTGTGCTATTAAAACAACACTAATTTCGTTGTGATACTATCGTCTCGAATTAAATATAATAGTAATCTGGACCAATGATAATATCCACTTCCTGTGATTTGTTGGACTTGACATCTGCAAGCTTTATTTCCACTTCCTGTGATTTGTTGGACTTGACATCTTCAGGCTTTATTTATGATATAAATTTCCATTCAATTTGTGACATCAATCAACTATCTTGGTATCAAACCTTTGACTTAGTGAATACAAGAGCTGATAAGTTATTTGGATGTGTACGACGCATGGCTTGCAGTTGTAAGTCCACTATTCCTCCTAAATTATCAACAGGTGAATCACCAACTCCACTTATATGAAGCTTTCCTGCACGTCTTCTTAAATCTAAACGTTGGAATAATGAATCTATAATAAATGTCCCTTCACATCCATTTCTGATAGTTACTGCAGCAGTCCTTGATACTACTGCCGACGCAAGTAAAACTTGTTTTGATTGATTCTGATTTAGCCATTGATCGAGATGGGTTGACATAACTGATGTTGATTCAGCACTCGCAATTCGATGAGGCAATTTTGCTTGTCAAAATGAAGAATAGTTTTACCCTTTTTTGCATGATCCTTTTTGATTGAAGCTCTAGAACGTGGTTCTACAAACCAGTTAAATATTTGATGTGACGCTTGACCCAATGGGCATACAGTGATTTATTTTATTGCACTGTTGTGAACTTTGGATTATCTTAGTATTTCTTGTTCTCCTTTGTTGCGGCTTGTTTTCACTGCTGATGCATTTTCCAATGCACGATATCGTTGATCTAAAAACGTTCGAAGATCTTCAAGTTTGGCAAATGTTTTCTCATCTATTGTTAATACCTCTATTTGCGAGATTTTCTGTCCATTTGTTTCATCGATTAGATAAACTAAGATGTGATCGCATATTGTACTGGCACATTAAGGACCTTATCTATCCAAATAAAGTGGTATCCAATAATTATCGTAATTCAACTGGTAATTCAGGTGTCACAGATCACTGTTTATATAGACTCAATCAGTCGGCAAGTGAAAATTTGTCGTTCATTTTCAGATGTCATTTAGAATGATCCATATCTGCAAATAATTTGACTATCTGTTGTTTCTACAGATAGAAAAAGTGCAGATCCTTCATCCTGCAGACATTCTTTAAGTAATGCAATTTCTGTGCATTACTTATCATTATTTTATTACTGTGAATTACTGATGTGAACAAATCTTTAATTGAGGTCCAGCGTAAAAAGTCCCCATTAAATGTAGGCAGATTCATGCGAGGTAATTTGATTTCAGCTCGAGCCATTGCCTGATTCTGGGAATTAGTTGTTATCTGCCCTGTTTGTATTGACTCTAATAATGTTTTAACCGAGCTTTAATTGTTAAATAACTTTCTTCTACT
This sequence comes from Thereuonema tuberculata, assembly GCA_023159025.1. Lineage (NCBI taxonomy): Eukaryota > Metazoa > Arthropoda > Chilopoda > Scutigeromorpha > Scutigeridae > Thereuonema > Thereuonema tuberculata. The sequence goes on along the minus strand of JAFIDM010006943.1, from coordinate 37,745,288 downwards.
TCTTCCCATCTTTTCCTTGGATATGAGCATCAGTTTCGGATCCACTCGAAATTACATTCATACTTCGAGTGGATCCGAAGTTGTTATATTTAATTTTAAATACGCTTAACATGTGCCTAAATATATGCTTAAATTAAATGAGTAATTACCAACTTACTGAATTTTAACAAAGAAACATCATCTCCACAAAAAAATATATTGTAAAATATATTTATTAAACAAATTGATTGATTAATTTTATTGATTGTACTTTGTAGATATGTAGATTATTTGTACATTGCATCATATTATCAACCATAAATTAATCAGATTGTAACTATTAAACTCCAGAACCTACTGACAGGGAAATTTCCCTAGTAGGACTGTAAAAAACTCAAATTATATAAATAAAAAAAAAAAAAAAAAAAAAAAAATCTTCGGAAAGTCTTTTCTTGTTTTCTTTTTCAAGTTTTTTTCTAAAAATTGAAATAATTAGAGGTGTCTCAATTATTTATTTGTTAATATGACAGAAAGTAGAAAGGAGATAAGAAAGAAATATGGACTTAAAACATACTGAATTTTAGTTGAAAAATATAAAATAAAATTTCAAAATACGTTAGAAGAGCTTTCGGAGACTTTGTGAAGCTCTTTTGACTCCAATTGACAAGGGAGTCACACAAGGTTTCCGAAAGCTCTTGTAATGTATTTTTAAATCTTATTATTATATTTTTTAACCAAAATACTCTGTGTTGGTGATTACTCATTTAATTTAAATTGTCCAACATTTTCCAAATATTCAATCCCAATGATAAGCTCTTGTGCTGTTGTCTTCAAAATTTTCGCTGATTGCAAAAATATGGCTTTTTTTTTGCTTTTATAATTCCACAAGGTTTTTTAATGTTTCGTATTCAGTGAAAAGTAACACTTAATTATAGCAAAAGAATCCTTATTATTTTCAAAATGGTGTAAATCATTAAACTGATAAACTTATGTTTATCATCGCTTAATCTTACTAAATGACATGACGATATTACAAATCCACCTCGAAGGAGCAATGTTTTGGTTGTATAAGCATGATTTTTCCATTTTCTTCCCTGTGTCTGTACGGGTAACAATCTCGAACAGGTGACGTCTTTTCGATATTTAGGAAGTCTAGTGACCCAGAATGGTACCTCTGAAATGGAGATAAAAAGCAGAATTGGAAACGCAAAGTGTGCATTCTACCGAAGAAAGAACATTTTGACATCATCAAATATTAGCCTGGATACCAGGAAAAGACTGTTGAAGGTGTTTGTGTGGAGTACTGCTATGTACGGATGTGAAACATGGTCAATCACGAGGAATGATATTAGGAGATTGGAGGCGCTTGAGATGTAGGGATGGAGAAGAATGGAGAAGATTAAATGGACTGATTTGTTGACAAACGAGGAAGTCCTTTACAGAGTTGGTGAAAAGAGGACTATGATGGCAGGTATACGTAGGAGAAGAGACGGAATGATTGGCCATCAGCTTCGACATAAGGGAATACTTGCCGAGCTCATGGAGGGCCATATCCATGGAAGAAGAACAAGAGGTCGCCCCAGGACCCATTTCATACAGAACATCCTTAAAGACAGGAATCTGCAGTGCTACATGGAGTTGAGCAGGGCTGCACAAGACCGTAAAGGCTGGAGACGTTATGTTGAGAACCAATCTACGGATTGATCTACCATGATGATGAACACCAACGGAGGCGCCACAATCGTCCGATAACAGAAACAGCAAAACGCTATAACATCAGACTATAGAGACATACAGTGCAATAACAAAGCTAAAAATGAAGCAAAAAGAATTGTTCTTTATACAATCAATTCCTATAACTTTACTTTTTTCTTATATTCTCTATTTTTCTAAAATGAAAAGCATTTACATTCTGATTTTTTTACTTATTTATTTAATATGTTATGCAATAATAGGCCTTCATTCATTTAAATTTGCTCTCCAATAAAAAGTATAATGAATACTTAAGAACTTTCGTTTTCTGGTTTTTTTATTATAGCTGATGTGTCCCTCTGTTTTTCAAGTTATGACTCACTAGCATTACGACATTTATCGCAGAGACCTTCGAGTTCGAAAATACCTTCCTCTTAACTTTCTTCTTTTCATCATTGTCTTTTCAGAAAAGGATAACTTTTGTTTACATTTTTTTTTCTAGATTTGCTAAAATAAGAGAAACCCAACAGGGTAAGCAGGAGGAAAGGATGCCTATGGTTTCCTTCGTATTTCCTCCATGGTTTGAGAAGAAATATCCCATAGCAATGGCTAACTTTCGTGAGAATGCACAGCGTTTAACAACACCATTCGATATCTATCCCACTTTGCAAAATATTTTACATTTTGAAGGCCCTGGAATAGGAAGTGTCAAGGAAAGAGGAATCAGTTTATTTAAAAAGGTAAACGAGTTTTATAATCGAACGAAATTTAAAGAAGAGAAATGGTATTTCCTTTTTTTTAAATCTACAAGTTATTATCTTACTCAAAGATCTGTTGAAAGAACGATTACTGTGAGACTTCACGTTCTATCAAAGAGTAAGTCAGATTGTAGAATGGTTGAAATTTGTTATGTGGGTAATATTCTACAGAATTTTAGAATCTCTGTTAGTAAGGGATATAAAAGTCAATATTTTCATCGTACGATGTGATAGTATCTAGTAATAGCTAGAACGTATTGCTAGAATTGCTACGTACTACAGCTAAACTGTGAACTCTGCTGCCTCTTGGTTTTGTTACCCTAAATATAAATACAAAATAGGTTTGTTAACAGATAGTCAGTGAATTACCAATTATTCATCAAGTCCTCCTCATAAAATCTTCTATTACCTAACAGTAATAAAAATGATTGACGTATATACAAAGTATATCTAATTACTTAGAGCTTAAAGTTCATGAGATTTCGATCAGACCAAATCAAATCTCAATAAACTCAATAAAGACATCTTTCTGTTAATAGTTCTTCAAGGTAATTAGTGGCCAAATGCTCATTTCTGTTCTTCAACTCTTCATTTATTTATTCGATCTATTTAATAGTCATCAACTTCAAATTATGTTGGCATTGAAATACTTAACATCCTGGGCGCCCGTAAAAAATTTTCCAGAGGGCAAAGTAATTTTGCAATTTTTTGGCACTGTGAATTTTTCTTAAATTAATTGAAGTAAAAAAATAATATCTTACAAAAAAATTACCATATTTTTAATGAAAATTTAGTATGAAAAACAAATTAGAAGAGTTTTGAAAATTCCAGAGGTGGGGTTCCCGTTTGTATATGCTTACCATATATAGTTAAATTTTGTTTGTTAAAATTTTCATCACAGAAGTTTAAGGCCTTGTGCTTTTAAATTAAAACACGTATATTCCAAAATCCCATAAGACTTAGTGTCTGTTTCAGTAAAGCTCATTTTGAAATGTCACAAATACTGAACAACCAAAATTAAATATTTAATGTATTTAGCAATGACGTGCCCGGTAGCCGAATGGTAGCCGAATGCTTGGCTGCGGGCTGGAGGGAGTGGATTCGATTCCCGACCGCGGCGGAGGACGGAAATTTTTCCACGCGCCATTTATCTTCAAACGGGTCCTAGTGTTCCTTTCAGACCTCTGTAAAATGGGTACCGGATTTCTTTTCCGGGAGTATACATGGGCTAGCCACCCGACCATCCCAGTCCTCAGTCCTCGGCTCAGTCATTTAAGAAACGTTGGAGCTCTATGGGCTGTGAGCCTTGTCACAAACCTAATTTAGTAATGGAAACTTGCTCAAACTTCGTCTGATTTCTCAACTTATTTCTTCTGGAGTTTCTTTTATTAAATTTTGAAAGTGGGATTTCAATTATGTATTTAATCTTGTTTAATTAGTTGGAACATTTCAAAATAGGATCAGGTGAAATTTGCTTATATTTCAATATTATTAAATTTCAATATTTTAGAAGCCTAAAATCATCGCAGCTTCATGTATTTTAGTTAATAGAATGTCTATTTGTAGATTCCTCTTGAGCGCACTTGTGCAGATGCTGACGTTGAACCTCACTGGTGTGCCTGTCTGGACTGGGAAACTGTCGATTTAAACAGTGATATTATTAAAAGGGTCGCTTTAACATTAGTTCAACACATCAACAATTTGACAGAATCTCATCGGGGAGTGTGCGAAATATTGACTTTGGATAAAATTGCATCAGCTGGCAAATTCATTCCCAAAAAAGGTAATCTTTTTGTTTTAAGTGTAATTTCATCTAAGTCGAAAAAGTTAATTTGTGTTTTTAAATTGGGATTCAATGTAAAACATTGTATCAACGAAACACATTAATTTAACTATAATCACGCATTCGAAAATTAGAGATATCGTATTGCAATCTTGAAATTTCAACGTGTTAATGTGAAATTCATATTTTTCTATATAAACGTTTAAATTCTAGAAAATTATTAGAAAAATTTGCCGCAGTATGTAACCAACTTGAGAATAAGAATATAATTAAATAATTAAAGTAAATATATAATAATTATAAAAATAATTATAATAAGAATATAATATATATTATATATTAGAATATAATTAAAGAATATGAAAAATACACCAAAGGGTATTTTTAAACAATACGTAAGTGAAGTATAACATTCTTTAATGATGTCTATTTCATTGTGTTTCAATAATTCTGGGAAAAGATATTCAATTTGCTAAACTTTCTTAGATCATTAATATATTTTACTCCATCTACTGCTACTTCGCCGTAGTATATACAAATACAATCAAATAACTAAATTTTTGAGCTTATATAGATTAAAATGGGATTTCTTCAGTACTTATTGAGAAAATTATTAAGAGATTGAATAAGGACAATACATATAAAGCTGGAAATAAAATAAGATAAATACTTTCCTTTAAATCGCAATTTATTCATGAGATCTTTCAAAGCTGTTGTTTTCAGTAATTAAATATCTGAGGCACAACAAAAAAAATCTCTTAAATCATAAAAAAAAGGTTTAAAAGCATTGATTACGACAACCTCATTTGTGTTCATGTTAATTTCCTTTGAATACTGAGCGTACCGAATGTAGGATGTGAATCCAGTATTTTAAGTAAATCTGGAAGTGACATTATAAATCTTAATCAAAAAAGCTGAAATAGTTGGAGGATCTACAGATAACTTATAGAAATATATGTTTTGAGTCGTTTTGTGTAATTAATGGAGGTGAGCACTTGTAATATGGTCAGATGAATCGTCAGCTCCTCTATTGAGGTCTATTTGAAAACCTTTACTATTGATGAAAAGATGTGTTCTCAGAGGAATTCTTAGTTATTTAACTTTAAAATTAAAAAATGTTACTTTTAGTTATTAAATGCCTGAGAATATTGTAAAGAAGAAAGAAAAAGAAGACTCTTTTAAAGACGATTTTCACTTTGGTTTCCTAGGGTGTGCTGGGTATCTTTCATGTCGTGTTGGCGAATATCCAAAAGAATGATCTCGTCCTTAGTAAAAGGGTTGTCGCGTAGTGATAATCGATTTCCCGATTGGTTAGTTACGTGCGGTCCTCTCCTTACCAATCATTCCGGCAGTGATTGATCAAGGTCACGGCCCTTGAGGCTCGACAGAACCTCCTCCTGCATACTATCCATTAGAAGAAGGGATGTTTCTAGAAGAAGGGATTGCTTCTAGCTGCTCTGCCTCTAATTCAGAGAGCCTGAATTTAGTGAAAATCGCTATAGCATAATCTATTGAGCTTGCATCCAAGTCCCTATGAAAATTAGCGATCACTTTGTCAGACTCATAAAATTGTCTTCATAAATTTCAAAGAAGTAAAGCAAAAGAAATGCGTAAGGTAACTATTACTGTACATTAATTTTAAGTAAATTCAGTTTCAAATCTCAATCAAATAATATTTTATTTCTTTACTAAATTTATAATTATTTTGTCATTAATATCAGTCTAATAATGTAGATTACATTTTTTATGCGTTCTATAGTTATTTTGTCAGTAATTTTATTTACATTTTTTTCAAAGGTTTGTTGCAGTATTTGAAAAATAAAGACCAAGACGGTTTTGAAGCTGATTTATCAGATAAAACGACAGTAAGCATTGAGATCTATCAAATAAAAATTCATACCACACCAGGAGACGGCCATTACGAAGCCTCTTTGAAGTTCATCCATAATGAAGACAAATTTCTTGTGAAAAATTCAGATATCAGCCGAGTTAACAAATATGGAAGCCAAGCAGCCTGCATAGCAGATACGCAACATCAACTTAGATCATATTGCTATTGTAAAATACAGTAAAATAGAAGAAAAAAAGAAAGAAAAAATTCCCGAAATTTCAAGAATAGTCTATTGAAACAGCCACTACCGTCAATTGAACAATAGCAATGAATGAATTATGTAAATAATAGCTGTGATTTTAGAATGATATTAAGAGCAGTGGCTAATTTTTCTTTAGTTCCATGCACAAATATCTGTTAATAAAAAAAACGTTAACAGATATATTTGTACATGTAACTAAAGAAAAATTAGCCACTACTATTTAAGTTCTAGTGCATGTTTTTAGTCTTTTTCTAAAACATTATAACCATTCCTCTCTTCTTTATCTCTAACTACCTATCCTTCGATTGAATGTAATAAAAAAGCACTTCAATTGCCCCAGAGGTCGGGCATGTTTCTACGCTAAATTCTCCTCCAGACGGGCCCTATGGTCCACCCAGCCATTTGAAGATTGAGTTTCCTTCCCGGAGTTAAAGGTGGGCGTACGTCGGTCTGAACACCCGACCTCAACCTTTTGATAAGGAAACGCGGGAGCTTCCATCTCTCCTCGAGCCCCAAACTGCCACGTAGACCTGTACTGGATATTTTTAACGTTTTACCTTTAAAGTTTCAGAACAGCCATTTACTTATTCTATCGGAATTGACATAATTGATTGATTTAAAGACTTACCAACACTATGTCACTAAACGCACTTACTGAACGTATTTTTTGTTGATACCAACAATCACGAATGATATCTTGTAAGAAAATCTGTTTATTTGCCCGGTATCCGTTGATGACTTACCTTCTTTTACAAGTTCACCGTCACAGCGACCGCTAATAAGACTTCAAGAGCTGAAACGCATCAGTCTTTAAGTTCTGCACTAATCCAGTTCAATCCATGGCGGCCTTTGTCTTCACTTCAGCTAAACGGAGACAATTATAAAAGTATTACCAGAGTAATGAGATTATCTTTAGTAAGGAAACGGCTCATGTTAATTTTGTGCGGCAGAGTCCATCAAACAGTATTTAAAAATGTTTTCTTTTGTTTTATTTTTTTTTCAAGATTTCACAGCAACGGCTGTCGTTTCCATGGAATTCTGAGATTGGCGATGTATCTCTAATAAAGAAGACAAGAATTGTTCCAAAACAAATAAAAATTCAAAAACAAAATGATCAAGATAGATCTTGTTAAATTCCTCTTAATCATCTTATGTAAATTTTGTTATTTAAAAGCTGCAATCAAAATCAAAACTTTCAAAATCTTTTCGCTGATTGAATTCAATAGTTGAAGCATTCACTATCACTCAAAATCTTTTTTTTTAAAAAAAAAACGTTTTCTGGCAAATTCTGATAAATATAATTAATATAAACATTATTTCCTTTTCGGATGATGATCTTATTATTATAGTAATAAATTTGTGATGGTTTTCTGTAAAATTAAAGTGAGAACTATTGGGGGATACAAAAGCAGCGAAATAAGAATGATCTCACCAGTGACGTGCTGCAATACTTCAATGTAATTGTTTGGAGTCGCTGCCAAATGTTGCAAGCAAAACATTTCGTTATAAAATGTGTGGTTGTCTAACTGTTGGGCCACACCGCAACTTCTCAATAAAAATTGGATGTTGTGCGCCATATAAACCTAATATCTCTCTGTGAACAAAATCTTTTCATTGCCAGGGCAAAAGGGTTGGGTTTTTTTCAAAGTGTTTTATTTAAGAAGCGATCGACCATCATTTTTTTTGTTAGATCATCGATCTTTATGACCTTTTCATGCATACTAATTATCTTCGATATTCGTTATAAATTTATGAATTATAATTAGTAAAATCGATTCGTCTTTTTGCATCCTTTCATTGAGCCAAATAAAAATATACTGAAAATTTTATAAATAGGAAATAAGTAAATATAAGTAAGCCTTGATAAATTTGGTGGAATCATTTAACTTCGAACTCAAAACTTTTGCTTGTTTGGTTATTTCTTTTTACTTTATTCATATACTGTTAATTTACAAGTGATGTATTATTTTCTGGTTACGTAATATGATAGAATGAAGTTTCTAAAATAAAGCTTGAAGTTTAATCAGCACCAAGTTGCAGTGTTACAATCTCAAACATAACTTTCAATTGTATCTTCAGATTAAAAAGTTTTTCTTTCGAAACTGTCTACTTCATCTGATTAGACTTCATCTTTTGAGAAGATTAAGTTGGTAAATGTTAGAAATTGAAGTATAGATTTCAACCGAATCTTCAGACTGATAAGTGTTATCTTCTAAATTCGAATCTGTAATTTGAAAATGATAGAATGTATAATTTAGAGGTATCTTTCGATGGTAAAATTAAATGTTCTAAATCCAAGCAAGATTCCGAGATAGGCTATATTTTCAGATAGAAAAGGATTTACTTCGAAAATTGAAGCTTTAAATTTACTCTGATAGAGCATCAACTTCTGGATAAGTTTAGAAAGCGAATATTATGAATTAAAGCATAATTCTTGTGGATCTTCAGACTAAAAAGCTTTTCCTTCCAAAACCGATTATTAAGTCCCAATCTGCTTGAACTTCAACTTTTGTGGTAGCTTCAGATGCCTTATTATAAATTGAAGCTGAATTCTCAATTGGATCTTCAGATTGAAACTTTTTTTCATTCTAAAATAAATTCTTTAAGTTCAATCAGATTGAATTTAACTTTGGAGCAAGCTTAAAGTTGACAAATGCTGAATCGAAGTAAAAGTCCCATTTATCCTGTATCTTCAGACAGAAAAGTATTTACTTCGAAAATTGTTTCGATAAGCTTAACCTGATAGGACTTGTGAGTTACATAAATCCAACATGATTTCCAGCTCTACATTAATTTAAAAAAGCTTTTCTTTCGAAAACAGATACTGTCTGTTTAATTTGGTAGAACTTCCACTTTGCTGGTAACTTCATTTCCTAATGTTTTAAATCGAGCATTCTCAAATATATCTTCAGGCAAACAACATTTATTTCGAAAATTGTTTCTATATGTTAAAACTAATAGGATTTTAACTTTTGAGATAGCTTATCGAGGTGGCGTCATTCAGAGTCAAAGCTTCTGAAAGGGTTGTCCTTTTGTTATTTTAATCAAATACAACTCCAGCTTTCGAGAAAGATTCAAGTGGCCAAAATATTATAAATTCGAGCAAAATTTAAACTGACAGAACTTCTACATTCAAGTTAGTTTACGTGGTCTAATGGGATAAATTGAAGCGTAATTCTCAACTATATCACAATTTAAAGTTCATTTTTTAGTCAAGTGCGGAGAGTTTACATTACAATCTCAATTTATTCTTGTCTTATTATGATTATCAACAACCTGGGAAGCTAAACAAAAGCTTATTGGATCTACGTTTTAACACCTCGATTTCTATTGAGGCATTTAAAACTATTAACAAGTAAAGCTTCTTCTGTTTTTGTTTCTTATCGTTCTTTTCAAAAGTTTAAAGTTTTAAACATAGATTTTAGAAAGTGGTTGCATATGTTCAACACCACTACAGGGTGGGCGGAAAGTAAGTAGGTATCGAAATGATCTTATATCTTTTATGTTTATAAAGTTATTTACTTGAAATTTATACAACATGTACACATATATATGGGAATGTGATTGCCTACCTTAAAATTCGATGTAGGCACCTATGGCGTTGACCAATGACCTCATGCGAACTGGAATGGAATCCACAGATTTCTGGAGGAAGTTGTGTGGGATGTTGGCAAGAACTTCCCGAATCCGTGCTTCCAATTCTCCAATGTGCGAGGTTTCGTCCGGTACACCTCGTCCTTTGCCCAGCCCCATAAAAAAAAAAGTCACAGGGTGTCAGGTTGGGTTGGGTTGGCATGAAGATTGGCCTCAATTGTTCGACAACATCCTCTGGAGTGACGAGGCCGTTTTCCATGTGGGAGGTTTCGGCACAATTGCCATTACTGGGCGGCACAGGATCCTGGAGTTACGGTGAAGATGCAATTTCGACCGAAAGTGGCCGTGTGGTGTGGAATAACGGCTACAAATGGCGTCGGTCCATATCTCCTGCGTGACACAATGAACGCGGAACTATACCTTGAAATGCTTCAGGATTACGTTTGGTCCACGGTATCTGAATGGGAAAATACCGACGACATTATCTTCATGCAAGACGGTGCTCCACCTCACTTTGCGAATGTCATCCATAACTGGTTGGATGAGAAGTTTCCGGGACGTTGGTTGGGGAGAAGGGGACCTCATGAATGGCCTGCAAGAAGTCCAGACCTGACACCCTGTGACTTTTTTTTATGGGGCTGGGCAAAGGACGAGGTGTATCGGACGAAATCTCGCACATTGGACGAATTGGAAGCACGGATTCGGGAAGTTCTTGCCAACATCCCACACAACTTCCTCCAGAAATCTGTGGATTCCATTCCAGGTCGTTTGAGGTCATTGGTCAACGCCACAGGTGCCTACATCGAATTTTTAAGGTAGGCAATCACATTCCCATATATCTGTGTACATGCTGTATAAATTTCAAGTAAATAACTCTATAAACATAAAAGATATAAGATCATTTCGATACCTAGTTACATATTGCCCACCCTGTAGTACTGGGCATATTTGTATGTTTATCTTTAAAATGCAGTTCTTTATTTTTTGATTCCTCATCTTTCAATCTCTTACTCTTACAGTCCGACTGCAACAGATAAGGTTATTATCGGTGCCCATGTTACTGATAACGGTTCTTCCTCATAATTATCTAATTTCACGAACTTCAAAATAGACACACATAATTTATCAACTTTATTGTCTCTTTCGCTTCCGAAAAACGGCACCAGAAAACGGCACATTGAAAAACGGCACCATGATGTTTATTTTTCTTTCCGACATCTCTGGACCTAAAATATTAAGATATAAATAACTTTCATATCATTCACTCTCATTTCAGAGCAAAGATAAACGTACTAAGATACCATTATCGATTTTAATAAAAGTAACCTATTATTAAGATTTATATCTTTTATGTTAATTCCACTTTTCCACAAGATGTAATTATGTCGGCAGCTCCTAAACAGACATTCACTGTAATGAATGGACCAACTGGGTGAATGACGGTTTTGAATTAACGATAGAATGATTAAAATAATTTTGAAGAAGAAATAATACATTTCTTTTTTAACTGATGAAGAAAAACTGGAAAGGTATTTCGAAATATTATAATGAAGATTATAGAAGATTATTATTGTCAGGAAAATGTATGTTGTATCTTATATTAAATAATTTTTATTAAGCCAATTATCCTATGAATTGGGTTAATAAAAATTATTTAGTATAAGATAAAACATGTTTCGTAGCAACTTTTGCTACATTTTCAAGTGAAATAGAACTGAATAACATTAAAACAATATGAACTTACTAAATCAAATTTTAAAAATAATTAACCACAATTCTTAAGAAACAATAGATGAAGATAAAACAGTAAACTAAATGTTAACAAAAATCTTTCATGAACTTTCATAAACTCTTAAATTAAAAGATAACAAAAACTTTAATAAACATATAAAAAAACCGATAAAGACAAAATAACATAATTAAGAAGTTAACAATAAAATAAATCGGTAACAGCAGGAATTTCAAATTTCATGTTCATTTCTGTTCGCTGGAAACTTTTAAAGTAAAAGGCCTCTTTTACTTATAATTTCTGATAAGTATTATCAATATCTAAAATTTTGATGTCATCCCAATTAATAATATGATTTGGGAATTTGCTTAAATGTTCAGTAATAGCCGATTTAAATTATGTGGAATTTTGAGTTGTGTATTTAGAGAAGTTTTTACTATCTAATTGGTGTTGTTTAATTCTTTTATATAAATTTGCTTAGTAAGACCAATATATCTAAGATTACATGATTTGCAATTGATTTGGTAAATTACTTCTATTTTTTGTTGTTTTTATTTTACGATAAAGTCCGTCAAATGGAAACAATGATTCATTGAAAACAATAACAACCTAAAGAATATTTTTTGTAATTTTACATTACTTTTATTATTAAAAAAAAAAGAGGGTGGAGTGAAAAAAAACAAGTTATTTTCCAGAAACAATTTAATCTGAATTATGAGAGAACTCTAATCAGAAAATACAGCTGTTTTGTACATAACTTTTATTTTAATTTCATTTATTTATTTTTTCTTTTTCAAATGTCTTCCTTTTTTGGCTTAAAAAATTAAGAAAATTTAGTTTATTACAATTATGTAAGTGTTGTAATTTTGTCTTCCCTATTGTTATTAAATTATCTAGCATAATAATAATAATAATAATAATATCAAGTCTCACCCAGAGACCTAAGAATTGTCCAAGTATCTTCTAATATAATAATAATAATTAATAATAATAATCCTGGTGGATACTTAGGTTTGTGGCTGAAACTTGGATCAACAAAAGGCTGCAGTCAGTGATTAGTAATTTTATTGGTGTTTTTGTGTATCATACCTCTGACTGTGTTTCAAAAATGTTAGAATAAAATAAACAATAATAACAATAGGAATGGGAATGGCACTTCCACAAAACTAAACTAAAAGCAAAATATAAACATTAAAAATAAAATAAAGGAAATTCATGTGCTGTCCTCTGACAACCTCAACGAATTTTCCATGCGCAATTAAAATAAGAAAAAGGGCGTAAAAAATTCATTAACATATAAAAAGGATGAGACCAGTGTTTACAAGTGACATCCAAAAACAGCTGTTTCTTGCTAAATTAGCGATCATAAGCTGAGAGTAGTCACTGTGAACACATCAAGTCTCAACAGAGAGGTTAATATAAATTATAGTAGGAATAAGATATGACACCTCCACAAAACAAAATAAACATTAGGATTGCGCATGGAATATTCGAAGCAATATTTCTACAGCTACAAGATGGTTTTGTAAAAGTAATTAGTAAGTAATGTAATTTTAAGAAATTTGTCTTTACAAAAATCACTATAAACTGTTAAATAAATCTACTAAAATTTCTGATGTTTTATTAGCTGATACAGGAAATGTATACTTGTTTTGAAAGTACAACGATTTATTTCCTAATTCAATACATAAACAAAAGAAATGAATATTATGGGTACTAAAAAAGAGTGTTATTATATTAATAGGATATTAAATTACTCCTAATTTCTAGGAGTAAATTATTTACAAGATACATGAAAGATGATTATATAAAAAAGAAATGAATGTTGGATGAAAAACAAAATCCAACAGTTTGTGTGCTTCTTAGATAATGAGGAAACAGTTTGTAAAAATGCAACATCTATTTGTAACTTTCTAAATTTTAGTGACAGATTCTAAAATTACTGAGAGAATTTCATTTTAATGAAGCTTCAAGTAAAATGATATGGTTTCATGTTAATGAAGATTCATTTCGTTATCAGTGTTCATCATAACTTCTTTTTTTACAAGAGTTTTCTGAAACTTGCATTGTGAACCTGACGGAGTGCACTGCGTTGAAAGGTGAGGAGTTCTATCAGGTTTTCTTATTGAAATGATGCTTCTATTTCCTAATTTCTTTCAGAAAATATGACTGCAAATACTGAAAACATTTGAAGATACATTAAGAAACACCTTTATATGAGTTCACGTGAGGACTTGATAAAACTTGTCTTTCGATCTCGAATTGATGAAGTTATTTACAAAGGAATGAAATTCATCAGGAATACTGATATTTTGTGAGGTAATGAAGTAACATCATTTGTAATGCAGCTACTTTTCAAAAGACAAAATTGTACTTAAGCAGCTTGAGTATAAAAAATGCGAAAAGGGTATCTGAAATTTGAATGAAAATGCTAAGTATTGCAAGAACAAAGATTTCTTTCTTTTACAGTAACCTTAAAACAATTCAGAAAGCTTTTTATTGATTAGAAATTCACTTAATATTTATACTAGTTTTCAACAAAACGTGGACGATGTAGGAAAACTTTTCTCTTTTTATTCAATGAACTTTTGCTTTGGTTTTCTAACGAAAACTGACTTATTAAATACATCCTCTGGGTTTTTTTTAAAAAAATTTAATGGAAGGTCAGCTGTTCTTTATGTTGGAAATGGAGAATTTTGAGAAGAATGTTATGGCAGTTTTCCAGTTATAGTAAGGATTTTTCTTGATTTTGTTTAATAACCTCACTGCGTTCTCTGAAAATGATATTATATACTATTATTTTTTTTTGAAAAAAAAACCTGTTTTGAGCTTTTAAAGAATCTGATAAACTGGTGTACTTGCTTTGAATTCTCAGAATTATAAGAAATTTTGATTTTATTTAAATAATCAACTTCAAAATTCGCTTCAATAGATTTCAGAAGTCACTTTATTTTTTTTCCTCCATCCAATTTGATTTACAGTAACAAAACCTGAGAAGTTGGTGATGAGTCTGTGCTATGCACTCTGATTGATTACCGTACTTATTCACTCGACTGATGTCTGAAGTTTTCACAGTAAATGAACCATCATTTCGGTTAAACTTTAAAGAAGCTTCAAAATGTCCTTCACCAGGTCGAGTATGTATTTTAAGTTGATACACCTCGATGACTACAAACGTTTGATCAGAGAGTTCATATATAAAACCATCATGGTCAGTATTTTTCAAGGTTTTCAACAAATCTATAAAGAAACAACATCGTAATAGATTAATTCGAGGAACATGTAATCTTAAGTTGCAAGAAATGTACAAAAAGATATAAAAAGATATACTCTGATACAAAACGATTACGGGGTATGATTCTTATTGTATGAAAGTACTAAATCTACTAAATATTAATACTAACGACTGTTACTTTTATATATAATTTATTAACTTATTTAGTAGCAGGTATGTACTTTATAAACAAACATAATAAATAATAAACTTAAACAAAACTACCGGATAAAGAAATACTTATTCTTCTTCGTAAGCTCTTTAATATTGAAATACGAATCCACTTCAAACTTTCAATATCATTGGACAATTCTTCTTTTTTCGGTTCGCTAACAGTTCATAAACGGTTCGCAAATAGTTCTTTAAATAGTTCACCCAACAGTTCGCAAACAGTTCTTTAAGTAGTTCACTAACAGTTTGAAACAGTTCTTTAAATACTTTACAAATAGTTTTTTAAATAATATTCATTCTTTGGAATTCAAGTTCATAAGTTCTAAAAACACCAACCATCTTTGAAGAATTCATCTTTCGTTATCTGTTGGAACATCGTCACGCTTTCTCGTGCTAATCTTCTCACGCGCTGCGTGTCATTGTTCAAATAATCAATGCTTTAATCAATTTTTAGTTAATTTCCACAATACCCCCCCCCCACACACACACACATTGATTATTTGTGTAAGTAAGGGTATTCACTTTTTTTTTTTAATTCTATATCTTACTTCCTCAATCCTAGTTTTGACACATTTTCTTCAAATACGATTCAACTTAAAGGTTTTGTAAATATATCTGCTCTGTTTTCCTTAGTATTTACATATTTTAACTCAATCTCCTTTTTTGTTACATATTCCTTAACAACGTGGTACCTTAGTCTGATGTGTCTACTTTTCTTCTGTGTGTAGTTATCTTCCGATAACTTAACAGCTGCCACATTATCGCAGTGTATAGTAATAGGCTTACTAATATATTCATGCATACCATGTTCTAGTAGTAGTATTCTTTAATGCTTGTACTTGATTGCACGCTGCTGACAAAGCTATATATTCCGCTTCCTGAGTGGACTGAGCTACTAACTCTTGTTTCTTTGTCTTCCAACTTATGGCTCCGTTTCCCAAAATACTGACGAATCCACTTGTGGATTTTCCTTCTTTAGGATTGTCAATCCAACTTGCATCGCTAAATGCATATACCTGTTGGTCACTTCTTTGGTAGACTAAACTTATACCCTTAGTATTCTTTAAATATCTAATAAGTTTTTTTATTTGTTCATAATCTTGTTTATCAGGATTATTGGCTTTTCTTGATAACAAGTTCACTCCAAAATTGATATCTGGTCTTGTTCCATTATATATGTAATGTAGACTGCCTAAAATACTAAACTTCTTTTCTTCTAGTTCAGTTAACTGCCTATCTTCCATTTTAATTACTTTCTTACAATTGGGATCACAGGAACTGATAATCCATGTGTGTCTTCTAGATTAAGTTCTTTAACCATTTTATCTATAAAGTTTTCCTGGCTTAGTTTTACTGATCCTTTTCCTTTATTGTAAAAGACATTTATGCCTATAAAGTCTTTAATTTCTCCTAAATCTTTAATTCCAAAAAGGTCATTTAATAGTATCTTGACTTCTTTGATAATGTTTAAATCTTCACACACGATCAATATATCATCAACATAAATTAATAAGACGCATGTCTTATTATTTATTATCTTGTAATACAAACATATATCAGATTTTGTATTAATAAAATCATTTTGTATTAATTTTTCTTTAATGGTTTTGTACCATTGTCGACCTGCTTGCTTCAATCCATATAGCGCCTATATTTCAATCCATCACAGCCTTTGGTCTTTACATCTTCTGGTTTGATTAAGTATACGTCTTCTTCCAGTGTACCATTGAGATATGCTGATTTCACGTCACATTGATCGATGTACCATCCTTCTTTCTGTTGCTATAGCAAGTATTAACCTTACAGTGTTCATATTGGGCGTGGGTGCATATGTCTTGTTGTAATCTACTTCCTTTCGTTGTATGTACCCATTTACCACAAGCCTTGCTCTATATTTAAAAATATTTTCACTTGTGTCAACTTTTCGTCTAAATACCTTTTTGTTGTTAATGGTATCACATGATTGGGTAATTTAACTGATTTCCAGGTTTCATGCTTTTCTATTCTTGATATCTCTTTGTTTATAGCATTTTTCCACAGATCCTTTTCTTTACTTTGATACTGCGATACATAACCTAAGATTGTACTTTAATTCTATAAGAAAAGATAGTAATATTATCTATCAATATCTCAGCTTTGGCTAAAACTTCAAACAGAACTAACGGATATACAGTGGTGGTCAAAATTATAAGGACAAGGGAAAATATCGCCAAACTTGGTTACAGTTGGCCTGAAAATTATGCAAATTTTATGGCTGGAAACCAACGATAAATGCAGCATTTTTTATTAGTTTTTATAGAAATATATGGGAAATTCATATTCATAAAATGAATTTGGATTTATATAGCCCTGTGATACGGACAAAATTATAAGGACAATGCTATTTGTGTGTTCTAAAAAGCAAAATTTGCATGTTTTTTGTTCTGCAGACGGCACTCTCAGACGATATAAATGCATAGTAAAAGATTGCGAACGTCGTATTCTATTTTTTCAGTCATGCCACTAGGTACGAAACTTTCGGAGTTTTAGAAAGGGAAAGTGGTTGCTTTTAAAAGTTCAGGACTTACTGTTCATCAAATTTCGACAAAGCTGAATAGATTGAGAACGGTTATTTATAATTTTCTTAAAAATCCCGAAAAATATGGACGACAAAGACGTACAGGTAGGCAATCTTCTGTTTCTGTGCGTGTGAAAAGAATGATAATAAGGCGAGGTTGCTCCAAAAAACAAACATCAACGGAAATTAAACGTGAATTAAACTTACGATGCAGTGTTCGAACTGTTCGACATGTTTTAGAAAAGAAAAAACGGTTCGTTATGGAAAACTTATGTCACGACCGCCTCTTACAAAAGTTCATAAGAGACTGAGGATGGAGTTTGCCAAAAAATGCATTACTATGGAAAAAGAAGTGCGATGATGTTATCTTTTCCGATGAGAAAAAGTTTAGTTTGGATGGACCAGATGGTTTTCGCTACTTCTGGTATGATCTCCGTAAAGAAAAAACAATTTTCGCAAAGCATAGATTTAGAGGTGTCTGAGTAATGGTCTGGGGAGGTTTCGCAACTGGCGGAACTACTCCAATAGTTTTTATGCAGGGCAAAATGAATTCTGAGAGTTATGTTGATTTATTGGGCAATAATCTTTTACCCAGAAGCACCGTTAATTATGAGTGGAGACTTTTGTTCCAGCAGGACAATGCCTCAGTACACGTTTCTCAAACTTCGAAAGCATGGCTTGATGCTAATTTTGTGAAACTACTTGACTTGCCGGCCAGAAGGCCAGATCTAAATCCAATGGAAAATCTGTGGGTTATTCTGGAACACGAAGTATACAAAAATTGTATTCAATACCAAAATAAGCAAGAACTTATGTCCTCCATCGAAAAAGCTTGGGAAAAAAATTTCCAAAAACGTTCTGAAGGAACTGTCAAACTCTATGACATCAAGACTGATAAATGTGATTGAGAAGAAGGGGGAGATTATTAATTATTAGTGTGTTTTAGGCCAAAAACATTCATTGTCCTTATAATTTTGTCCAGTTTTTACAATGACATTTTTGGTTAAATACGGCAAAACATTCATATTTTGCATTTTCCAATGTTTTGCATTCTACAATGATTTCTAGCATAAAAAAGCATTTTATGTATACATTTCACTTTATTTACTTCAGAAATAATTTTTTTCTGTGCAATTTTCAGTTGTCCTTATAATTCTGACCACCACTGTATCATAAAGAAATTTTTATGATACATGTACATTATGATATTTATCAAAAATCCAATCACTTGCACAGAGATTAAAACCTCTACTTATTTTCCTAAAGGATGCAAAGACAATTGTCTATTCATGGCTTCAATGACCCAAGTGACATTTATATCACTTAGTCAGTCAGCATCAACTGAAATTTCATATCTAATGATATTTGAACTTACCATTAGACACTAGCATCCGCTTATTCAACTTTCGAACAAAGAATTTCGTTATTCGAGAAATTAGTCCTTCCAACAGAGGAAAAAAAATAACAAAACATTAGAGAGGAAACAAAATAGATAGTAAGAATGAAAAATAAACTAAAAAAAGGTTGACTAGTAAAACAAATGCAAGGAAGAATTCAAGAATACAAATACAAAGAACAACACAAATTTAAAACAGAAGACCAAATATTCGTATTTCCAATACTCAAATATAGAAATAAATGTCTTATCTTTTTCTCATATACCCTACACTAAATTTGCAGTTGAATATGTAATTATATAAGATAATTAGGGACTTTTATAATTTATAATCGTAATTTATGTTTAAGTAGAATACATAGATTGAATAGGGAATAAATCAATTGAATTAGTAATAAATCATCAAATTATTAACAGTTTCTTGTTAACTGTTGGGTATGAACAATAATATTGCCATATTATATTTGTGAGAAGAATCCGCTGACATAGGTCACCACTGTGACCCTTTGAACAGCGTTGGACGAAACACAGAAGAAGAAAGAAACAGCCATGCCACTGCCGGGATTCGAACCCAGGTACTGGCGCACTGGTCGCCACGGCTGGCCGCCGCCGAGACCGCACGACCACGCCAGCACGGCATAATATTGCCATAGGGAATTATAAACACAACAATGTATCCTTAAGGAACGTGAAAGACCAGAATCTTTTAGCATATTAATAATTCTGGAAACTGAAACCTATAAAGTGTAACATTAAGTTTGTTTGAAAAATATTAAGCAATTTGTGAAAAATAAAAAAATATTAGATACAAACTATTCTACTTATCAAATAAAGGCATTACTTGATGCTTGGAATGTAATCTTTCTATAAAAAAAGTTAAAGGGTCCCCACAATATGCCTATGCAGGCCCAAGGGCTCGCAGGAGGTAAGGCTCCCGGCGTTTCATGACCAACGGGACTAGGTTGAGGTCGGGAGGTCAGCCGAACGCCCACCCGCCTTTAACTCCCGGGAAAGAAACCCGGTACCCATTCTACAGAGGGCTGGGTAGGCCCTAGGACCCGTTTGGAGGAGAATGGAGCGTTGCAAAATTCCCGCCCTCCGCCGAGGCCGGGAATCGAACCCGGCACCCCCGATCCGCGGCCTTACCCAGTCGGCTACCGGGCCCACGATCTTTTTATATTACATTAATTTTCTCAAAGAAACCATGGGAAAACAGGAATTCTAGCTTCACAAAGAAAGATAAAAAGTAAGAGAATATCTTTAAGATCGTTCTTTCTGAAAAAGATTGCAAACTAATGTAGAAATCGTTCACCGCAAAGCTTTAAAAAGCTCTCGTCGTGCCATAATATGTTTTAAAGATGTTTTGAAGTATTTTTAGTGTTTTTTTCAAATATTTTTAATATTTTGAGACGTTTTAACACTGTTTAAGTGACGAAGTGTCGAATCATTGGCTTATACTGATGCTTTAAAAAGCTTTTCGAAATTTCTTTCTCTTTGATATTTATTAAATAAACCATGCTTTTAGACACGTTATAAAAAACGCTTATTGTACTGAGTTTAACTATTTCTCAATTTTTTTCGAATAATATGTTTTGATAAAATTCAGAATTCGCAGCTTACAAAAGTTCATCCGAACTTTGGTAAATCGGCAATTCTATTTTATTGAGAATTTCATTTACGACAGAGTTCAGACTTAATAGTGATATAAATGAAATATCAATGGGTACTGCTATCAGAATTTCGTACTGATAAACCAAACATTTTTGCTTAACCTGGCCAACATACATCTGTTTTTATCTGTGATAGATATCCCAGTATAAGTCCTTTTCTCACTTGTACGAAAACTTGGTCTTTTGTTTTGTTTATCTGTTCTACTTGTATCTTGTTGATTTTGTAAGTTCTTATTGCGGTAATAACAATCTTTGGCCAAATGTCCAGGCTTCTTGCATATGAAGCATTTTCGCTTCTCTTTATATTTTGCTGGTTTAATCATTGTTTTACTTTTATATACATTAATATCACCTTGATTTTCAACTTGAGGCACTTTATTTCTTTTTCTTTCAATTTCGTTCAAAATCTTGTCAAGGATGGTATCGAGATTAAATTGTGGAGTGTCCTCAGTCAAGCTTATCCCCTGAGCTATGGGATCAAACTCATCAGGCAATCCTGATAATACCATCCAGCATAATTCAATCTCGTCCATTGTACCTCCTATCTGGTTTAGTTCTTTCAATAAAACTTTGATGCCAACAATATCATATTCCAAAGTACTACAATTGTGGAAATTCGTTGCATCATACAATTTACGTTTTAATCTAGATATCTTTAAGCGGTTATGCTTATTGTATCTGTTATCAAGTTCTTTAATTAATTCATATGGACTTGATTCTTCTTTAATCAGAAATTTAAATCTGTCTTCTAACAATTCGAAGATTGTTCCAAATGCTCTATCTGCTTTTTCTAGCATTTTACGCCTTTCAGATTCATTTTGAATCTTTTCAATTTCAGATAACGGTAAATTTGCAGCCTTCCAAAGGCCATCTTTCATTAAGATATTTCTCATGGAGAGTTTCCAACTTGTATAATTTCTCCCATTAAATTTACCACTAGAAATTAAATCAGTATTCAATGATGCCATAGTTATTACAGTTAAGTGTATTATGCAAAACACAAATATAACCAATATACTACTATAACAATTTCAAAATTTCTCAATATGAAATACCATTACCATTCAATATTCTATAAACAGTATTTTACAAGTATGCTTTACAATTTTAATAAAACTAATTTTTTTTTTTTTTTTTTTTTTTTTTTATATAGTTAGTACCTTATCTCTGTTAAGTTACTTATAGTGCATACTATCTTACATGGGCACATAAAATATATAATATTGCTATAACACGTTTGAGCAAAAGTTAGCAATCAGTTTGGGCTTACAAAACGTCACTAAGACTCCTCTGCTCATATAAGGGCTAAACAAAGTACAATAACAGGTAGATATTACGTCAGCATGCGCAATCAAAGGCTCAAAAGGCGCAGTGGAAGCGTGTCTGGGCCCATAACCAAATCTAATAGTGATATAAATGAAATATCAATGGGTACTGCTATCAGAATTTCGTACTGGTTTAGCAGAGATGTAAAAAAAATTAATAATGCCCAATGCTTATGAAAAATTTTAAAACCAAAAATTTTTAATTTTGAAACAAATTCAAAATTACAATACAAAATTCTCAGAGTATAAGTTCACTCCTAATAGAACAATATACACATGTGTATTTACACTTAATAATTCTAGCCTATATATCAAAATATCAATAACTAATAATTGAAGGCCCATTTGTTTTACATGAAAAATATTCTTATCCTCTTGGATGTATCACCTATCTAAGCTAAATAAATGCTTTTACAATTTAATGCATTAGATTAAACTTTCATACAATCTTGATACAAATATGCATCTATACATATTATAACTTAGAGTTGATTATTTTAGGATTGGTTTTTCACCTATGTGGATTTCGCAAAATAAACTATTTGCACTATACCTATGTCTCAAAAACACTTGTATGAGATAATAGTGTATGTTCATTTAGTATCTAAGCATTCGCTCAATGTTACTATTCATAATGGACTTATATCACCTATGTGAATGTTTCGCAAAACTATGTATTGCTTCTCTTTAACAATACAGTTTTCCTAATAACAGTTTAATCAGTATTTAACTAATGCAATAATAATCATTCTTTATGATTATTATAAATCATTTAACAACTCTATTCTTATCTGTAGGTATCTTCTAATTCCTTGTTATATAATAGTAAATAATAATAGTACTTACAAATTGTCGTCTTCTTAATCTCTCACCTCGCAATGATATGATGACACCTTTTATTCCGATAGCACGCACATAACTTCAATTAAATGAAACTTTTACTAAACTTTGGTAATTTCACCTTTTATGTAATTTTACGAGCTCTGTTCTCACTATTAATTCTCGTAGCACTATGACTTTAGTTGTAGTTGTCTTCTGTTCTTCCTTCTATCCTTCTTCTATCCGTTGCGGTACTATCACGCTATAGTAGACTTCTCTTCAACTCTTCTCACAAAACGGTATCCTGTGATAGGTATTAATTTCCGTTACTCCCTAATTTATTCGATACTGGATCTTCTATCTTCGTATAATCCGTTGGAGTCGTTTTCGGGTTTTCGGAATACCTTCTCCTATTATGTCTTCTCCTTAATATATTACTTAATATTTTACTTAATGTTCAATATTATTTTATCTCCTTGATTCCGGCTTGGAATAAGCAACTTCATGTTTTGAAAGTTCTTCCCTTTCTTTTCTTAATGGATTGGTCCGGCACGGCGACTGAATTTGAATCTCTTCTTTCGATATCTTTATCGTTTGAATTTTCGATTCAATTTAATTTAATTACTTGTTAATTACTATTTATTATTGTCCACAGCTTCTTGAATTAATTGGAATAAATTCGCTCCGTTATTCATAGGGTCTTGTCTCCGACGTTCCCTTTCTTCGTAATGTATTCACCTAACTTCTAATACGTTAAATTTTAACGCAGTTAACTTTAATGTTCATGAATCAACTCGATTCAGTAAATGTATAATAATTTTAGCTTTGATAATTATCGCTCTTGATATGTTATTATACTTCGAGTATAAAACTTACTCAGAGTCCTTACTGTGGGCACCGTTCCATATAACTACCGGGTGGGATTAGCTCCGTCGGCTAACCTTATTGTATCACCCGCTTTGCTCGGCCTCACCAGTTCAACCTATCCGGTTGACTTTCCCGATTACATCTGACACGTCTCACTCCTGACTAGCTTGTGTCGTCACACATCGTCATTACCTCATTTACATAATTAAGAAATAAACTATCATTCAAATTATTGATAGTAAAGAAATAAATTATTAAAAAAATATTTTCTCTTTTATATTATTATTTATTTTTTTTTTTTTTTTCAAGCACAACATTTAATTTTAATTCAATTATCAGTTCAACTATATTAAATTTTCCTATTGGTGAATATTAAAAATTTAATATTCCTAGCAAGACTTTTACTGTAGCTTTCGCAACAATGAGTAATTCCAAAATAATTTTAAGATTTCTTTTTTGTAGTTTCAAAACTGAAAGAAATATTTGGACTTATTTGGATAATAAAATATCCTCTGCTCATATTGAGCACTTAACGTCTAAGGATAACTACTCAAATGAAAGAAGAAATTTTGGAAAATAAGTTCCCAATTTCTACATAAACATTATGGCTGCTCAACTCGAATAATCCATGTGTTCTTAAAATATCAACTTAAAATTCAATTTCAAGATTTGCATCCCCTTGATGTTTGTCTGAACAAACAAATTACATAAATGTGACTGTTAACTTCAAAAATCATCAGTATTCTAAACTATTTAAATCAAGTAATTTTAAAGTTTGCTTGTTTTAATCGTTTGTTCACAGTCTTGAAGCAAATATCCATTAGTACATTTTGCTTCTGTATAAGCCTATTGAGTTAAGTTTGAACTGTAATTTTGTTTTGTAAATTGTCACTTCTAGTTCGTTTTGAAAAATGGTAGTACTAAAGTTGCAGAAGAAATAATCAGACACAATGCCTTCAAATTGTGATTATTATAAAATTCTAATTTCCAGAAATATTTTTACCAATCTTTAATTTCCCTAAGTTCCATTACTTACGTGTACTAATTCTCTATATTTCCTCGTCTTGGAAAAGTTATATTTATGGTAAGAAAAAAAAATACCTTCATTAGGAATGAATTTGTTAGCCCAAACAATTTTATCCAGTTGCAATCTTTCACAGCTTTGACGCTGGGCTTCTGTTAAGCTGTTGATATATTTAACTAATGCTGAAGCAGCTTTTTTAACAGTATCTTCATTTATATCAGCAGGTTCCCAAGCCAGACAGGCACACCAGAAAGGTTCAATAAAAGCATCTGCGCAAGTACGGCTAAGAGGGATCTATAACAACAATCGAAATATAATTAAAATATCTATTTACATACAAAGCTACTTTATTGTATAATAACTTAAATAGAATAACGTGCGGGCAATATTCTGAGATTACAGTGTAAAGCCTCCGCACTTGACTAAAAAGTGAACTTTAAATTACAATTAAAAATGAACCCTGCTAATTGCGTTCAGAATGCTGACTGGACATCCAAAGGGGAATTACTTAGATTAAGAATTCCATGAGTACAAAAAAAAAATTCTTAATCAAAGTAATTTTGAGTTTAAAAGTTTGAAAGCATCAATATGCAAGGTGATATTACTTAAACTTGGTCTACTCCATACATTGGCGCTGCAATCATAGAAACGGTGCTCATAAGCACTAGCATAGCAGAGTGCTGGATGTAAAAATGATTACAATTAGTGAAATGCCATTCTCATCAGCGACTACAGCTATCACTTTACCGGAACTTTAATTGTGAAGTTTTTTTACCAAAGCCATGGTAATGCTGCGGCTGCTGTTCGTGAACTTCCCTGTTGTAATAACTTACGCTGCGGACCAACAGGAAGGTCCACCACCTGCTTGCTACCGACAAGGACCATCGACTCACCTCTGCATTAACCGCTCTTGCCAGAATGGAATTTGATATGTCGTGGCTATGGAACATCCTGTGGCCATGGAAAATTCACGTGTTTTCCAGGAACTTCCTCTGCACTCTCCTAAGTGACCGTCTGGTGGGTCTCTCTTCCACATTTATCTGTTACATGGCCCTACGACATGTTCTGTGACGGCTCTGAGATATCAAAACATGCTCCAGAATTTTGTCGTACCCCATTTTCAACAGCGACAATGTCATGTGTCAACATTTTTTCTGCAAAATGGTGCGCCCCCATTTTCGATTCACCCTAATAGGTCAACATTTTCCCGATCGCCGAGTGATTTCATATTGTCTGGCTAACCCGTTCTCTGGATCTGAATCCATGTGATTTCTAGTTGTGAGGCCATTTAAAAGTATGGTTTATCATGGAAATGTTGCAAATTTCCGGACTTAAAGGACAATATTACACTGTTTGTGCGAAGCATCACTGGAGATCAGTTGCGGTCGGCCGTTGAACATACTGTTCATCGCTAGCAAATTTTACAACTTCACGATGGGGAACACGTCAAGCAACATTCCTTATATCGCTAAACAGTAGTACGGAAGGAATAAATACTTTTTGATTATAGTCTTTTGGTTTACTATTGTTTGTTTTTGTTTTTTCATTTATTTTACCCTAGGAAAACATCTTTGAACTGTTTTTTCGCATAATCCTTTTCCACAACCTTTGAATAGTATGAATACAAAATTTTAGTGTTAATCAGCTTATTAGTTACAGTATAGAGTGCTGTGAATAGTCCAAGTTTAATTACGATTACCTTATATTTGTTCTTTATCTTCAGTTTATTATTATTAAAATTTGAAAAAAAATAGAAAAATAATTTTTTTGTAATTGAAAGAATTTCTTCATGCATTTCTTCTAATGATTCAGAAATGTAATTAATAAAATGAAACCTAAAATTGTTGTACTAGTCGTTTAATAAACTGACAATATTTTAAGCATTGAAATTGACGTCCAGAAATGGAAATACAGAAATTTAGAAAAAAGAATAATTCAACTACTTTTCAAAAAACATTAGGGAAGGAAGATCATAAGATGGATCTATTTTAATATATTAGAAACATTTTATAAAATAATAATGAAGATTAATTAATTAATTAAATTATTAATACAAAATTCCATAGAAAGCAATTCATATGAGAAAGTAGTAATAGAAATAATCTTTAAATCTAAATAAAACATAGAATCAAATGAATCAACTTGAGATTGGATACGTAAATTCGGAGCAACGTAAATATCTGCAACGCAAGTCGAGATCCTTGCAGGCCTATATCAGCTCCGGACTTACGTACGCAATCTCAAATTGATTCGTTTAGATTCTTTAATGATTAATAAATAAAAGATTCTATTCCTAAAACATTTATATTTGATATTTGAATAGTCAGTAATAGAGCTTCATTTTAATAGAATTTTGTTGTTTTGTCTAAGTATAAAACAATAGCGGCAATGTAAAACTCCCTGATAATAAGTAGTGAGATTCTTCGTGATAAACTATTATTATAGGTGTATGTTGTTTCTATTGTGCTAAGAGCAATTGTTTACACAAAAAAGGTGGATTATTGCAATAACAATGTAAGAATAAAGCGATGGGATACCGGATACGTGAGTTTTGTTAGAAAAGAAAAATGAAGAAAAGAAGAGAGAAATGGAAGTAGAAAATGTACGAAGAGGCAGCGTTTTCCTAAGGAATTTGGGATTTATATAGGAGGACAATTAAAATATACAAGTTAAAGAGAACCTCTCAGATCTAAGGAATATGATCTGCAAAGTATATTCGGATGAGATGTGCCTCACAAAATACAGATCTATCGTTCACTTGTATGTTCCAATATGAAGTGTACAGTATTTAAAGTAAGTGATTTTTTTTTCAACTCATCTCAAGATAAAGACAGTGTTACATTCATCGCGTGATAAGGATGTATTAACTTTTAAATATTATTAGTATTAAAGTTACAAAGGAAGAATCTACCACATCAACTTTGAAAAGAAAGATTATTACTGATATGCGGATAAACTGTGTTAATTCAACTAGACGTAAAGTGAATATAAGATTTAAACTTTTAAAGAGACTAGTAAATGAGCATTAAAGAACTTATAGTGTATATTAGAAATCAAAGCATTTTCTTTATTCAACCCAAGCGAGATAAGTGATGAGACTTTATAGCCCTGTTTCCCAACGTGGGGCGCACGCCCCACAGGGGGGCAATTTGATTGTTGAGGGGGGCAATTCGAAAATGGATTAATGTTGTTTTTTTTTTTGGTTGTGAACGTTAAAAAAGTTAGTTTTTTTTTTTAATCTTTTTGAAAGTTATACCTAATTTGTGGGGCATAGCATACTATAGATACTTTAGGTGGGGCACAGCACAAAAAAGGTTGGGAAACACTGCTTTATAGAATTGAATACAGTTAAAGAACTAGAAATAACTTTTGTATTATTCAACACACTTAAGGCAGTGTGAATTTTAATCTTTATTTTGAATGTAAAGCAAGTTTAATACATACTGTATATTATAACACACAGTCTTTTAAAGTTTAATGGAACTTTAAAAGACTGTGTGTTATTATTTTATAACTAATTTCATCTCAGAAACACATTACCACATAACTTAAGCTCAGCTAAAATTTATATAAAGTTTTACAATTTTTTTTTTTTTTTTTTTTATGAGAAACTGCTTAATTAATAAGAAAGTAAGAAACATCTTTACATTCAATCCGAAACCATAACAAATCTCCTCAGTGTTTTTAAGTTTAATATTTTCCAGTTATTTCGATGGACAAGTTCTCCATCTAGATATTGTTTGTATTTATTTCAAATCACATAAACACAAGTTACCTTTTTTTAATGTAAAAAAGTTATATTTAATTCTGAAAACAATGACTTACCTCTTTAAATAAACTAATTCCTCTTTCCTTGATACTTCCAATTCCAGGGCCCTCAAAGTGTAGGATATTAGATAGAGTGGGATAAATGTCGAATGGCGTTGTTAATCGCTCTGCATTTTTTCGAAAGTTGGCCATTGCAATGGGGTATTTCTTCTCGAACCATGGAGGAAATACAAAGGAGAACATGGGCATTCTTTCCTCCTGTTTACCCTGCTGAGTTTCTCTTATTTGAGCAAATCTAAAAACAAATAGAAAAATAAGCAAATTAAATATTAGCAAATGATAATCCTGGAAATTAACGGGGAACTAAAAAGTTACACAGAAGCTATATTTTATTTGTTTTCAGTCAATTTTTAATTTCATTGTTGTAATTTGTAACATGAAATTAATTACAGAATATACAAAAATATTTTTTTACAAAGTAATGGCTTTATATGAAAACTTCTCTGAAAAGAATCCACTGACATTGACACAAAGGGAAAACTTATTAATACAGTGCAGCTAATTTTTAATTACGATTTAAAATAAATCCACCAAAATTTTATACCACTTATGTGCAACCCAACATTTATCACTTCAGAATTAACGAATCACGAATTCATTTCTAACAATACTTGTTGCTGATCTCATCTTAAGAAGATGAAACATATCTTTTGACGATTCACTCTAACTGTCGAAATTCCTTCTCATCCAGTCGAATGTTGATAAAAAAATATTCTTCGCATTTATATTTAATTCGTTAAGTAAAAAATCTTACCTTTATTATTAATATTATTTTGAGATTTAATAAGCCACATTCTAAGTTTCAAAAGGTTTGCAAGTATTTTGGTGCACTTTAACCATGAAGAAGTTGTTTTTGCATTTCCTTGTATTTTGTGAGTAGATCTATCTATCTATCTGCAAGTATCAGAAGTCTTATAATCGCGGTTTGTCTGCCCATCTGTGGACAGGTATCATTAGCAACAATCACAACAATCACAATAATCGCAACAATTGCGCCTTTCGCATTCGCTGCAATCACAGTTATAATAATAAGGAATTGAAAGCAATAATTCAACATAAATTAAACAAAAATGACAAAATGTACAAGTTCTGGAATAAATTCTTATACGTATCAGAAGCCGTTGAGAAGCATTGTGATTGGTTTACTAATCGCTATCCCTACCTTATTTTCTATTAAGTCTTCTATTAACAATTAATAATGATAACTCAAATCATTGTTACTGTGATTTAACAAGAAAGAAAGTATGCATCATTGTCATTATTTGCCACTTAACTATGGTTCACAGAAAAGAATGACAGTTAACAGGATAAGCTACCCAAGGACAGATGAATGACTCCTCCAAATAAAATCTACAGGATTACAGATTGTCAAAAAAAATTAAAATTCTGATAAAATCAATAAGTAGTTCTAGAAATACTACATATTGTAATAAAACTTGTTTCGCTGTAAAACATCCGCCCCTTTTGTATCGACCATAACTACTTAATTCATTTTGGTGGCTTGATGAGAACATGAAGCAACAATTCCAGAACTTAATTCACTAAATAATGTCAATTTTAAAAATAGGGCGCTATTATTCAGTGTTTCATAAACATAAATGAACAAACTTTCAATCTTCTTTAGAATAAAAATATACCTTTACTATCTAAGATAATACTATGAAAGATATATTTTCGTGTTGCTTGGTGTTAGAAACTTATATTTGACGAACAAAGATTGATTTCTTTGATTAATGAAAATCTTTGCTATTTAATCGGATACTATTGCTTAAAATTTTATTCATATTTTAAGATTAATAATCACTCGATAAAAACACCAATTGGCATATCCTCCCTTTCTTAGGTAACTTTAGAAATATTTTCTTAGGAGGTAACGCTTTTACTTTATCAGATTAGGTAATGAAAAAACGTTGTACAATTTAAGAGCTTGTTTGATAGATAATGATGCTAATATATGTACTGTTCATTGTGATATATAATTGAAAAAGCAATTGTGCAGAATTAGATAAGAAATTTAGAACTAGTTCATCAATCCATATATATCATCTAATAAATTATATAATATACTAAGAGTGGCATTTTCATCCAATGATTATTACTTTTTACAAAAACTTTGCTATTCAGTACCACTTCTGCAAAGTCTAATGCAATACATTTTTGTCTATATAAGAAACAAAATTGCATTGAAACAAGGTTGGGAATTGTAGAGTCTAGCAATTATGGCATTTTTTGTCATTTTTGTTTTGTTTTGTTTCGAAGTGCTCGGAAAAAACTTTTCTAAAAAAACTGAAAAACATACGAAATTTGTGCAGTAGCTGTGAGTCACACACAAGCATGTATTCATTCAAAATATAGAAATATCGAGACCAATTCTAGCCAGGCTTGAGTTTTAATCCATGATGTACGGATATAACAAAGGTAATTTGTTTTATTAAAAAAGATGGCAAACAAAAATAATTTTACATGCTTAGTTATTGAGGATTGTGTAATAGTAAACGGAATTTCAAGGAAATCTTATGGTTATGGAAATTTTATGAGGTCTTATTTATCGAGATTGTGAAGAATAACAATTTGTCCTTTGTTGTTACTTTTTTATTAAGGGATTGTTGAAGATGGTGACATTGTCTTAAAACATCTTTTCAACGTGAAATTGTCAATGTATTTAAATTACTGAATAAAAAAAAACTTATATAAATTTCATTTCTTTTGGAAAATGAGTTTAGAAATTGATTTTCGAATAAAAGATTTTTAAATCATGCTATTTCACCTAGGGCTTCGCTAACTATGAAATCAATTATTTTTAATCTATAGTAAGAGCTGTAATTTGCTTCATTTGAAAATTATCTGCAACTGCCTTACCTGTGGCCATGGTCACTCATTACAATGAAAACAGTGTTATTTAAATGTCCCTGTATGTTGAGTTGGTGAAAGAATTCCAGAATATCATCATCTATCGCAGATATCATATCCAAACTATCATGGCTCAGTTCTTCATGAAAGGTAAAAGAAAACTTTGGCTTATCAGTATACATATTTAAAAACTGTTCTACCCAGTTCATCAGAACCTATAAATGATAAATACGAATTTTATTGAAAGCGAAAAATACATATGAATTTCATCATACGCTAAAACAAAATTTGACTAAATTTGTAAATACAGTCCTCTCAAACTACATTGTCTTCAATTTTTTTAAAAAAAACTGTTATGAAGAATGTTTTAAATAGGAAGGAAGATGAAGAAGAGTCTGTAGACAGAGAATTACTATAAATTCAACTTTAACGTGTGGAATGAATATTTATCAAAAATCGAATAACAAATAAAATAAATAGCACAGATTTAAAAAATAACAAAAAAAAGTTTTTTAGGAAGGGGAAAAAAAATGGAACCTACAAACATAAACTAAAAAACAAGAAATACACGATAAAAATAAAAGAATAAAAATTCATGTGCCAGTCTCCGCTGGCCTCTATGAATTTTCTATGCGCATCAGTTAAATAAAAAGCGCCTAAAAATGCTTAAACACATTAAAAGATAGACCTAGTGTTTGTAAGTGCAGTAGTGACATCTCCAAACAGCTGTTTCGCGGTCAGTTGCCGATATCAGTGGAGAGTAGTCAGTATAAATTCTTTTCACTTCCTATCCTTATATTAACCTCCGTAAACCTAGGGGTTTTATAGAGACTACTCTTCACTGATGATCGGTAACTGACCGTGAAACAGCTGTTTGGAGATGTCAATACTGCACTTATAAACACTAGGTCCACCTTTTAATGTTTAAAAGTTTTTTGTATGACAGTTTTTCAGCTGAAGATGATATTGCAGTGTTACGCGGATCTAAACATCCTGGCTTATGATAAGATGTTTTTTGTTATTTTTTAAATATGTGCGATTTTTTTTAATTCGATTTTTCTGAGAGAATTTCATAATAATTGTAAGAAGTGTAAAATAGAATTGTTAGTCAACTGGGCTAATACTGCTCCAAGCATGGCTACCAGTAGATACACTTTTTTGGATAACACGGCGTTTGATCAGTTTTTGAAAGTCTCAATCTCCGTTCATATGAAGTGACCAAAAATTCATTTCACTTGAATTCCATACTGAGGTTTGTAAAATTTACAATTGTTTTTTTTGTAGATAGTGATAAAAAGGCTTAATGCACATTTTCAAAACAACATTAGCTAATCATATATTAGAGTTTGAAAGGAACTCTAAAACTGTGTTCACTTCGATTAACTGTCTAACCAATAGAGCTCTTTGTATAAATATTAACGATATCTCGAATTTGATAACATTCAAGCAATTTTTTTTTTTAATTTGAAAATTTAGATTTATAGACAATTCTGTTAGCTATATATCATTCACATCTTACTATCTTATCATCCACATGTGGTTGCCATCAGCAACTAAGATTTGTGGGATATTTATTCAAGTTTCTATAATGCAATTTATTTTTTAAGTAATTCTAATAACTAATATTCTATTAACTGTAAAAGAAACAGAGATTTTAAATATAAGAAACATTAAAGACAAAATTTTGCTAAAATAACTATCAAAATGACCCCAATTAAATTTAGGTGAAAAAAAAAACAAATATGTGTTATTAGAGAAATTATAAATATTTTAATTAATATTTTCCATAACTTTTTAAAAATGGTAACTTATGAATAAAGAGTGATGTTTAAGCTTGGAAATATTATTTTTAGAAAGAAATATTATATATTTAAAGTGAAAACTATTTGCCTACAGCAGTTTAAAAATTAGGAACATACCCATACAGGCTGACTGATTTGATGAACCTAACTTTCCAAGGAAAAATAGGCAAAAAAATGAAATTCATTATAATCTTTAATTTAACCTTATGAAGAGGTGTTCCTCGCATACAGTATTGTTTATGATAATATTTTTGTCTTGCAGCAGCTATGTAGAATGGAAGTAGATAATGATCAGTAGGTGGTTTGTCGAACCCTTTCAATCGATATGTAAAGGTACCAATGTCTGGACGATCTTCTGCATATGCTGTTACGTAGCCATGGTTCTAATAAGAGAAAACAAAGAATTATTGATACAGTAAAATATATGATACAGTAAAATGTAAAATGATTACTTAGTAATGAAATAAAAATTTTAAATAAAAAAATATATTTGCCTAATCGCCAATATCATTTGAAGATTAAACAAATGTATGCTTCTTATGGCTATTTGTGAATGTATACACTTATTAACAAACTCCATAAATACTTGTAAATAAATTTAAGTAGTATTTATAATAAAAGCACTACCGGTTACTTTGACGAATCCGTCAATATCCTCAGGTGTGTGTTAAAATGAATCCATCAACAATAGAAGAAAAAGGAAAGCGGCAGGATTTATTGAGCTTCCTTACCACGAGCTTTTGTATCCGGTTATAGTCAAATCGTAAAGCAACTCGACATGCATGTAGCAGCCCTCGCACCTAACACAATTCAAAGTTTGTTTGTTAAAGCAAATACGAAGAACCCTTTTAAAGATAAATAATAATATACTGTATATGCGCTATCATGTAATGAGAGGAGTCTTTAAATTAGGAAGACTCGCAGAGCGCTACTGAAGTGGTCAGAGAACATGATAAAGGCGATATGAACTACCTAACGGCATGTCATGATTGTGGTACTGGACATTATATCGACTTTAATAATCCAATTACATTGGGCAGTGCTAGAAATACGTTCACAAGAAGGTGCAGAGAATCATTGTCATCGTTGGTACTGCATGATGCTGCAATGAAATCCTATCAGTGAAGAACATTCTACATTATTGTGAAGTATTCCAAAACAAGAAGAATGAAGGACATCCTTAATTTTTTTTTTTTTTTTTTAGTTTGCTGTAATATGATGTTGATCTACACTACCCTATGAAAACATCTTACCCTTGATGATTTCCTGAGGATTAGGTTATAATGATTGTCCTATTTCCCAGGTGGCTCCTGGGATGCTGACGTCAGCATAGTGCTTTTCTTTGTTCAGAACTGTTGATATCGATGCATTGTAATACATTCGGCTGAGGATATGGACGGATTCGTCAAAGAATCCGTTCGGATGTTTAATGTAAATAGTACTTAATTTTATCTATATCTGTTACCTACAGATATAGGTAGGTAATATATATTTCTTATATTATATACTATATTAATGAAAGGTTATAACGTGCGCTTGTTAAATTAGCGGTTGTGATGCCATCGCACTTGTTGGAAGAGTAATCAAAGCAAAATTATAACATAATAATGCAACTAGTTTCGGGCAAAAAATTTTTTATGTCCTTCTTCAAGCCAGGATGGATTTAATTTAAAAAATGCTTCCTGTAACTGACGCCCGCTCTGGTGCACAGGCGCGGATCAGCGCGGGTCGCTCGGAGATGGGGGTGAGTGAGAGGGTCCATGTTTGTTTGGGGGGCAGGTTTGCTGAGTTGTCCTTGTGACTGTCATTGGGATGTTGCTGGTTCATGAGTGAGGCTGGTTTTTTCTTTTTGCGCTTTTTTAACCCATATTGTTCCATGTGTTGCACTGATAGGCATTGATTGTAACAATCGGGATCTGTTAGAATGTGAAAAGTCTCTTTACATTTTCTCAGGAAAAGGTTGTTTTCTTTACATATGATGGTGCATCGGTCGAGATCAATGCGGTGATTGGCTTGTTGCGAGTGAGAAACGATGTTGTAATAGATGTCATTTGTTTTCAGGGCGTAACGGTGTTGAGCGATGCGACGGCCTAGGGTCTGCAATGTTTCGCCCACATATTTACATTGGGGTGAGTTGGCGCATGGGATGGAGTAAACAAGTCCTTTCTGTTTAAGGGGGTTGATGGGAAAATGCGAGTTGCTGAATTTGAGCATTTTGGCGATGGTATTGTTGCTAGGGGAGGTTAAGGTGATGTGCAGGGGATTAAGGAGGTTGTTGAGGGCGTGATGGAGGAAGGGGTGAAAAGGAATGGAAATGTAAGTTGAACTACGTAGGGGTGGGGTGTGTGCATTGTTGTAAATGGATTGGGTTGTGCGGTAATGGATTGGTTGACGAGGGTGGGGGGGGGTAACCATTGGCGATGAAGAGAGCACGGATGGTGTTGATTTCGGTTGAAAAGGTGTCCGGGGTGCTGGAGAGATTGAATTTTACTGCAGATACGTGGACGACCTGCTCTTTTACTTCAACCCCTCCAATTTCCACCCAATAAAGCAAGCTTTTGAATCCATCCACCCCTGCATCTCCTTCAAGATGGAGGAAGAAAACCACACCAATAATTCCATCCCTTTCCTCGATGTCTGCATCCAGAGAAAAAATTCACAATTCCTCACCTCCGTTTACCGGAAGCCAACCACCCAGCCCATCACTCTCCATTACAACTCTTTCAATCCCCATCCTTTCAAAATCAACAACATAAAAATGGCCGTGAATAGAGCTTTCTATCTCTCCAGCACCCTGGACACCTTTTCAACCGAAATCAACACCATCCGTGCCCTCTTCATCGCCAATGGTTACCCCCCCACACCCTCGTCAACCAATCCATTACCCGCACAACCCAATCCATTTACAACAATGCAACCCCCCCCACCCCTACGTAGTTCAACTTATATTTCCATTCCTTTTCACCCCTTCCTCCATCACGCCCTCAACAACCTCCTTAATCCCCTGCACATCACCTTAACCTCCCCTAGCAACAATACCATCGCCAAAATGCTCAAATTCAGCAACTCGCATTTTCCCATCAACCCGCCTTAAACAGAAAGGACTTGTTTACTCCATCCCATGTGCCAACTCACCCCAATGTAAATATGTGGGCGAAACATTGCAGACCCTAGGCCGTCGCATCGCTCAACACCGTTACGCCCTGAAAACAAATGACGTCAATTACAACACCGTTTCTCACTCGCAACAAGCCAATCACCGCATTGATCTCGACCGATGCACCATCATATGTACAGAAAACAACCTTTTCCTGAGAAAATGTAAAGAGACTTTTCACATTCTAACAGATCCCGATTGTTACAATCAATGCCTATCAGTGCAACACATGGAACAAAATATGGGTTAAAAAAGCGCAAAAAGAAAAAACCAGCCTCACTCACGAACCAGCAACATCCCAACGACAGTCACAAGAACAACTCAGCAACCTGCCCCCCAAACAAACAGTGGACCCTCCCACTCACCCCCATCTCCGAGCGACCCGCGCTGATCCGCGCCTGCGCACCAGAGCGGGCGTCAGTTACAGGAAGCATTTTTTAAATTAAATCCATCCTGGCTTGAAGAAGGGCATAAAAATTTTTTTGCCCGAAACTAGTTGCCTTATTATGTTATAATTTTGCTTTGATTACTATTCCAACAAGTGCGACGGCATCACAACCGCTTATATACTATATGTTTCATATATTATACTGATATTTTTAGTTAGCCTATAATTGAAGCTTTACTGAAGATTTAATGGTGAAACTGAAAATATCCATTGACCCCTTAGAAATATCGACTTCAATTTAAATTACAGTTAAAGTAATTTTGAAAATATAAAAAACTGTTACGAAACAAGTAAAGAGTTAAATTTAATAAACATTTTTCCCATGAAAATATCTATTATTTATAAATTATATGATTGGATATTTCAGTATTTACGCTTTAAATTGAAGTAGATTCAGTTAATTAAAAAATTCACACAAACTTGTTATGTAAGAATTAATCCGGACTAGATGGGACCGGACCCTGACCGGATCATCGAAAGTCCGGATTAAATGGAATTTGCCTTAAAATGAACGTCACACAAGTTTTAAATGGGTAAAACTAAAAAAAATCGGTTTTTTATTTCCCTACAGCTTACTTTTAGTTCTAATACTATGTCCTGTATATGTAGATCTAATTATCATTATTATAGATGATATAGATAATATAATTTATATAATATATTACGTACAGATAAATAATAGATTTTATAGATCTAAGGTTTTATCCTACGAACTGATATAGGATTATCAAATGTAGGTCCATTGGTTGAATCAAAGCAGTGACGTTTGGGGACAGAAATTTCACAGAAATGTTCCCCTTTCGCAATTCTTCTTTAGGAGGGTGGCACGGTGCATCGTCTGTGCATCTGTGAACAACACAGATTTTTCTGGGAGTTTTTCTCTTTCAAAAAAATTCTCTTTTTTTTTAATCCCGTTCGGATTAACCGGATGTTCTGACTGGCGGGGTCCGGATTAGCGGGACTCTAGTGTAACAAAACTTTTCGGCAATTAGAGCTAATAATGCTGTGTGATATTGTAAATATAGTTCTTACTTAACTAAAGTTTCTGTTGATTTTTATTATCTGAATGGATTTTTACCTCTCATACGTTAAACTTATTATTAAATTTATTATTGAAGTCGATTTT
This sequence comes from Thereuonema tuberculata, assembly GCA_023159025.1. Taxonomy (NCBI): domain Eukaryota; kingdom Metazoa; phylum Arthropoda; class Chilopoda; order Scutigeromorpha; family Scutigeridae; genus Thereuonema; species Thereuonema tuberculata. The sequence goes on along the minus strand of JAFIDM010006943.1, from coordinate 37,707,346 downwards.
ACATTTTATTAACTTATAACTCCTTTACAATGTTAGAATAAAAATTTACAGTTATTTATTATTAAAATAATTAAAATCTAACTCGCTATGTTGATATTGAATGCCGTGATATCATCACATATATACATTGAAGTAGCTTTAACACATTATATGAATGGAAGTACTTGTAGAATTTGACTGAAAATATATTTCTCTTTTATTTCATCATTAAATTATTTTTATTTCAGTCATTAGATAAACATTGGTATTAAATCTTTAAACAAATTGTGAAATATTTAAAAAATATTTATTTATAAATCTTTATTCATACTTTGTTGTTGTTTAAATATAATTTATATTGGTACTAATCGAAATATAGTAAAAGATACTTACCCGAAAGTCATTCCAAATAAAAGGATAGACATTTACAAAATTTGCATTTTTCTTGCGCTTTCTAGTTTCTGGTAATTCTATTTCAGTTTTACCTGTAAGAATTGGTATAACTGCTTGTGGTGTTCCATCTCCAACAATGTTATATCCTTTCAAAACAATAGCTTTCAATTCCTGCGTGAGATATTTATAAGTTTTTGGTAAGTTTCGCATAAATGTCATGCGAGAAAGTGAATCATGACCCCATATCACCACATTTAAGCCCAGGGCATCATGAGGTAAAAATTGAAATCCAGATCGCTTGCTAATAGTAGAATCTTCACGTATTCCAGCCATGACATTCCACCATGTTGTTTTATCACCACCATTACACTTGACATGAAAGTAATCTGACTGTAACGTCAAAGGAGTCTCTCCTCCTTGCACAGTTATTCCATCTTCAATTTGATGATCTGATATTCTATTTATAAATGTATAAGTACAACTAACACCTTTATGTTTCTCAATGGCGTGTTGACACACTTTCACTTTACCAGGTTCTAAACAGACCTAAATAGAAAAGAAAAAATGTAGAATAAATAATTTACTTTTAACTTTAACACATTTTAAATTTATTAAGTTAGATTTAAATTCAGGAACTTCTTAAGCAATTAATATTTTCTTTAAAATGTTTTCATAAAATTTTCTTGTTTCTTTCTTTTTTTATAGCTCCTTACAGTTCCCTTGTCTGTGTATGACACGCATACCACAGACCAACCGTGACTCGGAGCACTAAGGTATCTAATCAGACTCGCCATGGCCTGGAGCATTAATAAAAAAATCGACTTCCAATTACATATTTGATGTTTTGAAAAAGATCCTATGTCCGGAAACACATCGCGTCACAAGCAAACTTATATCAATTTGCACTTGCCTTCCGAGATCATATCGACCAAACTTTCGGAGGCTGCGGTGACACAATTGCTGGGCCTCCAGGATCGCCGCATTTAACTCCGTTCGACGTTTCATGTAGGGCCACATGAAGAATCGTATTTAAGAGACCTCTGTAGAGTCGGAGGAAGATCTGCTTGTACGAATTCTGGTTTCGGCACAAGAGATTCACATACACCAGGTATTGTTGAGCGTGTTTACTAGAAGATGCTTCACAGATACAATGTTTGCAATGAAGTTGGTGGTCGTCTCAACAAGCAGTTGTTCTAGTGGACCAGAATGCAATGCCAAACAGACAACAGGAACTGCAAAACAAAAACAACATGACCTCATATGACATTTTGTTTTGGAATTGGAAACATTTTTTTATTGGAATTGTCATTCACTGAAGTAACGCTCTTTGACCCAGCACAAGCAACAACTTTTATTGTTATGTTTTATAAACTCTTGATTTGATTTTGTTTTGCTGTTGATGAGGTGAGTTTCGGACATGGAGTCCTATTGAAAACGTTATCTGCTCATTCCCTCTACAAACCCTGGCAGTTTGTAACAGATATTTCGAAGAGCCCTGTATAAATTAAACAATGGTGGACTCGAGAGTGGGTAGAGACCCATAATACCATAATTTATGGATAGAACCCATAATAATCCAGTTAACATTTTAAGTTGTAAGTAAAGGTCGTAAAAGTTTTAAGAAGATCCGTCCAGCCGTTTTAGCGAGGTATTTTGCAGTAATTTTTTGAGGGATGGGAGAATGGACGTCAAAATCATCTTGTTATTGTTTTAAGTATGTCTATATATCAGAATTTTAAGAAAATCCGTCCGGCTGGTTTTAGCGTGATAAACAAATAGACAAACAAGAGAAATGTTCAAGTTATAGAGTAAGACTTAGCTCTGTCAAAAAAAAAAACCCTACCCAGTCTGGTTCTTTATCACAAATTATAGGTGACGCCTTCCCGTAGAACTTTTTCATCACAGGATCATTGGGATCTAAGTCGGGATGACGACATGCCTGACCTACAGGAGCAGCTTTACTCTTCCCAGAATATATTTGGCTGAGTACATGCAGTCTCATCTCTTCGCTGTCCATTGTATCTGTATCTGATAATACTAGATAAAATGCAAATACTACCGCCCCCATTAAGAAAACATATAAGAATCGTCGTTTGGTGCTTCGGTTCATGTCTAAATCTGTAATGAAAATTCAAAAATTAAGAATATCTCAATCAAAATTCAAAAGAAAAAAGCACCTAAAGTAGTAAGTAATGAAAATACTGAACGAAATTACACATTCCGCTTAATAAGTTTGGCGGATGATGCCCAAATTTGTTTCATCTTGCGGAGGAGTATAGGTTTCTTAGGACCTTTCATAAGTTTTATCCAATTTGCCCTTCGTCATTCCCCTACTCTGTCATGGTCATTTATTATAACCAATTTTTGTTATTAACCTATTTTTACTTTCAGTTTGAATTTTATTTCTTTTAACGGTAATTTAATTAAGACTGAAGAAAGTTATCTTCAAATCTGACATAAGCATATAAACAAAAAAAGAGGTCCGAGGAGAGTGTGGCAGTTGTGCCAAAAGAATTAATACGATTGAGGATTTTTGGAACGAACGTTCCTCGTGCGGCAATTCCTCGGATATGAGTCGTTGTGGGAATTCGGTCTGGCACAGCCAATCTGCAGAAGTGCCAGTCTTCATGTGCAATCGTCCGCCTGGGGTGTCCGAAATCCCCGTATAAACATCTTTCTTCTGACAACGTCGCCAACATCGCTGCACTGTAAACACATCCCGTGCAGTCCTTTCCGCAATTTGTCGGTACGACCAAACTGCTTTAAATTGACCCATTCTGCAGCCCCGTTCAAACTCCGATAATTGCACGATACACTGCTCCAAAAATACCAAAAATAACACGTCGACGCACTTAGAAATTAGTGGCGACTTGGGCTCTCGGATATGTTCTATCTGTAATCATGTAGTGGATTCCCGTACACTTCCTTCCGTACACAAGATTTAATTGGATTGAGATAATGTTAAGATAGAAATTTACAGAATTAATATTTTCGGTTATAAGAAATCAATAAATTGAAGAGTACAGAAGAAAACCTTTACAGAAATAAAAGAAAGACAAGAAAAATGTAAAGAAGAGTGTGTGACTTTTTCGAATCTGTAAAGCTTTTATGTAACTATGTCAAATTAAAGAAGCGTTTTGTTTTCATTTACTTCTCCCTGGTCTTATCTTTTTGTTTTTTGTTTTTATTATTACTTTTTCTTTTATTATTTTCTTCAAGAAAAATGATCACAAATTTCACATCGATCAATAATTGAACATTATTTTATAACTTCAATTGTTATAATTTTTACAAAAAAATTATTGATTTTATATTGATTTTGTTGATTTTATTTTAAAAAAATAATATTTAATTTACTTCGTTTTTGCTTTGATACAAATAAGCTTCATTTTTCCATATTTATTTAATTTAGATTGAAAATTATGTATTTAATTTTATTTCGTGAACTATGCTTATCACTATTGCTTATCACTTTAGCAATTATGTAATGGATATTTAACTTTACTCTGATAACAGCAATAAAGGTAAAAAGTCAGTTTTGCTACATCTTTTCAGATATTGAGTACTTTCATTTATCGAGTTCATTTTACATCTTTGAAAGACTTATTTTCTGCCTATAGAATTAATATTGAAAAAAAGCATATGAGAATTCGTGTATCTTTTTCACAATCTATAATCTAAAAATATTAAAAGCACATAAGCATTTTCAATTTAGTTTCAACAAAATTCTATGTAGGAGAACCAGGCCTCACTAACGCCTCAACGAAAAGCTCAAAGTGAGAAATCAGCAGTGGTAGATCATAGTTTAAAGTTTACACATTGTCCTCTAAGACAAGTATTTACAAAACTCAAAATTAAAGAAAATAATGGAAATAACATTATCACGAATTATTTTTAATAATAAAATTACAAACTGTTTTTACAGTGGTAACTTCGGGTTGGGATTGCACCACGATGTATAATATAGAACAATAAAACTATAAGATTAATAAAAATTACTTTAGGGTTTCAATGCTCCACGGAGTATCATCCTCAGAGATAGGTTGTTAAATGATTGTTGGGAAGGAAAGTCAGGGAGGGAAGTCAGTTGGGAAGGTAAAAGGGGAGAGTTCAAACGGACGACGCTGGATGAGGGATGGAGTGGGTTCAAAGACAGGCCAGGTGGTTGAGATGAGGAAAGGGATTGGATTAAAGATTGGGTTAGAAGGAAGTAATTACAATGGATGAGATAAGGATTTAGAAAGGAGTGATATTAACAAATATTATAAAAAAAACTAATATACGTAATATATAATTATACACAGATATATAGGCTCAAAGACAAGAAAATGATCAATGAGCGAAAAAAACGGCCAGAACGCGTTGTGGCTTTAGAGAAACAGCCACGACAAGAAAGTTCACTTCTTGGCTGTTTTTAATACTCGTTCTGGTACTAAAAAAAACTATGATGCCAAATTCGTGTCGTGGCTGTTAAAGAAAATAACCACAACGTGTTCCGGCATAATGAAAATACAACAATGCATAGGGGTCTTTTCCTTTTACACGCAATGTGAGACGCGATGTGAGACAAAGTTGCAACTTGTCAAAAGGTTCCTGTCGTTTCTCATCAGTTACCGTGTGATCTAGCTAGAAGTTGATAGTGTTCATCAGCCATGTCTGTTGATAGTGTAAAGAAGAATTTTAATGAACAAGTGAATGCATTGAATGACGTAAGCCGTGATTGGAGCTTCTTTCTGTCTTGAGTTGATGTCCAGTTGGACATCAGTTCGAAATATATTTAAAAGCAATGGTGGGTTCCCTTACAAGATACAGAAACCATTGAAACCTGTCGATCAAAAACCAAGAGTCGTGTACTGTGCTTCCATGTTAGCAGAGCTGTATGTTGGTTTTCGGACGAGTGTCATGTTCATCTGAATGCTATGGCAATAAACAAACAACCCGATTTCTTGGTTTCGCCCGAACACACATCTTTATTGAAACACCACTCCACAGTGAACGGGTGACGATACGGTGTGCGGTCTCTGGAAACGGTATCATTGGTCGGTACTTCATTGAAGATGACCAACAGAATCCGATGACTGTAAACCAGGTGCAATATAGAGAACAGGTTATCAAGCTGTTTCTCAGGGACCTGCAATGTTTATGCCGAGCACGACACTTCATTCCCAGTGGTTTCAACAGAATGGGGCTGTGTGTCATGCGGCGAGAGAACCACTTCGGCTACTTCATGACACCTTCGGAAATCACGTGATATCCCGTGGAGCAAACATTCCATATCCTCACATTCCCCTGATTTAACTCCATCTGATGCGTAAGTTTGGGGAATGCTGAAGGAAATACTTTTTCAAGGACAACCTCCGGCAAAGATTGCTGAGCTGCGGCAAAAGATTGTGACAACTCTTAGGGGAAATGGAACAACCTCTCTTCCGGAACATGGGGACAACCTATGCAACCTACTGCTTACAGCGCCAAGGAGATCACATTTAACATGTATTTGTCAACAGCCATCGCTGATTATTCTTTCGGTTGCAGCGTTTTCAAACTGTTCAGTGTCGTTTGTTTTGGGCCATACTGTATATTAAATTAAATTAAAAACAAAACAAATAAAACAGGCAGCGCTTTAAAGTAAAATAAAAGTATTAGTATAATATAATGAATGGAAGATGTTTTCATATGATAGCGTATGCTTTTGCTAGCAGCCTTTCGTGATTGCTATGATGGAATGAAATGGGTTTAGCAGCCACAAAGTTTGGTATGTGGCCTGTGTCGAGAAAACGTAGGACTGGCTGATTGTTAGTGATTCTTAGTGTCAAAAGCTTTCAAGTATTCATTAAGGCAGGTAGTAAGCCTTTTAATTTAGCAAACAAAATAACAAAAAATTATATTTTTAATTGTATTTTACTTCACTTTCTGTATCGTCATTTTAATTTATTTTATTATTATATACACATTATTATTATACGCAATGTCGGATTTGGGCTACGGATAATCTTCCTGCTGTTGGGCAAATGCCGTTGCATCGACCGAATGCCAGTGTGGTGTGACTTTACCGCCTCCTTCGTAATTGGTCTATACTTTTTCGAAGAACTGCAACCAATAGGACCAGTGGCATGTTCGAAGTAACGGCAGTGCGATATTAACAAATGCTGCTAAATTTCGTTATTCCAGAACTTCAACAGCATGGATGTCTTGTCCCCACTGTGTTCATGCAGGATGCAGCGCCCCCTCACATAGGATTGACAGTGCAGCAAATCCTACGTCAGCATTTCACAGACGACCACACAATTAGTCGAGCATTGCCGACGACGTGGCCCTCACGTTCGCCTAATCTTACGCCATATGACTTTTGATTGTGGGATTACTTGAAAGCATCCTCCCAACGCTCCTTAGTGAAGTTTAGATCATTTTGGAATTTTTTTTGCTCAATAACCGCATGGATTTTAATGGGTCACCCTTAATTTTATGGTTTAGCACAAATTTATTTTTTATTTATTTAATAATGGAGTGTGAATTTTCTGTGATTCATATTTAAAACTGAACATGAAACAATTTTGTTAAGTTTTTGTAAACTAAATTTTAAATCAATTTGGATTAAGCCATTGTGAGAATTCAGGTGTACAAGCTTCATTATTGAATCCAAAAAAATATATATATATATATATATATATATTATTAATAATAGCTCATGAGAGAACAATTTTACTTCAATTATAATTACTACTGTTAAAATATTTTGAAGAGTTTTGAAGTTGCTTTGTTTTTAGTTTCAACAAATTTTCTTCAATGTCTGTAGTCAAATATTTTACATAAAATATTACAGAGTTGAAGGGATTAAAAAAAAAAAAAATACGAAATAAAGAATATCAATAAAATGTAAATAGAAAGATCAGCTATTTTCACATTTAAAAAAATTGTATTAATTATTAATGTATTCAAAACCTGGCTAAAAATCTGTTTAAAAGCTGGTGAATTACTGTTTCTATATTTAACAATTCTTAAATATTAAAATGTAAAGAATAAAGCTTTTGATGATGAATTTTATTTTTGAATTTATTTGATGAAACGGTTAAACTTTTGTGTTTCATCAGTTTGTGGCCTTGGACTACGTAATCAAGATAAAATTTACGTAATCAAATTTGGGTCGTTGATATTTAGATGACATTTGGTATTTAGATAATTTATCTAAAGATGCTGTTTTTACAATTGTATCACAAATAAAACTAATTGTGATCATAATGATAAACATGAGCACAATTGACAGAAATAATTAGTTTTAAATAATTTTAAGCTCAATAATTTTAGACTTAGCAATTGATGTTTTGGAATTTTATTTTACATTTATATATTTATAATGGATCAGAAAAAAAAAGCCTTGATTCACAGCATTATATTGTAATAAAATCAGAAATCGAACTTTACAAGATTTTTTTTAAGATATTTTCTTTGAAGTTAAAACCAGGTCGTGTACATTATATAATATAATTAATTTCTTCTTTAGTAATGAGGTGTAACGGCTCCATTTACGACAAAGTATTATCAGTATACTTATTTTTTTTTATTTATTTCCGTTGTATTTCTTTATTTATAATATAAAAGGGAAATTTGTTGATTTGTGTGTTTGTGTGTCTATTCGAAATGTTTAGCATACTTCCCAACATGCTTTAAACTTGAAATTTGGCTGATAGGTAAGTTCGATACTATAGATAAGGTAAAAAGTATGAAAATAAACTTTTTTATTTGGGGAGGGGGTGGGGGAGGAAATGGCCATGAAGTGTGTGGTGGCAACCCGCAATGCATTCAGTTCAGCGATCTTTAACGATTTCTCCTGCCATTTCGAAGTGATCTTATTTTTTCGATTTTTTTCTCATCATGTCATTGTAACATACTGAGTTGGCTCTTTATGAATTTTTATCAATGTGAGAGTTATCAGCGTTTCGCACGTAACAGTTACTGATTTTTTCTGAAAATAATAAATTTTAAATTAAAGAAATAGAGTAAAAAAATACTTTCTTTAAAAAAAGTTACTTACTCGGATTTGGTAATACACAAAATATAAGAAAAAAAAATTGTAAAGTTTTTATGCAGACATATCCATACATCATTTCAGAATTAAACAATTGCTTTGTAAGTTTTGATTGAAAGTTTGATATGTTATCTTAAAAAAAAAATATTGAAGAAGCGAAAAAGAATAAAACAATTGCTCAAAGAAAATGTGAAAAAAAAAATAAAGGCCTGAAGATTATGGAACAAACTAATAAGAGATAAACGAAGTTAGTGTTTGTAGGTGAAATAGGACGCTGCCCTTTTAAAAAAAAACAAGGAAGGATAGCGATTAGTAAACCAATCACAGTGCTTGGCAACGGCTTCTGAGTCACCTTTACTTTAGAATAGACTGCGCCGGGGTGGTCAAGAAAATGCGTCGGCGAGTCTCTTAGCGACCCTATGCTATCTTACCCACCCCTATTTATATGGAATAATCGCCATTGTTAACTCAAACCTTGTTAATACACTGAGTTCCTAATAATGATTTAAAAAAAGCTTAAGTTGAGAAACTGTGAAAAGATTTAAAATGGGGAGAAAAATTGCAGATTCTATGCTTTCAGGTCTGTCTATGCTTCAGGTTAAATATAAATAATAACTGTAACGCTTCTTCGTCTTTTTAGTGAAATACATAGTCTTTAAAAGTAAAATTGAAAATAAACAGTTGGTATCTAGAAATAAATCGCTAGAATTCATCGTGAATGAATTTATGATTAACCATTACTTAGGTTGAATTGACACAATTTTTCATTAGATTTAATAAGATGCAATCTAAGTCTTACCTTTTTCCCACTCATTATATATTTCTTCGATCTTTTCCGTTCGCTAAATCCATTTAGTTCTCTATCTTTTCCAAAAGAAGCGATAGTGCGCAGAATCTAGTGATAAATGTACAGGTGCAACGTGATTGGCTTTCATTTTTCAGTAAATAAACTTTGTTTGACTCTATCGGATAATACAGATTTAATTTTAACTTTTATATTTCTTTATATTTATCAATTGTTAATTTTTTTTAATAATTCTATTTTTAACTCATCCATACTAATATTCATTTATCATTTTGTAAAATTTCAACATTTACAGTATTAATTATAATTTCGGAAGTTTATTGCAATTTGTTTAGTTACTTTCTGCCTTATTTCATTTTTATTATTGCATGTACTACAGTTTTAGGCCTAGTGCTTGATTATTAGGCCAAAAGGATAATTGATTTAAACGTTAATCATTGGACGGAGCCGAATGACGTTGTGCTCGTGATGTTCTGATTTCAACCACTGTGTTTTGTGTGTAACCAGATAGAGTTCCGACATCATGTAGCCTAGACTTGTAGTAAAGTCACTCCTCTCTTCCGAGGAGAAAATATGGAGGAGGGGAAGGCAAAAGAAGCACCGACATCATGTAGAGAAGACATATAATTGAGTCGCTTCTCTCTTTCGAGCAGAAGAGATGGAAGAGGAGAAGTTAGAAGAAGCACCGAATTTGTCAATGAAGCTACATGAGAATGTTTCATTTCAAAATATTCAAAAACTTAATGGTGGTTTGTGTTGATAAAAGAGGTAAGGCAGTTATCTTCACTAACGAACAATCTATTGCTATGGGAAATGAATTCTTATCTACAACGGCAGGAGTTCAGTTTTTTAACAATGGGAATCTTTTACGTTAAAAATTACCTCCCAATTTTTCATTGCTAATCAACTTATATAATTTGCTAATTTCGTCTGTCTGTCTGTCCGTCTGTCTGTCTGTAACTCGATATAATTAAGCTATTTAGATAGATCCAAGCACAGGAGAAAACGTTTGTCGTAATCAACACCAGGTTTCTGTGAACATTCCTGCATTACGAGCCTCGCCTTGTAACGATTTACATTGCCATCTTCGTCAGTTTTGACTTTTAAATACCCAATTACATTTTATTGCTCTTCCCCCATTCGGTAGGTCTACAAGCTTCCCAGTCATGTTTTGTTCGATTAATACCATTTCATTTTTCATGGCTTGTTCCTATTTAGCTTGGTCATCACTAGCTAAAGCTTCGGAAATAGTTTGAGGTTCCCCTGCCAGAAAATACATTATAGGATTTCCAAGAAACTGTCTCTGCTTCGGCGTTTGTTTCGATCGTCTTAATCATTCGTCAGCTCGAGATTGCTGTGGCTCTTCAACGTTTCAGCCTCATTTGGTTCAATTGAATCCATCACTGTTTCTTCATGATAGATTATATCAACATTGAGAGGAGTTTCGTGAAATGTAACGTCCATTGATACTATAATTGTTTGCTTTGACTAATATGTAGCCTTTACTTTTACAGTAGTTACCACCAGGATGCATTGGACAGCTTTATCGACGAGTTTTGTCCGCTTGTTGTTGAGAATATGGCATATGCTTTCGATCCGAAAATGCGCAGGTGGGCCAAGTGGGTTTTGGACCAGTTCATGCCTCTTCTGGAGTTTTTCCATTGATGGCTATGGTTGTTGATCTGTTTTTGATATACTACAGTGTTTGTAGCTTCAGCCAAAAAATTCTTGGTGAGATTTGCATCATGTAAGAGACATCTGACTCGTTCAACGATTATCCGATTCGTTCACTCGGCTACCCCCAGTTTGTTCCAGAGTAAATGGAATTGTAGTCTCATGACGGATTCCATTTTGCTTTAGAAAATTTTTCATAGCGTCATTAATATATTCGTCGCCATTATCACTATGTAAAGTTTTAATATGTCTGCCAGTTGAATTTTCAGTTTCCGCCTTCAATTCCTTACATTTGTTGAGCACTTCGTCTTTCGATTTCATCGGATAGTAGAATGTTTTTCTCGATGCGTCATCAATAAATGTCACAAAATAACGTGATCCGCCTATCGGCTATCAAATTATTTCTCTTGTCACTAATAAAGCATTTTTCGCCATTGAACAGTACCTTAAAACCTTTAGTTGTAAGCATGCTTACTGATAACTAGTTCGTCTTAATTTCGGGTACAAGCAATATGTCACAAATTTTAGCAAATTCTAGTTTATCTTTGACGTTGAGTTCCAAATCGATGTCACCAACACCTTCTGCGATGATTTGTCGCTTGTCAGTCATATATATAGGGCCGTTGTTTAGTGGCTTCAATTTTGAGAACAAATTCTTATTCCCTGAAAAATGTTGAGTTGCCCCGGAATCAATAGGGGAAAGCGAGGAGAGATGACGCACATTTCGATAATAATTTATATTTCCAAAATTTTGGAATTCATTTGAGAATGAATTATGCCAAATCATTCTATAGACATTAATTCCTAAAAAAAAAATGTTGGTTTACCCATTACATCATTTAAACATATAAAAAATTACGTTTTTTAAAAATACTATATTTTGCCATCTCTCCTCATACGGTAGGTGAGATGACGCGCTATGGGTAGGAGAGAAGCCTTACTAAAAAATTAAAGTATAGTAAATATAAAAGCCAGAAATCAAAGTTTTGAAAAATTATTAATGTATTTTCCTCGTTTTTGACAGGTAATTGAAAAGAATAGAAAGTGAATTTGACATCAATTAATCAGTCTATATTAATAAAGTTTAATGCTAACAGGAGACAATTATTTTTTCGTATTGCCTCTGATTAACTTAATGAAATTTCTTTATTGTTTTTCTTCCCAATCTTCCACATAAAGAACATAGTTTTGAATACAGCGAACAGGATTTCCGGTAGCCATCTTTTGCAAGACAGGTCTTTTCAGGTCTCATCGTTATTATTGTTCCTGGTTTTGAAAAATCAAAACTGCGTCATCTCTCCTCACATTATGAGGAGTCATCTCTCCTAAACCGATAAGAGAGACAACGCACCTAATTTTTCCCCAATAAACATGGACGAACACGAAAGCATTGTGAATACAATCCCGCCAAGAATCCAGTTTCAACTTACAACAGCAGAAAATCCTTTATCGCTGCGATAAATATGCTGTGTGAAAATAATAAAACAATTACTTGAAAATTCAGACACTTGCCAAGGTGAGTAGACGTAGAAATTCCTTCGCAGAATCCACAAATATTAACAAAAATATAGAAGAATTTGATAGCGTGTATATTTCACACCAATGTACAATCCGACTGAGGGTAAGTATCGCCACGCTATGTTAAAAATATAAACTGCAGACCGCGTCAACTTTCCTACCCCTGTCATCTCTCCTCGCTTTCCCCTATACCAATCACCTTCCTATATCTGGCTTGTTTTCAGCGCAGCTTTCAAGGCAGTATAATCTTCTTTTGCATTACTAATAGCCTTGAAGTAGATGCCTTCTCGGATTTTTGAGAATGACTTCTATTACACATTTTTGTCGGGCAATTGTTTGTTTTATGTTCGGTTTTCTGCATTTAAAGCATTTGATTATTTTATCTCTCCGAACTGTTAATAATACGGCATCCTTTGGCATACTAATGTCTGAGTTTTGTCGAGTTTCTTCCTGCAACAATCTTGATTTGACGAGATCTGCTGTGAGTTTTGCGCCACAATTTTCTAGAGCCATTAACAGTGGATCGTACATGTCGGTAGTCCCGATAGAATCAGCATGGCCAAGTCTTCGTCATCGCGAGGGGCTCCGATTGAATTCAATTGTTGTGCGATGAACGTAACTTTGTTGAGATAGGATTCCATCCCGATCGATTCATCTGATTTCAATTTATGCAATTCTCTGATTACACATACCTTACGAAAAATCCATGAAAACATTCTTTAGCGCCATCCATGTTTCTTTGGCAGTTTTACAGTTCTAGGTTGAACACTTATGGCAATGATGGCATGGGCTCTCTTGTCTCTCGATTCTTCAACCGGTTTATGTCTTGATTATCAACAAGATCCCATAGGTTTTCGCAGATAAGTCTCATTTCCGTAGCAAATTTCCAAGTGGCGTAGTTCTGTGCCCCTTCTAACTTCTCAAACTGTGATACAGATGTTGAAAATAACAGATGGGGTATTGAACGGCCGTCTTTTTATTCCACACGTTCGATGAGAATACGAAGAAATTCTGGATCATATTTTACCAAAATGTCCTGAAATCGCTGTGGGTAGCAGCTGTGCCCATAACCTGTTAGATTTTAGATTTAAAACTTTAAATTAAAATAAAATTTACTAAGCTATTTTCAGCAAAATACCAGATTAGCAACAAAAATTTAACTGAAGTTAAAGGAAGAACTTAACAACGAGTAGGAATATATTTACATGAATTATCTAAAGATACTGTTTATATAATTGTATTGTGTTTGTTTTTATCGATACAGACATCTGAGGAGAAATTTAGCAGCAAACATTGTTGAATACCTTAAAAAAAATCCTCGAAGATTAAAATTCTTGAATGAATTTAACTTTTTTGAAAGTTACAAATATTTATGCTACTGCTGAACTTGTAATAAAAAGACGTAAGAATTGATTAAAGATATTTTAAAATATTGCTTAACAATTAACAGAAATTTTTATTCATTCAGTTATTGTTCAAATATATTCTGGACATTCTGAAGTAATTTAAATTTATAGAAAGTGAAGGTTAAAAAAAAAATCAAATCAAAAGATTTCTATTAAAAAAGAAGTAAAACGTTTCAGGAACTAACAGGAAGAAACTGTTATATATTGAACAAGGTCATGTTGAGTTTGTTTTATTTATCAACTTCGGAGTTATCAGCGCTTTGCATCTAAACGTTATCTTCTTTTTCCTTAAAATATTAAGTATAAAATTAAAGAAATAGAGTAAAAAAAATTACTTTCTTAATAAGTTTTTTAAGTAAGTTTAGAAAAGATCGTATTTAATAAAGCATAAAATCCAAGAGAAAAAAAAATTATAAATTTTTATGTAGACAGATACATACATCATTCCACAATTAAGCAACTGCTTTGTAAGTTTTGATATATTATATTTAAAAGTTTGATATCTTATCTTAAAAAAAAAACATTGAAGAAGCGAAAAAGATGAAAAAAAAAAATTGTTCGAAGAAAATGTGCAAAACAATTAAGGTCTGAAAATTATACAACAAACTAATAAGCAGATAAACGAAGTTAGTCTTAAAGATAAAATTCGACGCTGCATTGGACGCTGCAAATTTAAAAAAAAAGGAATTTGTCAAAAATCGAAATGTGTCTCTAGAAATGAACTAATTTCAGCTTCATTTTTCACAAAAACATTTTATACTGCTAATTAGAATATTTTGTGTTCTACCAGATTGCTCAAGCCTCTGAAAGTGTTAAAATTTCTCTATCCATTCGAAGAAAAATGGCTGACAACTGTATTTGCAACTCCTTCGATGAATATTTTACTAATTACTGACAGGTCTATTTGAAATTAAAATACCAAAATGCAATATTAATATAATTTACATTAACTTGTAGTTATTAAGAAAAATAAAAGTATTAACACAGGAAAATTTGCACATAAATTTTTAAATTAATTTAAATATTTAAAATAAGTAAAGAATTAAGTTAAACAATTAACAAAATTAGTTTAGCTTCTAATTTAGAATTATAGTACTTCCAAAAATATATATTTTAATTGTCATCAGATAACTTCAAAACTCCGAATACGGAGCTGGAATATCGAAAGAATATATCTCTATATATCGTCAAAGTTATATTTTCTTTTGAATGTAATTTTTAATTTTGGTGTTAATTGTCTGATTTATTGATTATTTATGTAACTGCGGAGTTACTTTTGATTTTCTTCCAACTTAAATATTAAAAAAAAGAAGTAAGATACTATAATATCGTAATGACAGTAACTATTCAATGGTTTTCAAAGTATTTACAATATTATAAATTGTTTTCTATTTTGAATTGGTGTAATTTTACTTTATTAACGAATAGATAAATATCAATATTTTTTAGAATTAAAAGGAATCTTATGATTTTTATTTTAAGTAAATACGTTAATTTCTTATAATTATTTTTTTTTAATAATTAATAATTTTTTTTGTGATAGTAACCCTAATTTGCGATAAGTTCTAATCTCAGTATTAAAATATTCCATAGCCATTTATTTAGCACTAAACTCGTTTAAAAACCAATTGTATTTTAATAATTGCTGATGTTATTATTTATATTTAACCAGAGGCATAGACATCAGTGCTTCTTCGTCTTTATAGTCAAATACAAAATCTTTAAAAGTAAAATTGAAAATAAACATTTGGCATCTTGAAATAAGTTGCTAGAATTCATCCTGATTGAATTTATGATTAACCATTACTAGGTTGCAGCGACACAATTTTCCATTATATATAATAATAATCTAAATTTTACCTTTTTCCCATTCATTATATATTTCTTCGTTCTCTTCCGTTCGCTAAATCCATTTAGTTCTCTTTATCTTTTCCAAAGGAAGCGATAGAGTGCAGAATCTAGTGATAAATGTACAGGTGCAACGTGATTGGCTTTCATTTTACAGTAAATAAAGGCAAAGTTCAAGCAGTCGGTAACACCCGAAATCATACCCTAGGAACTTGTTTGACTGTCTATCCAATATAAAGATTTAATTTTATTTTATTTTATATATCTATTTATATTTATCAATTGTTATTTTTTAAAAAAATAATTCTATATTTAACTCATCGATATTAAGGTAATAATATTCATTTATCATTTTGTAAAATTTCAACATCTACAATAGTAATTGTATTTGCGGCAGTTTATTTCAATTTGTTTAGTTACCTTTCTGCTTTATTTCATTTTTTTATTGCACGTACTACAGTTTTAAGCCTAGAGCTTGATTATCAGGATAAGAAGGATAATTGACTTAAACGTTTAATCATTGGGGCGTAATGACGTTTTGCTGGTTATCTTCTGATTCCAATCAGTGTATTTTGTGTGTGGCCAGAAGAAGCAACGACATCCTGTAGCTTAGACTTGTAGTGTAGTCGCACCTCTCTTCTGAGGAGAGGAGATGGAAGAGGAGAAGGCAGAAGAAACAACGACATCATGTAGCTTAGACTTGTAGTATAGTCGCACCTCTCTTCTGAGGAGAAGAGATGGAAGAGGAGAAGGCAGAAGAAACAACGACATCATGTAGCTTAGACTTGTAGTATAGTCGCACCTCTCTTCTGAGGAGAAGAGATGGAAGAGGAGAAGGCAGAAAAAGCAACGACATTACGTAGCGTAGACTTGTTGTAGTGTCGCTTCTCTCTTCCGAGGAGAAGAGATGCCGGAGTAGAAAGCAGAAGAAGCATGCACATCATGTAGAGAAGACATGTAATTGAGTCGCTTCTCTCTTCCGAGGAGAAGAGATGGAGCAGGAGAAGGCAGAAGAAGCACCGTCATCATGCAGAGAAGAGGTGTAATTGAGTCGCTACTGTCTGCCGAGGAGAAGAGATGGAAGAGGAGAAAGCAGAATAAACACCTACATCATGTACAGAAGGGAGGTAATTGAGTCGCTTCTCT
>JAFIDM010006943.1:37675470-37690544 GCA_023159025.1 Thereuonema tuberculata | reverse complement strand
AGAAGAGATGGAAGAGGAGAAAGCAGAAGAAACACCTACATCATGTAGAGAAGAGATAGAATTGAGTCGCTCCTCTCTTCCAAGAAGAAGAGAGGGAGTAGGAAAAGGCAGAAGAAGCACCGACATCATATAGAGAAGAGATAGAATTGAATCGCTGCTTTCTTCCGAGGAGAAGAGATGGAGCAGGAGAAGGCAGAAGAAGCACCTACATCACGTAGAGAAGAGGTGTAATTGAGTCGCTACTCTCTGCCGAAGAGAAGAGATGGAGGAGGAGAAAGCAGAAGAATCATTGATATCATATAGATTAGATTTGTAATTGAGTCGCTGCTCTCTTCCGAGGAGAAGAGATGGATGAGGAGAAGGCAGAGGAAGCACCGATATCACGTAGAGAAGATGTTTAATTGAGTCTTTACTCTCTGCCGAGGAGAGAGATGGAGGAGGACAAGGCAGAAGCAGCAATGACATCATATAGAGATGACGTGTAATTGATTCACTCCTGTCTTCCGATTGTATGAAATGCAGGAAGATTTAGTAATGGGACACGACTACAAGATGTTTTAGAAGAAGGATTCACTTGAGCAGACCAAGGAACAAAATTAGGAAATGGATAAAAATGGATGGGTGAAGACAAGAAGCAAATACTATCATTATGTAATGAAATATATGAGAAAGGTGAATGTCCTGATGATTTCATGGAAACAGTATTGCTGCCAAAACCGAAGAAAAATAATGCAAAGAAGTGCAATGAGTTCAGAACTATCAGCCTTATATCGCCCTCGGCGAAGATTCTTCTGCGAATACTGAACAGACGTTTATATTCTAAGGTGGAAGGAGAGTTGGAAGAAGAGCAATTTGGTTTTAGGAAAGGAAAAGGTACGAGAGATGCAATTGGGCTGCTGCGAACAATCGGCGAAAGATATCTAGAAAAAAATAAACACGTATATGTAGTAATTGTGGACCTGGAAAAGGCTTTTGACAGAGTGGATTGGAATAAACTTATGGAAATCTTGAAGAAAATTGGTGTGGATTGGAAAGAGAGAAGGCTAATAACTAATCTTTATATGAAACAACTAGTCAAAGTCAGAATAGGAGAAAAATTGTCAGAGGGAAGTGGAATAGGGAGAGGGGTGCGACAAGGATGCCCTCTATCACCTACGCTGTTCAACATCTACTTGGAGGAGTTAGTGAAGAATTGTTTTCAGAACATGGAAGGGGTGATAGTAGGAGGAAGAAGAATAAAGTGCATAAGATTTGCTGATGATATGGCATTGTTAGCAGAAGAGGAGATGATACTAAGGGATATGCTACTGCAGCTGAATGACAGCTGTGAAAAATATGGAATGAAGATAAATGTAAACAAGACAAAGACTATGGTTATCGGAAGAAAGACTAAGAAGATAAACATAAGTATTCGGAATGAGACATTGGAACAAGTGAACAACTTTAAATACTTAGGGTGTACTATAAGTGGTGATATGAACTGCTGCCAAGAAGTCAAGAGGAGGATAGCAACAGCAAAGGAGGCTTTTAATAGGAAAAGGAGCATCTTCTGCGGACCTCTGGAAAAAGAACTAAGGAAGAGACTAGTGAAGTGCTTTGTGTGGAGTGTGGCATTGCATGGGGCAGAAACATGGACATTACGACGCAGTGAAGAGAAACGACTAGAAGCATTTGAAATGTGGATATGGAGAAGAATGGAGCATGTGAAATGGACAGACAAAATAAGAAATGAAGCTGTGCTAGAAAGAGTGGGTGAAGAAAGAATAATGCTGAAACTGATCAGGAAGAGAAAAAGAAACTGGTTGGGTCACTGGCTGAGAAGAAACTCCCTGATGAAGGATGCACTGGAAGGAATGGTGAACGGTAAAAAAGTTCGAGGCAGAAGAAGATTTAAGATGATCGACAACATTATGGTAAATGGATCTTATGTGGAGACGAAGAGGAAGGCAGAAAATAGGAAAGATTGGAGAATGCTGGGTTTGCAGTGAAGGACCTGCCCTTGGCAGAGAACTATGAATGAATAAAAAAAACGATCCTGAAAACTTTTCGAATGAAGATCATCTCAAAATACATATTTTTAGTAATGATATTTTATTTCGTATCTGTAACGGTTACCCGATTAGAGGAAGAGAAAAAATTAAAAAAACGGTTTTGGCCGTTTTTACAAAATTAAAGGTCACAATTTTCCCAAAGTTGTTTAAAAATTATGTTTTACAATGACTTAGAAATGCGTGTTGAAAAAAATTAAAATACTAAAATTGTTGTTGGAATATTCATTTCAACACTAGTTTGTTTTTAAAGTAGAAAATTAAAAAGTACAATAAAAAAATTAACATGTTGTAAAGTTGTTTGTGGGAGAGTCTTTGGGATCTAAAGTCATCTTTTGGAAATGAACTGAATTAATTTATTAACTGAATAACATTAGTTTTTATAGTATTTACATAGTGTGATTTGATTGGTTAAGTAATTAAAAATATACAAAATGATTTGATAAAAACAATAACGAACTTTATTTAATTAACTGATTCAATGGCTGCAACGGAAAAGAATTTAAAAATAAACACAACATCAGTAATTAGGTTAAAGATAAAAATGAATAAAGATAAAAATGAATGATAAATTATTTTTACAAAAATCCAAATAAAAATGCAAAATGTTTAGGTATGTGGAAACAAATTACATGAGAAATAAAACAAAAACACAAAGCTAGATAATTAATGCTATTAATAATAGCTCATGAAGTAATAATTATACTTCAATTATGACTACTGGTATTTTTTTTTTAAATTTTAAAGAGTTTTGAACTTTTTGTTTTTTAGTTCCAACAAATCATCCTATTAATAGACAAGAATTGTACGGATCTTTGGAAATTTGAAAATTTGTGAATTTGTAATTTGAAATAACCAATCACAGTGCAGCGTTGGAGAACTTCAGGCATGACGTCACGCCAATGTTTATACATGGCGTCTCAAATATTCTTCCCACTTCACCGCGACGGATCGCGATTACACAATTATTATCAGCGTATTGAAATTTTCTTTCCCACAGAAATGAAGTTTACCACTGAAATGCATGAAGTTCATGCGTCAAAATTTATCAGAGAGTTCATAAACCTCGATTTTTACATAATTTCGGCTCAACAAAGTAGAGGACAATGACGAAATACGTGCCGTCATTGTTGCCCAGATAGGATTATTGGTATTGGCTGTTGGACATTCGTTATTGTTATTGTTGAAACTGATAATTTTTTTATCTGGGGGCAAGGCAGTGCTCCCGCCAAGACGAGCCGAAGGCAGGAAGGGCACTACGTACCTTTTCTGGAAGTGTTTCGTCGTATTTTCGAACCCTTATAGCTTCGGCCTGAATAATACTAGAGAGCTCAAATTTTCAGGATAAGTCTTTTATTTTAGCAAAAATAGGCTTAGTCATTCAAATTATATGTGGGCTGTTGCGGAAGTCATGGCTTTTGAAAATGAGCTTAGAGCATCTTTTTCAATCTTGTGTTTTTCAAAAATTTCAGGGTATTTCAAAAATGTGGCATTTGTTTTACTTCCGTTAATATTGCCTCAATTTCGACGAACCTATTCTTTTGGGGCAGCAGGCTGCCATTATGTTTCATGACTGGCTACTATGAAAGTGGTAAATCAATTTTTTATTTTCTTTTATTTTAACAATATTATAATATTATTTTAACAAATAAGCCGATATTCAAGTAATATATAGGCTGTTGTGTAAGTCATGGCTTCTAAAAAAATGAGCTTAGAACATATTTTCAATCTTGTGTTTTTCAAAAATGTGGAATTTTTTACTTCCGTTAATATTTCACGGGTCGCAACTAGTTTCCTTTAATGTCTGTAGTCAAATATTTTACATTAAATATTATAGAGTTGAAGAGAATAAAAAAAAAATAAGAAATAAAGCATATCTATAAAATTTAAGTAGAAAGAGAATTATTTTCATATTTAGCTAAAATGTACAAATTTGAAAAGAAATTAAAATAATTAATTACAAAAAGTAGTTTTTTTTAATATACCTCGTTTTTAAAACTGACTAAAAAGTATAAAATAATTTTTCCTAGCCCCATACAGATAGTCCTGAAAATTTGTGATTAACAGCTAAAATAATAGCTATAATTAATAAGTTTTAATAGCTATGAAAATACTTGTAAGATTTAAAACGAAAAACGTGGAGCGCAGGCAATAGATAACTGAGATTCTATGGATGGAGTGTATATTATCTTGCAATAGATAATTGAGATGGTGTGGATGGAGTGAATATTATCTTGTATTAGATAATAATTGAGATGGTATGGATGCAGCCCCACGTTTTTCGTTTTATATCTTAAAAGTATTTTCATAGCTATTAAAACTGTACAATCACAAATTTTCAGGACTATCTGTATGAGGTTAGGAATCTGTATGGGGCTAGGAAAAATTATTTTATACTTTTTAGTCCGTTTTAAAAACGTGGTATATTAAAAAAAAACTACTTTTTGTAAGTAATTTTTTTTTTTTGCTTTTTAGTCTTGTGTGTATGATATTTTTCAACTTTTAAGTTATATATACTTTAAAAGACACACAAAAAATAATGATAAATTAATCACTTTTTACTTAAATTATTTATAAATTTCTTGCCAAAACCTTTTTACAATAATGATATAAAATTATAATTAGTCTTTGAAAACTAATTATAAGACTAATTATAATTTTATATAATTATTGTTAAAAGATTTTGGCAAGATATTTATAAATAATTTAATTAAAAAGTGATTAATTTATAATTATTTTTTGTGTGTCTTTTAAAGTATATATAACTTAAAACTTAATTTTATACACACGTTAAAAATCGATATGATATTTTTCAATCGATTTTAAACAGTTTGTTGAGATTAAGTAAATACGATATCAGTTAGTTGTTTGAAAAAATATAAAATTTTCATCAAAAAGTAAATGAACTCTGTTCGCATTTTCATAAATAGTGGAATATTCATTTTTACGATAAACCTATTACCTTGAACTGATATTATAAATTATTAAATATGAAATATTCTAATAATTATTACTTAACCATTAAAACTAAAAAACCCTATGACAGATTTGTAAATAGTAGACTATTCAGTTTTATAATAATCTACCAACTTGAACTGATATTATAAATTATTAAATATTACGTATTCTTCTAATTATTACTTAACGATTAAACCTGAAAAACCCTGGACATCGCCATTTCTTTCTACCGGCAAAAATGTTAACTCCACTAATGTTAACTTACTTTAACATGAAAATTTAATGGTTAAGCAATAATAAGTAGAATATGTAATATTTAATAATTTATAATATGAGTTCAAGTTAGTAGATTACCATAAAAATGAATATTCCGCTATTTACAAATCTTTCAAAGGGTTTTTTTTTAGTTTTAATGGTTAACTTCATTGTTAAAGCTAATGACACTAATTATCGAAAAGCGACAATCCCACAATCATATGCGAGAGTGACAAAGCTTGAATAAGAAATGGAAATTCTCTTTAAAAAGTCATCTTCCCATTCTGACGCATAGAATTAATTTATTTCAGTAAAAAAATTGTTTATTTTCGAAAGATTATCTCACTGTGATATTTCATTCATAATAACCTTCGATTCAGTCGAAGCGATGGACAAAATGGCGCTGGTGGTCAATGATAAGGCCGCCTATTGTTGCAATATCACTGACATCTACCGGCAAAAATGTGAACTACACCATTCATTTTTTTTTTTACAGATAATGACGCTTCAAGAATTTCAGTACTGTCGATTTATGAGGAAACTGTTTTTAAAAATGTCCATTTAAGTGGACAAGGGGAGAAAAAGGGTTAATATTGCAATGTCATCCAGTTCTGAGCTATGCTTAAAGTTTTAAGTCTCTAGCTCATCGGGAAATTAGTTTACAACCAATTGCAAAATTTGTACCAAAGAAACAAACAAACAGACAGACAAAAAGCGAGTTAATAAAAACGTGTTAATAAAAAATGTATTAATTAATAACGTATTCAAAATACTAATAATCCAAAACTAAAAAAAAAAACTGGCTAATGATTTGTTAAATGACTGATGAAATACTATTTCAATATTTAACAATTCTTAAATATTAAAATGTTCGAATGAATTTTATTTTTGAATTTATTTTATAATATAGTTAAAACTTTTGTGGCCTTGGACTACATAATTGAGATGAAAGTTACTTAATCAAATTTAAGTAGTTCGTTGATAATAGGAATATATTTAGATGATTTATCTAAAGATGCTGTTTATATAATATAATATAATATAATATAATATAATACAATATAATATAATATAATATAATAATAATTTATTATACTTGATATGGGTTTTATCCTTTTACAAGTGTGATTCGATTAGTGTTACAGTTTCAATACTATTGTTTTTTAATAATTATATAAACGAAAAAATACTAATATTAATATTAATAATGACAACAACAATAATAATAATAATAATAATAATAATAATAATGGGTACGTGTTGTACCCATCGTTCTGTCTGCCACTGGTCTGGTGCCTCACACATTGCACCACAGTCTCAGCACACTAGGACTTCACAAAAACACTTATGCACAACTGCAGAAGGCTGTGGTACTCAACACTACACGCATAGTTAGGAAATTTATGGACACAAGCACACATCCCTAATCATTCTTGCACACATCTTTACACTTGGCAGTATGTGCTTTGGTCCTTGACCCGCCATATTGTTTTTGCTGGGGAAACCCAAGGTTTGAAACATGCAAACATAATAATAACAATAAGCCCCCATGGACCCTACCTCCTCGCGGTGGGGGCGGGAACTACACTAGCTTTAGGGTAGGCTAAAGGGTACAACCATTTATGATGAGAACACGTTCTAATATAGATCATGCTGCATCGGGTGTGGCGCAGGATAAAGTCACCCGCGTTCGGGGGTTAGGCAGAGGCCTCCGTTCGAAAAATATACTACAGTCTCCCGCAGGTGGTGGTGGAGAAAGTGGCACCCCATCCTGTAGTATGGCTACCACAATGCCCGGGCAACACCATCCAGCCCGAACAGTCGGAAGTGTTTCGTCTGTGTCAGAGCAGGCGACCACCAAGACTGGGAAACCACGCCAGCGCATCCGATGGTCACCACAGATGAACCAGGATCTTATGCGCGACTTCTTCACTGTTACAAAGTTAGGTACTCAACTAACAGGATACAGACAGGCACTACACCAAGCTTTCACCACACGCTATCCAGCGTTAGGGCTTAGCGAACAGCGGGTAGCGGATCAGCGACGTTCAATTGTAGTAAACAATCTTATTCTCCCTTGCATACTTGCACAAATTAAAGAAGAAGTCGCTGAATCCAACCACAGGACACCAAACCACA
This sequence comes from Thereuonema tuberculata, assembly GCA_023159025.1. NCBI lineage: Eukaryota > Metazoa > Arthropoda > Chilopoda > Scutigeromorpha > Scutigeridae > Thereuonema > Thereuonema tuberculata. Next base: position 37,683,144 of record JAFIDM010006943.1, on the reverse strand, counting down.
CCCTACCAGAAGACACCATTATGGAAAACACAGAAACAATCTCTACCTCTCAGTACACATGCCCCAACAATACAACTAATGAAATATTACGTGCAGCTCATGATCATTTCTACACTGCACTCGCACAATACACAGGCACATACCCCACACTCAGGCCGCCACTCCCCAAAGTACACACATCAAAACAACTCGCCACAGTCATATACCATCTCAACACACACACTATCCCACAACACCTTGACAACATCCAAACATTAGAAGACATACATACAACACTCTACTGTGCCGCACAGGGAACCATTCGGGCACTTGGAATCAAACAACACAACATACCTCCCACTGCACGGACACAAGAATACATCCCCCTTGAAGACGTCGCCTTGAGGGCCGCATCAGCGACCTTAGAGGGGACATAGCCAGGCTCACACAATACTGTGCAGGAAACAAAACAAAGAAACTTATGTCCCAGGTTAGAAAGATATTCAAGCACATAAATACTCGCCCTTCACATTCAAATCATCATAACCAGGTTCAGGAACATCTCGACACACTAAAACAAAAACTCAGTGCACTTGCAAAAAGATTACAAAGATACAAACAGTGCACTCTGCGCAAACAAGAGAACAACACTTTCCAATACAATGAGAAAAAATTCTACAGATCCCTTTCATCTGACTCTACTGCAACTAACACAAACACTCCCAACAGCGAGGCTTTACATGAATTCTGGTCGTCTCTGTGGTCAAACCCTATCCCCCACAATGATAAAGCACCATGGATAACAGAGGAACAGCAACTCACTGAACACTTACCCTGCATGTCCTTCCATGAGATTACTCTTGCAGACATACAGACAGCACGAAAACATGCACACAACTGGAAGGCTCCTGGTGCAGACGGAGTCCAGAACTTCTGGATCAAGAGGTTCACGTTCCTGCATGGAAAACTAGCGCTTACACTCACTGACATAATCCAACACCCAGAACATATGCCTCGTTTCCTCACACAGGGTGTCACATACCTACAGAGCAAGAACACTGAAACAGCGCAACCTGCAAACTACCGCCCAATCACTTGCCTCCCCACACTTTACAAACTCCTCACCTCCTGCCTCGCAGACAAGATCTACACACACATCGAGACATATAACATTCTTTCCGAACAGCAGAAGGGCTGTCGCAGGAATTCCCAGGGTTGTAAGGAGCAACTCCTTATTGACTCTGTAATCCTGCGCCAGGCACGTGCGAAGAATAGGAGCTTACATATCGCATACATCGATTACAAGAAGGCATTTGATTCTGTCCCTCATTCCTGGCTCCTACACATTCTTCATATCTACAAAATACACCCCAAGATCACGGCATTCTTAGCTGCCACGATGAAGAGTTGGAACACAACATTACACCTACGCACCTCTAACACCTCCATCACTACAGATCCCATTCCCATAAGGAGAGGTATTTTCCAGGGAGACTCCTTGAGTCCTCTTTGGTTCTGCCTCGCCTTGAATCCACTGAGCCATATACTAGATAACACAAAACACGGTTATAGGCTTACCACAGGCACTGTGACACCATATAAAATCACACACTTACTCTACATGGATGACATTAAACTCTATGCCACAAGCAATGCACAACTTACTAATTTACTACAAGCCACCACACAGTTCACCAAAGACATTGGGATGGAATTTGGAATTGACAAATGCCCCAAGTTACACTTAATACGTGGGAAGACTTCGAATTTGGAGGGTTTTAAACTGGACCATGGTTTGGCCATCCAATCCATGGAACAGGGAGAGACCTACAAGTACCTGGGCTTCCAGCAAGCGCGCGTCATTGACAACGCAAACATCAAAAATGCACTGAAGAACATATACCTTGCTCGAGTTCACAAAATCCTCAAAACACAACTCAACGCCAGAAATAAAATTAAAGCTATCAACACTTTTGCCGTTCCCACACTAACATATTCGTTCGGCATAATTCCATGGACAAACACCGAACTCGAAGCACTACAACGCGCAACACGCACTACATTCACGAAACACAACATGCACCACCCCAAGTCCGCTACGGAAAGGATGACTCTTCCCCGCAAGGAGGGAGGCCGAGGACTCATCAACCTCATCATCCTACACGAAAAACAAGTACATACACTTAGGGAATATTTCCACCAAAGAGCAGAAGACTCCTCACTTCACTCAGCCATTGTCAAGGCTGACACACACCTCACACCCCTGAACCTCGAAAACTCTTCTCCAACACTCACCACCCCTGACACCCACACTCAGCAGCTGCGTGAATCATGGGCTCGTAAGGAACTCCATGGCAGACATCATCACGGACTCAGCCAGCCTCATGTCGACATGGAAGCGTCGAACAGATGGCTGACGAGTGGTGAGCTGTTTGGGTAGACCGAAGGGTTCATGATCGCAATACAGGACCAAGTCATCTCCACACGCAACTACAAGAAACACATTCTACACGATGCAAACACACATGACGACAAATGCAGGAAATGCCACACTACGCATGAGACGATCGACCACATAATATCAGGCTGTCCCCTTCTCTCTCAAACAGACTACCTCCATCGACACAATCAAGCAGCGTCGATCGTTCATCAACAACTAGCACACAAACATTCACTTATTAAGAGCACGGTCCCGTACTACAAGTACATACCACAAAGCGTATTAGAGTCACCCTCATATAAACTATACTGGGACCGCCCCATTCACACAGACGAAACCATACATCACAACAGACCAGACATCACACTTGTTGATAAGGTCAACAAACAGACCTTTCTAATTGATATTGCAGTGCCTATCAGCAAGAACATGCAGAAAACTCACGCAGACAAGATCAGTAAATACACTGATCTAGCACACGAGCTCCAGAAGCAGTGGAGGCAGGATCGAGTACGTGTTGTACCCATCGTTCTGTCTGCAACTGGTCTGGTGCCTCACACATTGCACCACAGTCTCAGCACACTAGGACTTCACAAAAACACTTATGCACAACTTCAGAAGGCTGTGGTACTCAACACTACACGCATAGTTAGGAAATTTATGGACACAAGCACACATCCCTAATCTTTCTTGCACACATCTTTACACTTGGCAGTATGTGCTTTGGTCCTTGACCCGCCATATTGTTTTTGCTAGGGAAACCCAAGGTTTGAAACATACAAACATAACAATAATAATAATAATAATAATAGTAATAACATTAATACAAAAAATTATCTTACAAATTTTTTTTTTATTATTATTATTCTGCCTTTTCTATTTTCTCAAGAAACAATTTAATGTATTTACATAAATTAATGTTAATTCTGTTTTGATTTAACTGAATAATTCACCATCCACTCCTATTGGAAATTTTTTCAGTTTCTAACGCTTTTCTTTCCTCCTTCATTTTTTCACAATCGAAAATTACATGATTCCAGTTTTCTAAATTATTGCAGCCTAACCTGCAACCTCTTTCTTCTCTAGTTCACCAATATTTACTCGAGTTCCAAATGTTACCACATCTAATTTTAATGTATATTTCTCTCCAATAAGAGTGGATCGTGTTCTTATATAAATAACTGGCCCCTTCAATTTGTACTTCTAAATTACAGTAATAATTATTAAAATTTGATTTCTGTATTTTGTCATAATTATATTGCATATTTACCTCAATCAATTTTTGAATAATTATTTTTTTACAATCAATCCAATAATTACAATCCATTATCTTATCTAATTCTATACCCAATCCTGCTTCATTAAATATTTCTTCAATCATCTTTATATAATTACATTTGTGCCCTGACTTTGCATCATCTACCATATTTACTAAAATTAGTTTTGGTAATCTTTCTTCGTTTTGCTTTACAACTTTTATTACATAATCTATAGCTCTTTTAATACAATCTATTCTCAATGGATATTTGCCTAATTCATTTTCAATGATATAATTTGGTACAGTTTTTTCCATATTAAAATATAATTTAATAAATAAGTATTGTATATTTTCCAATTCCTTTTTAACTTCCCACCCATCTATTTCCATACCATAACAAATGACACTTTTAACCATGCTATTAAACATATATTTTATTTTTTTCCAATCGTTTATTTTTGCTCTTTTGATTAGTTTTATTAATTCCCAAGTGGCTGCTATTCCTTTATCTTTTCTATGTTTTATATTTACTTTATTACTATTTGTGAGGTAAACCACTTGCCTAAATATTGATACTTATTTGTTATTTCTATCTCTTCATTATTCCATGTCCATTTTTCTAATTTAGCTCTCTTACCACCATTTCTGAAAATAATAATTTTTGTTTTCTCCAAGTTAATGTTTAAACAATATTCATTTACAAATTCTTGTAGAACTTTAATCATTCGACTAAGTTCTACTTGTGTTTCTGCCAATATAACCAAATCATCTGCGTACATAAGACTAAATATTCTCCCATTTTTTAATTTGCTACCTCCCCATCCCTCTTCTCTTAACTTTAATTCCAAATTATTTATTAACACTGAAAATAAAATAGGGCTCAAACTACAACCTTGCCTTACTCCTTTTATAATAAATATCTCTCTCCCTTTTTTATTATTTCCCACAATTATTCTAGTATCCTCATAAATGTTTTTATAATTCTTAACATTTTTCCTTTTATTCCTACTTTAACTAATACTTTCATTAATATATTTCTATCTACACTATCAAAAGCTGTTTTGAAATCAATAAACATTGCAAAAAGTTTTTTCCTCTTAACCATTAATTTTGAATCAATAAGAGCGTTTAAAACAAAGATGTTGTCATGAGTTGAATAATTTTTTCTAAAACCTGCCTGATTTTCAACAATTATGTTATTGCATTCTAACCAATTCTCCAATCTGTTTTTTATAATTTCTGTAAAAATTTTAAAAGATGTATTTAAAAGAGTTATGCCTCTATAGTTTTTTGGTTCACTTTTATTTCCTTTTTTATACAAGGGTATAATTTTTCCATTTCTCCAATTTTTTTGGAATTTTTTCAGTTTCCAAATCATGTTATACCAATTTAGCATCCATTCTATCAAATTATTCGACGCATTAATAATCCATTCATTTCTGATTCCATCTGGACCGGGTGACTTATCTTTTTTTAAATTATTCACCACCATATTTATTTCATTTTTCTCAATTTGACTATCGAGATGATTGTAATCTATTCCTCTACTGATCGTTTCTATCCCTTCATACAATTCTTCTTCTTCTATTAACCAGTTTGTGTTTTCTTTAAACCAGGAACCTTCTAATAACTTAAGAAAATGGTATTCCATATCATAATTATCTATATAATCAAGATAATTTATAAATGAAGACCTATTTCTAAACTTTTTTATTAAATCCCAAACTTCTGTGCCCGTTTTTATTCTCATAAAGTTATTCATTAGCTCTTCATTATATCTTAATTTTTTTTCTTTACAGATGTTTCTATATATCTTTTTATTTTCCAAATATTCCAATCTTAATATATCTTCATTGTATTTTCTAAAATTTCTAAGACTACACTTTACTTTCTTTTTTTTTTCCTTACATTCATTATCAAACCAACTTGTATTTATATTTCTTTTCCTTGTGCTATTTCTTTAGTTTTAGTTATTCCTTTTTCTAATGTGTCTTTAAAAGTCTTATACATCTCATTGACATCATCATTTTGCTTTAAACTTTCTATCTGACTCTTTATTAGTAATTTGTAAAATTCCCCATTTTCTTTGTTAAAACATACGTCCAATTTATTTGTTGTTTTAATTTCTTTTTCCTTTTCAATTTGTAATTTTGTATTTTTTATTACAATTGGCATATGATCTGAAACCCCTGATTCTAATATTTTAAAAATAAAAATTTTTTCTAGAACTTTTTCATTAACAAAAATAAAATCTATTACGGAACAGCCTTGGCTTCCGATAAAGGTCCAATTTCCCTCTACATCATTTTCTTTATTTCCATTTAAAATTTCTAAATTATATTCTCTAACCCAATTTATCAATATTTCTCCATTTTTATTCACGATTTCATCCTTTGAATTTCTTTCATACATTTCTGTTTCATTATAGTTATTACATACACTATTCAATTTCCCTATTCTACTATTAAAATCACCAATTAAAACAACATTATCATTTTTTACTTGTGATTGGAAAATAAAGATACTGTTTATATAATTATATCACAAATAACCTAATTGTAGTATAATAATGATACACATGGACCCAATTGACAGAAATAATAAGTTTAAAATTATTGAGTTGGCATTTGATGCTTGAAATTTTACCTTTATAAATTTGTAATGCATCAAAAAAAAAATCTTGATTCACAGCATTATATTTACACCTGATTAATAATGAAGAAATTACTTATATAATACACACGACCTGTTCTCAATTTGAAGTATGACTTGAAAAAAACTTCTCGTTGAAGTTGAAACCAGGTTGTGTGTATTATATAATTAATTTTTGCATTATTAATCAGATGTACCGGCTTCATTTATGACATCAAAGTATTATCAGTATACGTAAAAAACTTTTTATTTATTACTGTTGTATTTCTTTAGCCACAATACAAAAAGGAAATTTATGAAAATGTGTATTTGTGTGTGTGTATGTGTGTGTGTGTGTCTGTTGGAAATGTTTAGCGTACTTCCCAACATGCTATAAACTTGACAATTTTGCTTGTGGAAAGGTTGCATAGTAGAGATAATGTAATTTTTTTATTTGGGCTATGGGGGATGACTATAAAGTGTGTGGCGATAATCCGCAATACGCCTGAGTTAAGCGGTCTGCTTTCCTCTCCCAATTCAAAGTGATCTTACAATTTCGTTTCTTTGTTATCCACATCATTGTAACCCGTACGAAAAACGAGGATTTTGCTATTACTCTATATATTTTACGAACATCCATCAACAATTATTCGATTTTTGTTTTGTTGTTTATCGTGCGATACAGACATCCGAGGGGAAATTTAAAAGCAAACATTGTTGAATGTCTTAAAAAAAATCCTCGAAGATTAAAATTCTTAATCTTCGAGGATAATACTTTTTGAAATTTACAACTATTTATGCTACTTCTGAACTGGTAACAAAAAGACGTAAGTATTATTAAAGATATTTTAAAATATTGCTCCACAATTAACAGATTCAGTTATTGTCCAAATATATTCTCGACATTCTGAAGTAATTTAAATTTACAGAAAAACGAAGTTAAAAAAATCATAATAAAAGGTTTCTAATAAAAAAGAAGTAAAAATATATTGAACAAGTTCATATTGAGTTGGCTCTTTATGAATTTTTATGAATGTTAGTTATCAGCGTAACAGTTATCTTTTTTCTTGAAAAATTAGGTTTTAAAGAGAGTAAAAAAAAATACAGAAAAAGCACTGACATCATGTAGCCTAGGCTTGTGGTAGGGTCGCTCCTCTCTCTTCAGAGGAGAAGATATGGAGGAGCAGAAGGCAGAAGCACCTACATCATGTAGCGTAGACTTCCTTAGAGTCACTCCTATCTTCCGAAGAAGCTCCGACTTCATGTAGAGAAGATGTGTAATTGAGTGGCGTCTCTGCTACGAGGAGAAGAGATGGAGAATGAGAAGGCAGAAGAAGCACCGACATCATGTAGCGTAGACTTCTGG
>JAFIDM010006943.1:37646299-37667437 GCA_023159025.1 Thereuonema tuberculata | reverse complement strand
GTAGGTATGTACCTAATTCCAGCCATGACATTTTCCCACAATGTATTATCTCCACCTCTACACTTGACTCTAAAATAATCTGACTGTAAATCGACAGGGGCTGCTCCTCCTTTCACAGTCGGTCCAGCTTTATTTTTGTAATCCGACTTTCTTCTTAGAAATGTGTAAATACATTTAACACCTTTATGCTTCTCAATGGCTTGCTTACACACTTTCACTTTGCCGGGCTCCAAGCAGACCTACACAACAAAATAACAAAAGTAGAATTAATAAATTTTTAAAAAGTGAAATTAATAAAAAAACTGTAAGTTTACTGTGGGTTAACACTAACTTATACCAACAGAACAGAAAAGAAAAACAGAAATTCTGGAATTCGAATTTAAACAGTTACCTTTGCATTATTACTGCTTTCGATTATTTGCTTTCAAATTATGCTTTGTTACTGTCTTTTCTGAAATTTCTCTAATATAGAACTGGTTCTAGTTTAAGAGAAGGGTGCATTCCATTCCGTAGCGCTCCTGGTGGCGAATTGAAGAACTTAACTCCAAACGATTTGTATCTGTTTATTCGAAATTGTTAACTATAAATTTGGCAAACTATTAAATAGTTGTCAGATATAAAATGGTTTTGTGTGTGTTTGTTAAGCATTGTATCCGTGTGAAATTGTAACTTACTTCCGTCATGTATTCTGAAGATATCTCTGTCCGTTTCTGTTCTTATTGCTCCACATTAGTGATTGTACTTGAACGCAAATAATTTGAGTTCATGTCAAAATGTAGGAATTGCTATTAGTTGAATTCTGTAGCAGGTCTTCTTCGGTCTTTTTATTGTTCATTACCTCCTTAATAATTTCCTGATATTAGGTTGAGTTGATTCTGTTTGTACGCCGCTGTACGATTGTATCGTGAATGGTCACCAACAGAGGTGTGCCCAATCATCAAACGTTTGCGCCAGAGATTGTGCGAACTTTGAGCTCCTACTGTGAACCTGTAAGTATACACCGTTTACTGTCATTTTGTAAGCATTCGGCTAATAAACATATTGTCTACCTTACTTGTTGTCTTTTATTTCTGAACCTTAGTGTATCTTCTAGCATATGCGGATGGCGTTTGCGGGGATACGTTCCACTACGAATAATTTTGTTTTTGCATTGTTGACCTACCTTTAAAGTTTGTATTTACATGGAATTTTGAATCACTCTGTATAAGGAAAGGAAAAAAATATTCTGATGACCATTATAAGACAAAGGTAATAAAGGGTAACAGAATAAACAACATATAAACATGTAAAATATAATGATAAGTAATATTCTCCTAAAGATTAAAAAAAAAAAACAAAACATGAAGGACAGAAGGTTGGAATCAGAAGTAATACAGAGATAAGAAAGATCAAAGTCTGGAAAATTCACGAAATCCAAACGAGTTGAACACGAATAAAGAACTATTGTAGAAAAGTACAAGAAAAAGGAAACAGCTTCTACATCTGTCGTAGAACAAAAATATCTTACGGTGAAATTTGAAAAGGAAAAAAAAAAACCTACCCAGTCTGATTCTTCATCACAAGCAATAGGTGAAACTTGGTCATACAACTTTATTATCACAGGATCATTCGGATCTAAATCGGGATGACGACATGCCTGATTTACAGGAACACTGCTGCTTTCATTACTAGAGCTTACGTGTCTGGGTACATATTGATTTCCATCTGTATGTATAACTTCTATCTGCGATAGTTCTCGTATTGTAATCATTCGGTAACAAACGAAAATGGCTGTTCCAATTAATAGGAGTGCTATCCACCGTCGGATGATGCTTTTGCGCATGACAAAATTCCGGATTTCCTGAAACCAGATTAAGGAAAGATTTTAAATAAAATTACTTAAATCAAAACATACAAATATTCATGAAATCAATAGAATTCAAAAATTTAAAAACAGTCATCGACGCTGAAATGTAAATTCCAAATCCACACATTGCAAATAAGCTGTAAAAACAGGCAACTTTTTTTCTTTTTTCTTTAAATCCCAAAAGAAATCTACACCTATGATTTCTTTAATATCACACCTATTAAATATGAAAAAAATAAACTCATCGAATTATAAGAAAATAATATTCAGTATTATTAAAATGAAAAACAATAGTTTTTAACTTTAAATACGTTTTAAAGTTTTTACTTTTGAATTCTTCTACGTTGATCAGACCTTTAAAATAAAACTAAAAACACTTAAAAAAGGAAAATGAATTAAAAATTGTAATTCTAGATTGAAAAGCATAATAAAGTTTTTGAAAATTGAAAATTTTGAAAAAACTCAAAACTTTTTTTTGTTCTTTTAAAAAACAGAAACAAAATAAAAACTCAAAAAGCATAACTCAATTTTCAAATTGTTTACTTCAGAATGTATACTATCGCATTTTATTTCCGAGTATAGTAGCATATAAATAAAAACATTTAGCCTATTTGCTACAAGTAAAAACATGAAAACATGTTTTTAGTATATCAGGAATGTAAAGTAATTTTCACCTACGTTATGACAAGCTATATTGCATTCTGTTCGTAAGTAATATAAAAATAGGTAAAGCATTATTATGTAGTCAATGATGCAGCATCATTAATATTAGTTTTCGAAAATCGGCTTCCTTAAGAAATCAGATATCAAAACTTTTTGAAGGTAGCAAAATATCTTGATTGTGGATAGTTTCAAAATGTAACTTTGTTGACTCAAATTTTATCGAATCAAAAGAAACATTGCTTTAATTTGGATTTTATTTTCCTTATATCCAACACATCTGAAAATTAATGGTCAGTTTTACATACTTCAAAATAACGAATTTATTAGAGATGGGCAAAGTTTTTCTTTTTACTGAACTAGTTCTTTAGAGATAGTTCTTTTTATTGAACTAGTTCAATGAACTAGTTCAAATGAACTAAATCGTTCTTTTTACCTTAACAACCAAAAAAAAAAAAATACTTCAAATACTTTTACAACCAAAAAAAAATGGTTCTCAAAATATTTAATATAAAACGAAATAAACCAATTCCAATAGCCAATAGTGAAGTGGTAAAAGAACGAACTAGTTCATTTGAACTAGGTCGTTCGTGAACTATTTAGTTCTTTTTTCATGAACTACACTTCCGTGCAGCTAAATCGACTCACCCCTTCAGAGCGCACAAAAAGGCGTATATTTTTTAAATGGCTTAACCGATTTTAAAAAAAACTTTTTTTTTGAAAGCCTAATGTTTTTACTTTACAATGACACCATTATCATTAAAATCTGTACAATATTTTGTTTTATAATGCATTTTGAATGAAAACGCAAGCAAGATGCATGCTTAGGAAAAAAAATTGGGGATACTTAAAATTAAATTACAATAAAAATTCAAGCAAAACAAGGAAACTTTTATTAATCAATACTTGGTATTGCCTCCCCTTGCCTGTACGACGGCTTGCATGCGGTTCCTCATAGACCCTATTAAGATTTGACAAAGTCTTGGGGATCCCATTCCACTCCTCCTCCAGCGCAATCTTGAGCTCGTTTTTATTAGACGGTGCCGGATTTTTGGCTCGGACCCTCCGTTTGAGCTCGTCCCACAAATGCTCAATCGGATTCATGTCGGGACTGAGGGCTGGCCACTCCATCGTCTCGAGACCAACCTCCTCCATGAATTGCCAGTGGTTCGTGCTGAATGCGACCGGGCATTGTCATGCACCAACATGAAGTCTTCCCCGATATATCCTGCGTAAGGCACAACATGATCCAGGAAAATGTCCTCAATGTATCCGTCGAGCAGTGAGACCCCCCCCTCCGGCCTCCACCAGGTATGAAAACAAGATCTGTTTTTCCCTCAAGAGATACACCAGCCCACATCATGCAGGAACCGCCGCCGTACGAGACTGTTTCAGCAAAACAGCACTGTGAAAATCGCTCTCCTGGACGCCGGTAGACCCGGCCTCTCCTATCATTACCATGGAGACACATTCTGCTCTCATCAGTGAATAGGACGGACCGCCTATTCCTATGCTCGATGCTCCAATTGACGTGTTCCCGAGCAAATTCGAGTCGTGCTGTGCGTTGACTTACGGTCAATTTTGGGCCTCTAGCGGGCCGTCTTGGAGTGTGGTTGGCTTCCTTCAAGCGTCTTCTGACTGTCCACTGACTAACAGCTACTCCACGAATTTGTCTCAGCTCCTGTTGCAGATCGACGCCCGTGAGATGGCGATTTCGCAGTGAAGTTGAAATGATAAAGCGATCGTCCCTCTCAGATGTGAATCGGCGCCGTCCAGTATGTGGTCTCCGAGTGAAAGGTACCAGTTTCCTGAAACCTTCTGAATACTCTTGAGACAGCAGATTGGCTCAAGTTTAGTTGACGAGCGACTTCTCGTTGACTGTGGCCTGCTTGCAACAAAGCAACAACTTGTGTGGCGTCTTCTGGCGTAGTATCCATGGGTTTGTGAAAACAATGAATTAAACTTGCAGAGATGTGTACAGATGAACGTCTGATTTATGTGACTGATAAGAAATATCGGTCCACGGGGGATTTTATAGGGGAATTTATAACGGAGTTGGTGGTTTCCGTTCAGACTGCATTTTGCTACGCTTACGTTCAGATTACATTCATTTGGAAAATATTGTACAGATTTTAATGATAATGGTGTCATTGAAAAGTAAAAACATTAGGCTTTCAAAAAAAAAAGTTTTTTTGAAAATCGGTTAAGCCATTTAAAAAATATACGCCTTTTTGTGCGCTCTGAAGGGGTGAGTCGATTTAGCTGCACGGAAGTGTAGTTCATTTGAACTAGGTCGTTCATGAACTATAGTTCTTTTATATGAACTAGTTCAATAAACTAGTTCGTTCACGAACTACCCATCCCTAGAATTTATACTTTGCTTTTCTCGGATTCATTTGGTTTTATTTATAAAAAACTTTCAGTAAAAGTAAAATACTAGCGAACTTTCTCCAAAAGTAATTATGTTGGCATTCATGGAATTTGGAAATTATTTTGCTAATTAGAAGAAAGACTCCTAAAAATTTTCTAAACTTTCAGTAACAGTCCGCTTTCAAATCGTTGAAAAATAAATAAATCCTTGGGTTCGCGAGCTGTTTACTCTTCCAGCGTATCTCGAACAACGTATCTCTTAACATCCGAGTAAGAACTCGATACTTCTTCAGGTTACCTCATATTTACATAATTTTGATAGTTGAAAGTAAATGAAATTTTTTTTTACATTTGGAAAGCAACGCCGTCAATCACCGGTTTACAGGAGGCTCATTTTCCTGAATGACACTATCCTTGCTTCCATTGCTGACATACTTAAACTGTATGTCGTTGAAAACTTAACATCTTTTTTTAGAAATGGTTGCTGCTAAATTGTAAAAGCCATTATGTTTCATTACCACAGCTGACGATATAAGATAGCCTTCAGGAAAGTACTATTCTGATCTACTTCATTTGTTTGCAAGAACGTTAAATCTATCCATTCAATTGTGTTTTTCGATGAATACATAAACTTGTCAAAAACGTGCCCGAGGCCTGGTTGAGAAAAGAGAAGGAAGACATTTTATATCTAGTTGTGAAGAAGTAGGTCTGCAGTAACACTTGTAGGTTGAACCCTTGCCAAGGACTACGGGCCTTCCTTCAGGATCGATAGGAGACCAATAATCTGCGGTTACTTAAATTTTCTTACTGAATCTGAAGCAAGAGCAACAAATCTGACTGCTCAATGATGACTCTCTGCTTGAAACAACGGATTAGAATTGGTTTCTGGAATCTGCGATCGATACTGGCAAATGACAACAGATCGCCAGTGTGTTGTATTAATACCACCTCAAAAAAGCATGGTAAGTAAGCAGCAGGATTATTTAGACCAGTCAAACTAAATGAAAAATACCATGAACATGGGCAAAATTGCAACAGAAGCTTTTTGAAGTGATTTTGAATCAGTAGTCATTACTGAACAACATATCCAAAATCAGACAAAATCCAACCATGGGAACACCCCGAAAAACGGATTTAAAAATGGCGGATTGAGTGATGTGTCGTATTAGATTGTCATTTTTATTACGCTTTGATTTTTTTTCTGTTTTTATGTAGTTGTAGCATTATAAGAACTAATTTAAGCTTTTGTTTGCTTCAGATTGAATTTCCTGTATGAAAATAGAGACTACTGAATTTTGTGTGATTTGCAAACAACAAATAATCAATGGACAAAACGTAATTATAATTTCGCAAAAAGGAGCACATGGTATAAATGAAGTCAACGGGAGACGTAAAAGTGATGTAGTTGCAACTGCTGATATAAATGTTCATACTTCGTGTCGAAAATCATTTACTGATAAAAAAAACATTAACATTATAAAACGGAAGGCAAGTTGTGAAGAAATACCAAAGAAAAGTGCACGCTTAGTTGAGAGTCAAGTTTCCAGTGCTACTCACTGCTTGTTTTGTGAGAAATTTGTTGACTTTTCTTCCAATTATAAACCTAAATCAGAACACGTGAAAGTAAGAGCAACAAAGTGTGCTGAAACTATAAAGCAATGTTGTGAGCGCCACTGCGATGAATGGTAATTTGAAGTAAAAGGACGGTTGGCGTATTACACAGGTGATCTAGTTGCTGCAGATTGTGTTTATCATCAATCATGTAGTTTAAATTTTCTTACTGGAAGAAATATTCCACGCGAATATTGCTCTGCCAACAAATTTTCAGAAAAAGGACGACCAACGAATGAAGAGCAAAAGCAAGCATTTCTTCGTACCTGGACGCAGTGGTGTAGCAAGAGGGAGGCCCCACCAGCCAGCTTATTTCCTTTTTTTTTTTGATTGTTGCTTAATAATGGAACTCCCTCCCCGGGCCCCCCCAAGGCGTTGCTACGCCACTGCCTTGAAGATAGCGATGAGTAACAAATGGTTGTTGGAGACCTCATTTCTAAAATGGAGGAATATCTCGAAGGAAGTCAGAACAGTGCATATGAACGGAGGCACATGAAGAGAAAACTTTCAGAACACTATGGGGAAAATATTATAATATCGAATGAAAAAAGAAAGTCAGATATAGTAACTCTGCGCGAGATAGCAAGTGAAATTCTTCGAAGTTACAATAAGAAGTCAAAGTATTGCGATATTGAGCTGCAGAAAATTCAGTTAATAGAAGCTGCTGCAAGAATAATCAAAAGTGATGTCAAATCCATCAAAGCAAGTACGGTTGATGAATATCCATCACCTAATGACCTGACAGAGGAGAGTGCTTTACATTACATTCCTAGTAGCTTGAAGTTGCTATTATCAAAATTATTTGTGGGAAAGGATACGTCCGTGAAAATCGGTGCTGTTGGCCAGACCGTTATGCAAGTTATTCGATCTAGACCATTACTATGTCCACTACAAATTGGTCTATCCATTCAACTTCAACACTTGATCAGCCTTTGTTTTGGAAAGCTTCTCAAATCATTAACACACAAAGAGACCTTCAAGACATTATTTTAATGCTGGGTACATTTCATACTCTCATGAATGTTTTAGGCGCAATTGGAACTCTCATGAATGGCTCCGGATTATTTGATGTACTTCAAGAAATCTATGGATCAAATGCTGTGTTACACATGACGACTGGGAAAACTGTTTACAGGGCGATACGAGGAAAAGGATTGTAGATGTAGCGCTTCGTACCCTGCTGCTTTCAGAGGTTTTTCCACATGAAGAACATGGGTCTCTTCATGGCCTCGTTAAGGAAGCTTGTGATCTGTTCCACAATTTTACGACCGACCAAAAGCAAATGACAGACGTAGAACAATGTGAAGCTTTATCTCAAATTGAGATTGCTTTGAAGACAAAGAAGAATCATTTGCAATCTTCTTCGAGAACAAGTAAACTCTGGTTGGAATACCAGCGAATAATCGGTGTTTACGAACCTTGATAACAGCTGACAGGATAGGCTCTTGGGAATTACATTTACATGCTATGCTTGAGATTCTCCCCATAATAGAAGCTGCGGGACATGTAAATTATCTAAAGTCACTCTACCTATATCTGCAGAAAATGTTTCAACTGCCATCTGAAAATGCCAAGATGCATAAAATGTTTGTGGAAGGTAAATTTGTGATAAGAAGAAGTGATAGATTATGGGGTGGACTTGGATCAGATCTTGTAATAGAACAAGTGCTTATGCGTTCCCTGAAAAGCATTGGAGGACTAGCGAGAGGAAGTGGACTTACCGAAAATCAGAGGGCTACATGGCTGTTTTCTATGCCCGTTTCTTCAATTTACAACTTAGCTATGCAGGTGTATGCTGGAGTTTTTATGCGAACCAGTGAACAACACAAAGAAATGAGAGACAGCAGACAAAAGAGAGACAGCAATGACATACAAAAGGTAGCCAGTGTACTAGAATCCGTATCCCCGTTTAATTCTGATTGTACTCTACGTAATATTGTTACAGGCGTAAAAGCTGAAGAAGAAGTTAATGTTGACGAATTGCACTTATTTGGTACGAACATCATCTCAGAAATGATAGGGAAGAATGTATTTAGGTAATTGCTAAAAGGTCGGATAAAGTGAAAACTATAGGATCTGCTGGCGCTGTTTGTAGTAAACATGATTTAGATATACAAGGGGATCCATCACTACTTTTACTAAAGAATGATGACTGTTGCCACTTGTGCTGATATGAATCTTGTTGATATCATGCGTTTTGAACTTTGTGCATACCCTGCAGCATTATTTGAATCACAAAGCCAGATGATCGCAATTAGCAGAAGCAATAGTCAAATACAAACATTTTAATAATGTAAAATCCCACAACGTGGAAAGTACGGAAAGGTACATTTTGGATGGAGGATTTCCCTTAAATCGAATTTCATGGTGCAACAATGATACATACGAAAATATTGCAATGTTGTACGTTGATTTTACCCTAAAAACATATGGAAAAGCTGTCGTTGTTTTTGATGGCTGTATTGGGTCCCCTACAATCAAGGATGCGGCTCACAGACGACGATTCACAAAGACCAGTAGAGATGTAAATTTTAGCCCATGCATGTCGGCAAAAAGGAATACTTCCTAGCCAATGGAAAGAACAAACAAGCCATAATTGCCCTCATTGGTGACTTGCTGAAGAAACAAGGATGTACTGTTCCTAACGCAGACGGGGATGCTGACATGGACATTGTTCGTGCGGCAGTCTCATCTTCAGAACGTGTTCATACCACTGTGATAGGTGAAGACACCGATCTGCTGATTCTGCTTCTTTACAACGTAAAGGATAATGGGTTTAAGCTGTACTATCGTAGTGACATAAGACGTGGATCAACTCCAAATCCAGTGTATGATATCCTCAACATGTTATCTCTATTAGGTCGTGAAAACTGCAACTTGCTTATGTTTCTGCATGCTTTCACGGGCTGCGATACCATATCCAGAATTTTTTCAATTGGGAAATCCTCGGCATTTGTCAAACTGATGAAGGAGACAGAGCTCCGCTCTGTTGCAAAAATATTTTGTTCTGATTCATGCCGACATTCAGATATCACTGTCGCTGGTAGAAAAGCAATGCTTCTTTTGTACGACTGCCGGTCACTGGAATGCATAAACTGCGTCACCAAATGTTAGTAGTGAAGGTAACTACAGCAAAATCATTTGTTTCACTGGAACGTCTGCCTCCGACCGATTATTCAACAAAATATCATAGCTACCGAACATACTTACAAATAAATATGACACGATGTTCCTGCGCAAAAAAATGCGCTACATTACGATGCGGATGCCAGCGTAATGGTCTGCCCTGTTCAACAGCTTGTGGAACGTGCCACATGAATGGATGTCAAAACAACAGCAGCTTTGAATATGATGAAAGTAATGAAAACGATTAATTAAAGGTTTTTTTCTAAAACATTTCTGAAATTTAACGAACTTTTAAGCAACAATTTCAAACATGTATATTGTTCAAAATATGTATACTGTTAAAGATACGTCCTGTATACAATGTGCACTCTTTGTTTGGGATGTGTACTGTTTAAATATGTTTAAATATTGTGAAAATAAAACTATATTTCCACACAAAAACGTGCATTACATTGCCTTCGCCTTTTGCCTTTTGAGAAAAGCAACGCCGCCATTTTTAAATCCGTTTTTCGGGGTTGGATTTTGTCTGATTTTGGATATGTTGTTCAGGAATGATTACTGATTCAAAATCAATTTAAAAAGCTTCTGTTGCAATTTTGCCCATGTTAAGTCACAGATTGCCTGGACTATATTAGCAGCGTGCAGACTTTCACTGTACGTAACGGTTATCATTTCCAATGAAGACCTGGGACGAATATACAAGAGAACGTATCCAAAAGGCACAATCTGAGGTTAGGACCGAATCATATCTCAAGACAAAATCCTGTAGTACAACCCACAAGAAAAGATAAGGCGGGGAATACCAAAGACAGCCTAGGAAACTACTGAGCTGGAATCAAGCGAAGGAGAAGGCAAATCCGATGGCGTTTGAGAAAAGAACGCCTATGTTCTCTTTGTATCCCCAGAGGCATAATTGGAATTCAGAAGAAGACATACATAAAAATCATATGCTATTGTTTATTATGAATTTTAAGTTGAGGAAATTTATTATATAGATCTGTTGCATAAAAACTATATTAAATTAACAATAAAAATGAACGAGCCACATGTTTCATTCGTAATCACGAATATCTTAAGGATACATAACATTAATGTGCTTGTGTATTGATAAGCAAATTACCCCGTTTTCAAGATCACGGAGCAGCATTCATGCAGGAAGTATAGTTTTTGCTGCTATCGGATGCAGCGAACTCTGATGTGAAAGAAAGACGATTATTAAGATGGACATGCATTTCTGTGTCAATTTTTTTTAATTTACCTTTTTTCATTTTTTGGTCTTGCAATGCAGGATCTGCCTAATCTCATTTGCCTAAATGAAGTTGAATTGTTTGCCCCTAAACACAAAAATTCTGTGTAATGATGATCCATTAATGTTATTATTTCAGAATTTTGATGAATTTTGAGTAGCATCTTGGAAAGACAGTATTGATCAAGTGGCATATAATCAACTAGTAAGACTGAGTTGATTATAGGTGTGATCAGCCGGAGGAATATTATTTTGTCACTCAACATATGAGGGAAGATGGAGGGAAAAATCTACTTGCCGTTGAGTAATTATGGCTTCTCATAAGATAAAAATTAAGAATAGAACGGCAATGATTGAGATTGTTGAACCAATTGATGAAACTATATTTCAACTTATAATGTAAGCATCAGGGTAGTCTGTATATCGTCGTGATATTCCTCTCAGTCCTAAAAGTGTTGAAGGAAGAAAGTTAAATCAACTCCTAAAAATATTATAAAGAATTGAATTTTTAGTTAAGTTGGATTTATAGAAATCCCTAGGAATAAGGGAAATCAATGAGTAATTCCTCCTAAAATTGCAAATACTGCTCCTATAGAAAGAACAAAATGAAAGTGAGGTACAACATAATAGGTATCATGTATTATAATATCAATTGATGAGTTAGCTAATACTACTACTGTTAAGCCTCCAACAGTAAATAAAAAGACAAAACCTAAAGCTCATAAAAGAAGAGCTTCATATGTAAATTTGGATCCATAAAGGGTGGCTAGTCAACTAAAAATTTTAATTCCTGTAGGAACTGCAATAATTATTGTAGCGGCTGTGAAGTAAGCTCGTGTATCTACATCTATACCTACTGTAAATATATGGTGAGCCCTCACAATAAAACCTAGAAGTCCAATGGCTAATGTAGCATAAATTCTTCCAAAAGCTCCAAATGGTTCCTTTTTTTCCTGATTGTTGGCTAATAATATGAGAAATTATTCCGAATCCAGGTAAAATTAAAATGTAAACTTCGGGATGTCCGAAAAATCAAAATAAATGTTGGTAAAGAATTGGGTCCCCTTTCCTGTCGGATCAAAGAATTTTGTATTAAAATTACGGTCAACAAGGAGTATAGTAATGGCTCCTGCTAGGACTGGAAGTGATAAAAGAAGAAGAATTGCAGTAATAAATACTGCTCAAACGAATAAAGGTATACGTTCAAACATTATACCTCTAGTTCGTATATTAATATTTGAAGTAATAAAATTAATTGCTCCAAGAATAGATGAGACTCCTGCTAAATGAAGGAAGAAGATTGCTAAATCTACAGAAGCACCGGCGTGAGCTATTTCTCTAGCTAGAGGGGGGGTATACTGTTCACCCTGTTCCTGCATCTCTTTCTACTATTGAAGAACCTAAAAGAAGTATAAGAGAAGGGGGTAAAAGTCAGAAACTTATATTATTTATTCGTGGGAAAGCTATATCAGATGCGCCAATTATTAGAGGCACAAGTCAATTTTCGAAACCTCCAATTATAATAGGTATATCTATAAAGAAAATTATTACAAAAGCATGGGCAGTCACAATTACATTATAAAATTGATCGTCCCAATTAAACTTTCTGGTTGTCCTAACTCTAGACGAATAAGTATACTAAGAGCTGTTCCTATCATTGCAGCTCAAGCTCCAAAAACTAAATATATTGTACCAATGTCCTTGTGATTCGTTGAAAAAAATCATCGTGTCAAAGAGTTTAAAATTTTTAAAATGATCACTTTGAAGGTCATTAATTTTTTAACTTAAAATATATATTCTATATAATAAAATTTAATTAATAGAGGTAATTTAAAAAGGGAAGGGAAGGATATAATTAATAATAAAGAGGAGCTCATTTTATTAGAATATCATGAATTAGTTGATGTAAAAATTCTTAGGGAGGGGTACATTAAGCGGATATATACATAAAGTGTAATTAAAGTTCAAAAGACTAAGATTAATGCTTGGAATAGTTGGTTATTATTTATGAGATAATTTAAAGTAATTCATTTAGGTATAAATCCTAAAAAAAGGTGGTAATCTTCCTAAAGATATAAGATTAGATATAATTAGTAAATTTATGAAAGTGTTATTTGTATTTTGGATTTGATTAATATGTATGGTTTTGAATAAATTGAATATTAGCATGATGATAATTCTTAAAAAAACAATAAATAAAAAAATAGGTCAATATAAGTTTATTATTGATATATATTGACACAAAAATTCACGCTATATGATTGATTGAGGAATATGCTATAAGTTTACGAAGTGAAGATTGATTAAGAGTTCCGATAGCACCTACGATAGATGAAAATACTGATAAAATAACGATGATGAATGAGTTAAAAGATATTAGAACAAATAGAGGGGCAATTTTTTATCAGGTTAACAGGATGATACATAGTCCTACTGCTGTTGGAGGAAACCAGAAATGAAAGGGAGCAGCTCCTAATTTAAGAGCTAAAATAACAGAAATAATTAAAGAATTAAAATCTTCAATGATTATAATAAATCAATTATTTTGTAAGAAATTAATGATGGCTCACAATAAAAATGCGAAAGAAGCTAAGAATTGGACAAAAAAATATTTTAAAGTTGCTTCTCTAGATTGTTAATTTAAAGAGTTAGAAATTAAGGCAATAAATGCTAATAAATTGATTTCTAATTATAATCAAACAGAAATTCAAGATTTGGATGAAACAGCGATAAGGGTTCCTACAAAAACTGAGAATCAGAAAATTATTTTTATGTTTGTGTTAATATATAGGCTGATGTATATTTTTTTGCAAGTGGCGTGAAATTTCGCCTCTGAGACTTAAAAGTCAGTTCTCCACTGACATGGCAGAAATTGTTTGGTTGATTTAACACTTTGTTGGCATATTGAATTGTTTATAAAACTCATAAAACTTACAAATAAAACAATATACAGCAGAAAACCACTACATGGGTTGCCAGGTTCACTATAATTTCAATACTGGCCACTGGCCATCTGCTTACTAAAACAATGCAACATTTGAATATGTTAGAACATGTTTGAACATGAATAAGCCTGTATAGAGTTAGAATATATTTCAACAAGAATAAGTCTGCATGGTGTCAAATTATTCTGAATAAAATTACCACTTCTATAATTTACAAGAATTATAATAAAAAACACCTAATATACAGAAGGAATTATACCCCTCACCAAAAAACTATGCCTGATGGAAAAATTCTGATTACTTATTTGAATTCAGTATACAAAACTACACTAGAATCACTACTTAGTTTTCTTGTGAAAAAAATCATGTTGACCAGTGTTATTAAAGATCTAATTTTTAATATTAATAGATATAAATTATTTATAATAACAATATAATAACATTTATTAAAATGTTAATTATTTTAGTTTGCACAGTTAAATGTAATACTTAATTAAGACTGAAAAAAAAATTAACAAGAATAGAAAAGTACATGATTTATTTTATCGAAATAACCCTTTAATCAGGCATCTTGTTTTCATTGTAAAATTAATTAATTCAACTCAAAATTATCGATAAAAATTAAAATAAAAAGAAAAACCTATTAAAATAAAAATCGATGCAATGTAAACGTAAATGAATGAAAATTTTGAAGAACCTTGCTTAAAGACAATCAATTGTATGGTTTTGCCTTATAACTTTCTATTAGAACAGGATTAAAAAAAAAAGGCTAAAAAAAAGTTCGTATTTTATAGATGGCGCTAAAATATCCCTTAATTTACTGTGTGAAGTGACAACCCTAACCAACTAGCCAAAGCAATATTTGAAGTTCTTCATTTTACAAAATAATTGTATTAAATTGAATGGTATTAAATTCAAACAAAAGTAATTTTTCAAACTTACCGCCTTTGTTGTTGGTTAAGATTTAGGATGATCTGTCTTTGAAGTTTGTAAATTATCTCATGTTTATGATATATGTAAAGAAAAACTGTAAATCCATGAAAAGCACTCTCAAATATCTCGCAGCATCAAGCCTAAATTTTCTCTATTTCGAATGATAAGCACGAGTTGTGTGATCCATTGTTGAACACTTTCATGCTAGCAAGTGCTACATTATTTAATTTCCGGTTTGAGTTATCGATTATTTTATTAACTTAAGTAAATAGAATTGGAAAAAAAAAACCTTAATTCCTTTAGTTCCAGTTTTCTTTTTTGTAACAAAATAATTTTTTTTACAATTTAAGGAATACGTTGATGAATATTACTGAATTAATATGTATTTTTTTTAATTATCTTTATTATTTTAAGAAACATTAATATGAGTTTTTGAGCTATTTAAGAACTAAACTCGGAATTAAATTTTTATTTTTAAAAAAAAATGCTCAGAGGTTTTATGTTGAGCATTTTTTTATTTTTTTTTTTATTTTTTGATCAATTATATCCTACAAGGTATAAAATGAATGAACTGTCTGCAGGTTATAATGTGAATAAAATTAAGTTACAGTAAATAAAAACATCAAATAAAGTAAAAGAAGTGCAAGCGTACTGTATATATAAATACAAATACAACTAAATAAAATCCATTTGCCTCTTTCTGATTTCCTTGAATATTTGAATTGTAATATTTATAAGATTAAAATACTTAGGAAATCTTATTTATGTTCATTTATTTAAATTAGAATCTCACTTAAAGTCAAAGTCATTTAATAGAAAAATTTCAAATAGAATTTTAATAAGCATTAAAAATATAATCACGTTTAATCATATAGTTTAATGATGAGGTTTATTGTAAATGAAATTTTGTATTATATGGTTCATTTTATTTCTTTATAATTTTTCTCATTATTTCTTTTTTTTTTAAATTCTGATATTTTTAACATTATTCAATGTTATTTTTAATAATACAGGATTTATTTGATTGTGAATTTTGCATAATTCTATTTTTAACTCCTAGGTCGTATTTTTTTTTTTTTGGATTTTCAAAATAATATAAATTAGCAAACCTATCAAGGAAACCTGCCATGTTTTCTTTTAAATACATACAGCAACCTGCACAATTTTTAGTTTTTCATTTTATTTTTTGCTTTAATAATCATAAACTTGGTTTTTTGGTTATTAATGAATACTTTAATAATTAAGCTCAAGAAATTAAATTATTTAATGCTTTTTGCATTTGTAAGGCATCTCGTTCTAAGTTTTGATGTGAGGCTAACAGAATTCAATCATCTGCAAAAGCAAGAGCTGTTGAATATTTGAGATTTGGGTTTAGGTGTAAAGTGAAGAACTAAGGGCCTTGTGTATCCTAATATGGGATAGTCAGAAAAGTTTCCAATATTGGTTAATATAAAAACTAAAAATAATTGTTACACTATTAGAACTTTTTTTAACGTGCGGAAAGAACTTATATAGAAGAAACAGGAAACACGCACAAATAAATAATGGTGAAAAATAAGAGTTATATTTAAACATATAAATATACATGATATATTTCGGCTACTTCACGTAGCCCTTGTCAAATGTGTTGTATACATAAAAATCTCACAATTTTATACGGGAGTGTTGGATCTTCGTCACAAGAGGTGCCAATCAGGTGATCTTCGCTATAACTGGAATGTGTCCCGCTGGTCGCACCTGTTAATGGCGGTTGGGGGTGCCGGTTTACGGGGATAATCCGGCTATGGAGTACAAATAATATGGTTAAAGCGGGCTAGGAGGTAGCGGCGAATTGTAGGATTAGAAGGATAGACCAAGATTAAACGGGAACTGTGCGGTGTTTTTTGAGGCGGGGAGATGCACTGAAAGTCAACGATTTGGCAAGCGACCAAAATAGGGGGAGGAGGGGGAATTGAAATAATGAAATAAGGTATTATAAGTTATATCCAAAAATAAAAGCAGGAGTCGACCATAGGCAGGCTAGGGGCTTAGTTAGGGCTTCAAAGTGAAAGTAAACACTATACATAGACAATGAAAATGAAAAATCAAATGATCGGAACCATAGAGGTACGAGTCGACAAGGGAAAGTCAAGTGTCAAAAGTAGACAGCTTTTCACCAAATGTGAAACATTACAGAAGCTCGAAACGGCAGGTTACCATAATAAAACCAAGACGACGGAGCAAAGTGAAGAGAGAATAACATAAAAATAAAATAAAATAAAATAAAAAAAAAAAAAAATGAAATATAAAATATAAAAAATATAAGAAATATAAGAAATATAAAAAAATATATAAAAAAAAAAAAAAAA
Source organism: Thereuonema tuberculata (assembly GCA_023159025.1). Lineage (NCBI taxonomy): Eukaryota > Metazoa > Arthropoda > Chilopoda > Scutigeromorpha > Scutigeridae > Thereuonema > Thereuonema tuberculata. Next base: position 37,650,352 of record JAFIDM010006943.1, on the reverse strand, counting down.
AAAAAAAAATTGGTATAGTTAGGGTTGCTCATTGGTGGGTTTTTTCTTTTTTCTTTAATTGATAAGCAGATACAGCTTTGATTGAGACTCCTACATTGTAGCAATTAGCGGTCTCCATGATGAGGATTGATTCCATTGTTTTACGGACGAAGAAATTACTGGCAGTTCCTAAAATGATAGGATTTTTGAGTTCGGGTTGGTGGTTTGTCTGTTTTACGTGCAAGTATGTGGAATATGTTTTGTCTTTTCTGCTAATAGCGCTTTTATGTTCGCCGATGCGGGTTCCCAAAGCTCTCTTCGTTTCTCCGATATACACACATGGGTGTCCAATGCACTTTATGCCGTAGATAACATTGCAACGGTTTTCCCAATCGTGTTTATTTGCAGCACTTTTTTGAGAGAGGATCTTGCCAATGGAGTTCTTGGGGGAGGAAGTAACCGCAATATCGTATTTTCTGAGGACACGGGCGATGTGGTTGAACGTCGGCTGGTTGTAGGGGATGGAGATATATGCGTAAATGTTTTTATGCTGAGTGGCCTGATCATTGTTGTAGATATGATAAAACGCTTCTTTGAAGTATCTCGTGATGTACAGGTGTGGGTATCCGTTGTCAGTGAGCAATTTATGGATGAATTCGATTTCTTTATCCAATGCGTGAGGAGTGGAGCATATGTGGAAAGCTCTCCTTACAAAGGTTTTTATTAGGTTGCTTTTGAACCTGTTGGGGACATTGGAGCGATAGTGAAAGATGTTCCCTGCATAAGTGGGTTTTCTAAAGATGCTTGTGATTATTTTGTTATCACTATCCCGTTGCACGAGTACGTCGAGAAAAGGAATGGTTTTTTGTTGTTCTACCTCTATTTCCATTTTTATGTCTTGGTGTATTGTCTCGAAGTGACCCTTGACTTCTTCAATATTGTTGCTGTAGGTGCAAAGTAGAAGATCATCAACGTATCTCGTGTAGAAAAGGATGTCGATACCGTTTGCTTGTGTGCGCTGCATGGCCTGCTCCTCAATAAAAATCATAGTGATTTCCGCTATAAGGGCAGAGCTGGCAAGCCCCATGAAAAAGCCAGTGTTCTGAACATATAACTGGTTGTTAAAGGAAAAAAATTGCATCTTCATAATGAATTTGGTGAGTTTTACAATCGCGATGATATCCTGGTCTTGAACTCTAAGATTATTGGAAAAGTGTTGGAAGGCGAGGGTAACCAGCTCGTGCGAAATGGACGTGAATAGGGCAGTGACATCCAAAGAGAAAAACCTGTGCTCATGAGGTTGTAATAACACGGGATTCAGTGTAGAACATTGAATCATCAAAACCCACTATTTTAACTAAAGGTATAATAATCATAAACTGATAGTTAAAACGTATCCGATATTATTACAAATTATAACACATCAACATATCGGCGATATTTCGTCTTTTTTCAAAGACTTTGACGAGCCATTACTAAGGGAAAGGAGAATAATCTCTCTCTTTTCCCAACCCTGAAATAATTTAAAATATTTAAATATTTAAAATATTAAATATTTAAATTATTTTAGGGTAGGGAAAGGAGAGAGATTATTCTCCATTCCATTAGTAATGGCTCGTCAAAGTCTTTGAAAAAAGACGAAATATCGCCGATATGTTGATGTATTGTAATTTACAGTAATTTAAGAAGAAGAAATGAATTAGTGATTTTACGGTACTTTAAGGGATATTACTACAATCTTGAAATTTCAACTGCCTTGATGTAAAATTCTTATTTTTTTCACAAAAGCTTTTACGTTCAATTAGAAAAACTGACCCACAGTTAGTCACCAACCTTGAGGTTAATATCATACTAGAATTAAAAATATGAAAAATACATCAAAATATATAATTCTTTATTAAGAGCGAAAAACTGTCCCGTTAGTATATAACACTTCCCCTATTGAATAGAATACATATTTCTTTTTATTTTTTACTGCAAAAATGGTTAGAAATTATACAAACCTCAAATTAATAGAAACAATATCAATGAAGATTATATGAAAACTGCAATAACTGAAGTAGTAGGAGGGACATTATCTATGAGAAAGGCACCTGATAAAAAATCCGCACGGCAACATCAAAAAATGACGAGTCAAAATCTGATAAATTTAGTTTTATGATCTTGCAAGTTTTCACCACTGAACAAGAAAAAAAATGTTATCAAGAGTATTTGGTTAATTGCAATAATGAATTGACGTTGAACCAAGTGAGCGTGTATAGCAAGCAAATATCCCGAATCATGGAAAAAAAATGGATATGCTGGCCAAGATTCGATAGAAGGGTTCAGAAAATGGAATGAAAATTGGAGCTTAAGAAAGCCAGAAAGCAGGTTTTGCTTTTAAGAAATCAGCAGTTACAGAATTATTTGATAATTATAAGTGTGTTCTTGCGAAATATAGATTTTCACCAGACCGTACACCAAACTTCGATGAAATCAGAATCACTAAGATCTTGTCTGAACCAAAAGTGAAACTATGAATGTCGGCGATCTTTTGTTAGTTAAATTTGATAAGAAGAAGTATGTGAAATATTATGTGGCAAAAGTTACTTCAATATATCGTCTAAAGGAATTTCTAGAACAGGCTGAACAACCCGCTGCCCGCGGAGCACATGCGGCTCGCCAGTATCGAATTATATTTGAGCCGCTAACAGATACCTTAAAAATATCATATCTACCAACAGCAACTATCTCAGACTTTACTAATGGAATGTTGGTATGAAATAAAACTAGCTTTTTATTTGACAATTCATTAATTATTATTTTAAACTAGCTGTACCCGGCATGCGTTGCAATGCCACTCAATGAAAGAAAGGGCTCGTGAGAAGCAATATTATTGCCTTTTTGCAATAGACTTGGGGGGGGGGGGCGAGAAAGGGCCCTAAATATAAGGTCCCGATATAGATCGGGGGTGGGACACTTAGGCCCTTGTGTCGCATCCCCCCACCCAAATGTGGTGTCCCTGCCTCCCATAGGAAAGCGAATTTTTCCTTATTTGCAACTGACTTGGGGGGCCCGAGAAGGGGCCCTAAATATAAGGTCCCGGTGTCGGTCGGGGGTGGGACACTTCAGCCTTTGTGTTGGCTTCCTCCCACCCAAGTGTGGTGTCCCTGCCCCAAATAGGAGAGCGAATTTTTCCCTTTTTTGCAATTGACTTGGGGGGCCCGAGAAGGGGCCCTAAATATAAGTTCCCGGTGTCGATCGGGGGTGGGACACTTAGGCCCATGTCTCGCCATCCCCCCACCCAAATAGGGTGTCCCTGCCCCCCATAGGAGAGCGATTTTTTCCTTATTTGCAAATTGACTTGGGGGCCCGAGAAGGGGCCCTAAATATAAGGTCCCGGTGTCGGTCGGGGTGGGACACTTCAGCCTTTGTGTTGGCTTCCTCCCACCCAAGTGTGGTGTCCCTGCCCCCCCCAATAGGACAGCGAATTTTTCACTTTACACAAGATTTGTGTAGTTCTTATTTTCACCACCAGGTGGATATTGGGTTTTTCAGGGCTTTTACTCCTTTTCAACCCCTTTTGGGGGGTGGATCCGGGTTCTAAGGTAGCCTATCTTTTCCGCAGTGTCCTAAAGAGTAATTCTGCAAAGTTAGGTCCAGATAGGTCAAAGGGCCTAGGAGTGTATAAAGGACAAAGAAACAAAGAAAGAAAGAAAGAAAGAAAGAAAGATACATTCATTTTTATATATATAGATGGCACTGTCAAATCTTTAAGTAGTAACACAGGTATGAAAATTCCATTTATTATCAATAATTAATATTATAAATGACATTATCAAATTGTTAATTAGTAAGATATATATGAAGGATTGGTGGGTTGGCGGATGGGACAGTGATGCCTTCCATCAGAAAAAATTAAAACTTAGGAAATTATGTTACAATTTGAAATGATTTTCCAAAGTTCAAAAATTCACAATCACTCTGCCCCCCCACCTTCCCCTATTCGCATCCAATACTTATACCGGACCTCTACTTCTTGTTTTTCAGATCCCATAAGAATACTATAATAATTCCCGGTCTGGTACTGTCTTT
>JAFIDM010006943.1:37634732-37645899 GCA_023159025.1 Thereuonema tuberculata | reverse complement strand
GGAAGCCAAGCAGCCTGCATAGCAGATACACAACATCACCTTAGATCATATTGCTATTGTAAAATACAGTAAAATAGAAGAAAAAAGGAACATTTCTACAATCAATTTAAAGAATAGTCAATTAATAAACGTGGCACTGTGATCAATTGAACAATTACAATGAAAGAATTATGTAAATAACAGCTGTGATTTCAGAATGAATATTAAAAGAAGTGACTAATTTTCCCATATTTCGTCTTCAAATCTTTTCTATTGTAAAGTATATTATTAAACATCTTCCACGACACCAGAAATAAATGTTAAAACACTACATTTATTAAAAAAAAACATTTAAAAAAAAGCATTTTATAGATTTTTCTTCCCTTTTCATATTACATCAATGCACGTTAAACCTTCTTTATTATTAAGTTTTCGACTTTTCGTTAGGTCTTATGCCTTTATTAAATGCCTTTTGAGCTCAGCGCAAAGCTGGCCGATGTAATTTTCCTGTACTGGTTACAGCGATTTTTCTTTAGTTGTTTGCTTTCAACCAGGTTCCACTTCCGGGAGCGGGAGACGGAATCATAGGTACCGACGCATTCCGAGCTCCATTACCAAAGCTAAATCTGGCTGATGAGTCCTAATAAGGACGAAACAGTTGTCCCAGATTGCTATTGATAATGACTCAATGCGTTAAAAGCAAACAATTCTAACGAATTTATGCATTTTATAGATTTTTCTTCCCTTTTCATATTACATCAATGCACGTTATACCTTCTTTATTTAAAAAAAAACAGCAAATTTTCGAGGAGAAAATGGTTTCGTGGAAGATGTTTAATAATATGACTAATTTTCCGTTGATTCCATGTACAGTATCTCTTAATCTTTTTTAAATTCTAGTGCATTTAGCTTAAAGCATGATTATAGTCTTTCCCGAAACATTATAACCAAAACCTCTCTTTAAACCTCTTGTTAAAAGCCGTTTAAGGCATCTCAAATCCTCTATCCTTCGATTTAATCTAATCCAAAAAGAAACACTCAAATGATTCACTATGCCTATATGTTGTTCTATACTCACTTGTTGCAAACTAAAAATAAAGTCAGTCTGTATTCTTTTTCATGGAATTCCTTTCAAGATTTATCAACAGACTTTAAATATACAGGAACTCAGGTAAACAGGTGGTAACCCGCTTCACTGATGACTGGAGGAGCCGGTTCAATCGACAGCGTAGATCCGGGATTGTCCCACTCTAAATTCTCCTCTAAATACTCCTCTTAGGGTCCATCCAGTCCTCTGATGAATGAGTACTGGATTTTTATCCCGGGCAGATGTCGACCTCAGCTTAGTCCCATTGGATCCCAAGGACCACACAGGTCTAAACTGAGATACTTTTAACTTTTTAGCCCCATTTAAGAATTCACAAATCACGATTAGTATCTTACGAACTTGTTGTCCGATATCCGTTGGTGGCTCACGTTCTTTTGCAAGTTAACGGTCGCAGGTTACTACTAATTCGAATGACTTGCTGAAACGCGTCCGTCCTGACGTCACCTATGTACTCCAATTCAATTCGTGGCGCCCTTTGTCTTCACGTTAGTTGAACGAAAGGCAATTATAAAAATATTACCATAGTAAGTAATTTATCTACAGAAATGATAGGAGGGTGTTTTCACTTAAGCAGATTAATTCTGCTTACCAGATGCAGCAAAGAAACTTAAAATTATTTTTTCTCAAGATTTTTACAGTAATGGCCGTCGTTCCCATGGAATTCTGAGATCAGAGAATTGTTCCAAAACAAATAAAAATTCAAGAACAAAATGGCTCAGGATGGATCTTTCTAAATTTCTCTTTAATTTTCTAAAAAAATTTGTATATTAAAGGAATCAAAATTTAAAAAAAAAATCTTTTCGCTGACTGACTCAAGAGTTGAAGCTTGTTCTATCGTTCAATATAATTTGAAAATCTTATTTCAAAACATTTCCTGGCGGATTTTTTTTTATGATTAGAATTAATATACAGTTCCCTTTCGTGATGATGATCATATTACTGTAACAATAAATAAATGAGGGGCAGTTGAAGTATTACGTAAGAATTCAAGAGGGGGGTCAGGCTTTTCTTATTTTTGCTGATAACGGAAGGGGGATCAGAGCAATGCTTACGTAAGACAGATATATTATACATGCACGCCTTAAAATTTTGATATAATCTTGACTGTTTCATTTTATTCGGCAGTGGTATTTACTGTTAATGATTTGGCAAATCTTATGTAAACACAAAGGGGGGTCTGACGTTTTTTGCTGACGTTCTTTCCGGGGTTCTCCCGTTTCCCCTGCACTTCTCCCACCATACTTTTTTCAGTCTTTCTCTCCATCTGTCCTTATTTCCGTGGGATAGTACAATAGACCTCCGGTCGCAGTGCTTGGCTTCTATGCCCCCCACATTCACTACATAACATAACATATTTTTGCTGACAAGGATAGGGAGTCTAAAATGACATAAAATGTGCTTACGTAATACTTGAACGGCCTCTGATGCCTTTCAGTCGAATATTAGCAAAAACAGTAACTATAATGATCATATATGTGACTTGTTTCAATACATCAGTATAATTGGTCAAAGTCGCCGCCAACTTGTTGGAAGCAAAACATTCATATTGTATAATGTTCGGTACTTTACTATTGGACCGAATTCATCACATACAGCAAGTCGGAAGCAACTTCACGACAAAAATTAGATGTTGTACGCCTTGTTTAAAGTTAAATGTTCAACTTAATACCTCTGTGAACCAAGTCTTTATATTCGGAGCAAACCTTAATAATCCTTTATTATTCAGTTCTGTTCATTTGTGCTGGGTTGATGCCCTATCTTATCGATGCCCTGTCAGCTCATACTCATTAATCATTACCTCTCAACACTACAGTGGTAGTTAAGTCTACAGCAATAAGATCATCATCCGAAAGGAAATAATTTTTAAAGTGAAGTACATTAATTCAGTTTTTTTAAAAAAATTAGTTAACAAGTAAAATAATTGCAAATTCCTTAAAATTTGAAATCGCATAAGGATCAGGAAACGAATTCATATATATTGTTATGAATGATGTAATTTCCATTTTAATTGTGTTTTTAGGGGAATTTTTTGTATATGCAATTGCCGAATTTATCGGCATGGATTTACATGAAAAGAATTTTGAAATCAAAAACTTGCACTGTCATAGATAACAATGTATATAGAGGTTTAGTTTAGAAATTGTTTTTACAGTTATTTTGAATTTTATTGCAATTAAAAGGTCAAATTTGCCTAACAACTGTTTTATTTATTAAGTATGTTGTTACATTAGTAGATGCTTGTCTAAATACTCTTACACAACTCGTAGAATTTAAATAGAAATAATAACTGATTTTATCATTTATAGGTTTTTATAGTATGTTAATTACATACTATAAGAGATACATGAATGATTTGATTTTATGATTTCATTTTCCAAGGGTAGTAGGCTTAAAAACAAGCAAGTAAATACCTTTACGTTACGAACAATAAACTCCTTGAATAATGTCATCACTGTTACTGAGAAGACAATGTCAGGAAGTGACATCTATTGCCCTGAATGGGAAACATGAATTTCTCATAACTCATAAACATTACTTGGCTTAGCTAAATCCTGATAAGACACTTACCACAGATGACAGAAAAATGTAAATAGAAAAAAAAAAAAAAGAATATAAATCTCGAATAAGACACGAACAAATTCTTCATTGTTGAAAAACTTGCTGTGTATGTTATTTGTCTCAGTCTTGAAAGGTTCTCCCAGCATCAGTTTGAAGTTTATTTCACATGAGTGATATCACTAGTGATTGTTTCACTCAAAGTGAACGTGGAAATGAAATACTGCAGCAGAAAATACCAGTTTATATTAAGAAAACAGCAATTCTTTTAAACTTTTTTTTAAGGTAAGTAGTTTATATTTACTTTAGTTTTTACGTATGCCCAAATACACTACCTCCTATTAAGTAATTGGACACCTGTGATAGACAAGGAAAACGAAGTTTATTAACAGTCAATAGTTGGTGGAGCCTCCACGAGCTGTCATTACAGCTGCGACCCTCCGGGGCATATTCTCAACCAGTCGTTGTATGACGGCGAGCGGTATTTTCTTCCACTCGGCTTATAGAAACGAGATCAGTTCCTTCACCGATTTTGGACGGAGGGTGCACCCCTTAAGTCGAAGCTCCAAGTCGTCCAAGAAGTGCTCGGTTGGGTTAAGGTCAGGGCTCTGCACAGGCCAATCCAGTCGATTAACCCCATTGTCACCATACCAAGCTATGGTGGACCTCGCAACAAGACAGGTGACATTGTCATCCTGAAAGTAACATGCGTCCACCCCGTACAACTGCCACAACGTAGGAAGCGCATGGTCATCCAAAATGGTGAGGTAGGTCTCGGCGTTGAGTCTACCAGAAATTGCGATCAAAGATCCCCTGCCATACCAGGAAAAACACCCACACACCATAACTCCACCTCCGCCGAACCTCACTGTTGGCACAATACATTCCGGCAGGAGGCGTTCTCCAGGCTGACGCCAAACCCAGACCCTCTGCCAAACCAATGGTAGAGGATGATCCTTGATTCATCGTTTCCAGGAACCTGTTTCCACTGTTCAATGGCCCCCTGTCGACGTTCTTTGCACCACGTTAGCCAAGCAGTGCGATTGGACTTGGTGATCAAAGGCTTGTGGACGGCAGCACGTCCATGATAACCGAGCAGATGGGCTTCCTTACGGATGGTATTGATCGACACAACAGTCCCAGTTACCTGTTGGAATTCCTCGCGGATTTGGCCCATCGATTTGGGGCGGGTCTTCCGAAGTTCTCTGGACAGCACCCGTCGGTCTCTAACTCCCAGTTTTGTGGGTCTGCCGGGTCGGGGCACATTCCGACAGTCACCCCTCTCCTTCAACTTGCAAATCACGTAGGCCATTGTCGATTTTGGGTACGTTAACTCGCTGGATATGTCATGTATGGATCGGCCAATTCTGTGATACCCAACAATTACTCCTTTCTCGAAATCGGAGAGCTCCGAACTGCGTGGCATCTTGCATGCGACTGTTGGCGTTGTTGTTTCCCACACGATATTTAACGGCAGCTGCCGTGACGGGTCTCAGAGCCGCCGATATCGTCGTTTGCAGGGGTGTCCAATTACTTGTTGGGAGGTAATGTACATGAGAGAAGAATGCAGCCTGCACACAAGCAGAAACATAAAACAAGCATTAAAAGTCCATAGCTTTCACCTCAGTATCCACTGAAGATGCCTCGTCGTACTGAGGTGAAAGCTATGGATTTTTAATGCTTGTTTTCTGTTTATGCTTGTGTGCGGGCTATATTCTTCTCTAGTGTATATTTAGGTTAAGAATTTAATTTAAAATGACGTTCCAATTTTTCGACTTTGCTTATCTGCGCGATCTGATTTTTTTTATCACTTTATCAGCTGTAAAGTAATAAAATAAAATTAGATGGCGCAGATAAGCAAAGTCGAAAAATTGGAATGTCATTTTAAATTAAATTCTTAAGCTAAATATAAACTAGATAAGAAACTAGCCTGCACACAAGCATAAACATAAAACAAGCATTAAATGTCCATAGCTTTCGCCTCAGCTGATACACAATTGTTAAATTCTCCACCGTTTAGTTGAGAGTTAATAGAATATATCAAACTTGGTTTGTCTCCATTGATTTCACATTTAAGGATATACTCGAACTGCGTCGTATCGCCTATTACTTGATGTTTATTTTAAACGCAGATGTAGAATATCTTATGGTTTTATCAATAAAATTGAAACCCTCATAGTTCTCATTGTTTCGCCTAACTAGCACTGTAGGTTAGAGTTTGGGAGGCCATTTTTGTCTCCCACATTTCCCTTTTTCTTTCCCTTTATCTTTTATTTCCTTTTTCTATCCCTAGGGGGTTAATTCCTGGATTTATGTGCACCAGTTCATACTTTCAGCTTTCCAGCTTATGGGGAAGGAACGATTGGATAAACATAGAAGTAACATTACTGAAAGTTTTATCCATACTACCCATCTGGGGCGGAAGAGATGCCTAACTGCTATGCACTATTCATTGGTAACATCTCAGATATTACAAAGCGTATATTCACACACCAAGACATACTAAAGAGATTGTAATTTACGTTTCCTCACGTTTACAATAACATCTTTCTCCAAACTATTTAACAGATAATCTTCGCTGATTAAAGATTATAGAAAAAGAGGATTAAAATTGAACAAGTCCTTCAGAAATAGGTTTAATCACCGAACTTAGTAAATAAAAAAGATGGGAAAAAGACACAGAAATAAAAAAAATCTAATCCTTCATCGGTGAGAGTTTGGGACGGCCCGTTTCGTCCTTTTTAGGGACTCATCAGCCAAAGCCACTCACCAGATGAAATGCTCAGATAGTGCAAAAGTAATAAGGGTATCCACATCCGCTTCCGGCTGTGGCTTCCCTTCGAAAAGAGAACACATTTTAAAAAAGAAACAAAATAACTATAATTTCAAATCCTGTCCTTGGTTTATTAACCTTGGTTGTGCGGGTTCGTCTTAGCTTCGATTTATGTCCAGGTTCGGTTTGGCAGGAGACGATAATGCTTGTAGTTTATTTCACTGGAAATGCATTCATTACTCGGTGGTTTTGTAATGAAAGAAAGAAAAAACTTACCAAACAAAAATTAAAATAATTAAAATAGAAAATGAAAAAGCGTAACTGCATCATAAATATAAATTTTTCTTATATTCTCCGCATTAAGTTTTTTGTTTATTATGAGAGATTCGGTTAGGGAAAAATTACTTTTTACAAGCACCTCCTAGATGAAAAAGATTGGTATACAATGATGCAGGTTAATGTAGTGGGTCGCCAACTATGTATTTCTTCCATTCTAGTTGTTGTTCTCTACTATTTAATTTTTCAGAGAATTATCACAACTAGATATCTCTTAATACGCATTATATTCTAATTTGTAAATCTTTTCCTTTTGAGCAATAAAATTAGGTGCGTCTGTTATTTTAAATGAATAAATTTGCTTTAGTCTATTGTAGCTAAGTGAATATCCCGGTGGAGGTCAGCCATTTTTTCCACACTGAATTCTTCTCCGGACGGACCTAGGTTCCACCAAGCCTTCTGTAGAATGGGTGCCAGGTTATCATAATTCCACTATGATATACTCGCCAATATATTTCGAAATAACTGGACGTTTACGGATTTCCATATAACATCAATTTAAAACAAAGCACAAATTCCTAATTTTTTAAAGCAATATACTGTACTTAGTTAATTTCTAGGAATGATTTCCTATATCTAACTACAGTATTTCCATATTTCTTTTATTTACATCGAAATTGTATATCCCGTTTTATAAGTCGATTGTCCCGTAAAATCATGTTTTTTAACAAAGACAAAAAAAAAAATAAGAAATAATCAAACATGAATTTTTTTATATCTTCAATTTTATTTAATAACTTAAATCAAAATGTTAAAAAAGTGATTTAGAATCAAATTCATTTTTCAACTCAAAATTATCGATAAAAATTAAATTAAAAAGAAAAACATATTAAAATAAAAATCGATGCAATGTAAACGTAAATGAATGAAAATTTTGAAGAAACTTGCTTAAAGACAATCAATTGTATGGATTTACCTTATAACTTTCTGTTAGAACAGGATTAAAAAAAAAAAAGCTAAAAAAAAGTTCGTATTTTATAGATGGCGCTAAAATATCCCTTAATTTACTGAGTGTGAAGTAACAACCCTAACCAACTAGCCAAAGCAATATTTGAAGTTCTTCATTTTACAAAATAAATGTTAATGTGTTAACATTTATGAACTGTATTAAATTCAAACAAAAGTAATTTTTCAAACTTACCGCCTTTGTTGTTGCTTAAGATTTAGGATGATCTGTCTTTGAAGTTTGTAAATTATCTCACGTTTATGATATATGTAAAGCAAAACTGTAAATCCGTGAAAAGCACTCTCAAATATCTCGCAGCATCAAGCCTAAATTTTCTCTATTTCGAATGATAAGCACGAGTTGTGTGATCCATTGTTGAACACTTTAATGCTAGCAAGTGCTACATTATTTAATTTCCGGTTTGAGTTATCGATTATTTTAGTAACTTAAGTAAATAGAATTGGAAAAAAAAAATCTTAATTCCTTTACTTCCAGTTTTTTTTTTGTAACAAAATAATTTTTTTTTACAATTTAAGGAATACGTTGATGAATTACTGAATTTTTGTAATTATCTTTATTATTTTAAGAAACATTATTACGAGTTTCTGAGCTACTTAAGAACTAAACTCGGAATTAAATTTTTATTTTTAAAAAAAAAATACTCAGAGGTTTTATCTTGACCATTTTTTTTTTGATCAATTATATCCTACGAGGTACAAAATGAACTGCTTGCAGGTTATAATGTGAATAAAATTAGGTTACATTAAATAAAAACATCAAATAACAAAGTAAAAGAAGTGCAAGAGTACTGTATATATAAATACAAATACAACTAAATAAAATCCAGTTACCTCTTTCTGATTACCTTGAATATTTGAATTGTAATATTTATACGATTAAAATACTTAGGAAGCCTTATTTATGTTGATTTATTTAAATAGAATCTCACTTAAAGTCAAAGTCATTTAATAGAAAAATTTCAAATAAGCATTAAAAATATAATCACGTTTAATCATATAGTTTAATGATGAGGTTTATTGTAAATGAAATTTTGTATTATATGGTTCATTTTATTTCTTTATAATTTTTCTCATTATTTCTTTTTTTTTTAAATTCTGATATTTTTAATATTATTCAATGTTATTTTTAATATTACAGGATTAATTTGATTGTGAATTTTTTGCGTAATTCTATTTTTATTTCCTTTGTCGTAGTTTTTTTTGGATTTTCAAAATAATATAAATTAGCAAACCTATCAAGGAAACCTGCCATGTTTTCTTTTAAATGCATACAGCAACCTGCACAATTTTTAGTTTATCATTTAATTTTTTGCTTTAATAATCATAAACTTGGTTTTTTTGTTATTAATGAATACTTTAATAATTATAAGCTCAAGAAATTAAATTATTTAACGCTTTTTGTATTTGTATGGCATCTAGTTCTAAGTTTTGATGTGAGGCTAACAGAATTAAATCATCTGCAAAAGCAAGAGCTGTTGAATATTTGAGATTTGGGTTTAGGTGTAAAGTGAAGAACAAAGGGCCTAGTGTAGAACCTTATGGTATTTCTTTTTTGATCGAGGAAAGATTTCTAATATGAGACACACCTTTTGAAGTTAATTTCTTAAAGCTAAAATCTGAAAATATTTCTGAAATGTATATAGCGTCTTTCATTATTACAGTTTAAAAAACATTCATTGAATTTGCAGTATTCAAAATAAGTAAGATGTAATTTTTAAGAAAATACAGACAAGTCACTTTTTTGAAATGAGAAAAACGTGTCCTAATATGGGATAGTCAGAAAAATTTCCAATATTGGTTAATATAAGAACTAAAAATAATTGTTACACTATTAATTATTTCTGTATACTAATCAACATTTTCTACTATTTGCGGTTCAGTTTAGTACACTCAAAAACACAAAATTTTCTTCTTCAACATCACAAACTTAACGAACTCAGCGGTAACATTTTGTACGTTGTGCCCATATCTCTCCATGTTTATCTTTGGATAAGCGACCTGCATCTCCAAAATCTTCGTGTGAATCGTCGCTTTCGAGATGAATGTCAGATTACAAGTCACTCGATGACTTGTCTTGTATTTTTCTTTTTAAAGGCTTTCGTTCACGAAGAACTTTGTCACCATTATCTTCTTTGAATAGACTGCAGGTCGTTTCTCTTTGGATTGTTGCAATTGTTTCTTGTAAGGAGACGATTTTATCAGCTTAGCAGAACCTCAACACGAATATCTTCCTTGACCTGCCGAATCCTCAGGTGGCATGATGTCTTCTATACATCGATGTCCAATATCGATGTTATTGCTTGGACCATGTCTATTTAATGTGTCACTATTGTTTGAAGGACGATAAGTTGACTTCCGGATGTAATGCGAAGTCATGGTCTCTAAAGAGGTGCCTATTGCAATGGTATCGCATATTAGGAGCTTGTCATCTTGCACGAAAAATCTCACCTCATGGTTACCACGTTCGCTTTGAATTAAAACCAATTGTCTTGAATTTTTGATTATTTTTATGACAAATAAGAATAGTTAAGTTAAATATAATAGCCATATCCACTCACCTTTAGCAAAAAACTCTAATTAGATCATACACTTCAAAAAACTTGAAATTGAAAGATTTTAAAAACAATATCACTGTAAGCTGTGCAGCTTCGTAATGGCTTCTTTGTTGTCACCACTTACTCTTGCTAGTATTGCATATTAGGGAACTATCGCGTATTAGGCACCTTTCCGCTACACTCTACGGCAAAAAAAAAAAACCATACACACACACACACACACACACACACAAAAAACAAAAAAACCGACGCATCCGCAGAATGTTGTTGAACAACTGTAAAACTTAAAATACAAATAACCAGTCAACCTCACCCTAAATGGGAAAATCCTTCATAAACCAGTATATCCAATTATCGTGGCCCATTGCTGCTTCAGTTCCAACTTATATGAGTGTTTAATACAGTAATGATCTAAGAAAACATCTAAGAAAAATGAGCAAATATGCATTTCATTAACATTAAATGAGACATCATGAACATTCAACTTACGTTTAAATCCAGTGGCTCTCAGTCTATACCCGATAAATAATATAAAACTTGAAAATTTGTTATTTACCTTTTATATTAATTATGATGCAAAAAGCAGCTCAGCCAGCAAATTATATTTCCGCGAGCTACACATTACATGTCAAGGAGCCGCCATCCTTGGTATAGAAAACCGATGGCAGTTTTCAGTTTCAATTTCTGAGGAGTTTTGTCCTATTACTATTATTTTCTTGGCCTGCTCAGTGGCTTCGTAAAACCGACAGTGGCTTGGATCGAATGTCGAAAACCTCAAGGCCATGGGAAACCCAAAGAGGCAGGACTGATGGGGCTCGATTCCGTTTGAGCTGGAGAAGGCGTTTTGCACACACACACACACACACACACACACACACACACACACACACACAC
>JAFIDM010006943.1:37575036-37615391 GCA_023159025.1 Thereuonema tuberculata | reverse complement strand
AAAGTGGACTTCGTTAGAAAATGAATGGAGACATGCTTCATTCTTACATCTCCTGGAGCATATAATGTGCCATTATCAGTGCCCACGATGTCTGAGTATGAATTACTTAAAAATAAAAATAAAAAAGAGAAAAGAACCAAGAAGTTAGCTAGCAGACGATTGTAACCAGTTCAGCATAATTCCCCTCAACGTTTTTAATTAATTATTTTTTATATTATTTTAATCTTACTTTTGTCAATTTTTAATTATTTTTAGTTCTTTTATTTTATTTTAGTTCAAGTTGTTCATCATTATGTTTTTATTTCTAATCATAAAAATTTTTAATTTCAAAGTTTTTTATCTCAACTTTCATTTATTCTTGATAGCTTTTCTTTTTATTTAAAAAAATTTTTCCTTTTTATTTTATTATTTTTTATTTTGATTATATCCTTTTAACCTTTAATCAAAATATTTCTGTGGTTGTTACACTAATTAACTAATGCACGAAGTCAGAGAGTGATAGCAGAAAAAGAAGAAAAAAACAAACATTTTTTTCTCTTGTTTTATATCACTGTCAACACAGTTTTTAGTTTGCTTTCTATTAGTTTATTTTTTTAGTACCTGATCGGCCAATGAGCTGTACCTGTCATCGTGATACTGATCGTCTTTTCGTTCCTACCACTGGAGGCCGCAGTTACTTCACTTCTACCAATCAGCCGAGCCGAGCAGATTCTGATGACGTGTTGCCGGAAGACATGCGCAAACCACTTTCGAAATTTTCACTTATTATTATAAATTGGCTTTTGTTCGTATTATTCTTCACTTGTAAAGGCTGTCTCTCGACGGTGAAACGGTCGTTATTTCTTCTTTATATTACAAAGTTTTTAATTTATTCAAATGTTTGGCTCCATCAATGTGTTCAGTATGAAGCGGTAGACGTAAATTGCTACTTCAAAGCGGTGTTTGTTCATTGATTCTCTAAAGTTAGTTTGAAAGCTGTGGTTCTGCATAATGGTAATAAATACCCATCAGTAGCTGTGGCCCACTCTGCTAACATGAAAGAGACATAAGAAAATATAAAATTATTATTGGAAAAACTCCATTATGAAAAATATGCATGGAGTATCTGTGATAATTTGAAAGTTATTGCACTCTTACTTGGCTTGGAACTGGTTACTTAAAGCACTGTTGTTTTTTATGTGAATGGGATAGTAGAAACAAAAAGAAACACTTCATTAGAAAAGAATGACCCAAACGTGAATTACTCGTTTGGACACAAAAATATCCCATTAGTCAATCCTGAACAAGTGCACTTATTTCCATTACACATCAAACTAGACCTCATGAAAATTTTGTCAAAGCAATGGACAAGAATAACCTGGGTTCACATTCTTGAAACACAAATTTCCGATATTTAGAGACTCAAACTTAAAGAAGGAATATTGTAGGTCCACAAATAAGATCACTAATGCACGATGGCATTTCCAATTTAAATCAATTGGAAAAAGCAGCCTGGCAATCATTCAAATATGTTACTCAGGAATTTTTGGGAAATCGAAAAGACAGAACTATCGTGATATAGTGAGTGATCTGAAATCATATATAGTTATGGGATGTAGCAGGCCCTGGAAAATACATTTCTTGGTTTTACATTTAGACGTCTTCCCAGAAAATCTCGCGGCAGTCATGAGCACGGAGAACGCTTCAATTAGGAGATTTCTACAATGTCAAAGAGTTTTCAAGGGAAATGAAGTCTACTCTAAATGAAGTATACTGGCTAGTTATTGTTAGATCATCGAGAGAAATGCCCTACAGGAGAAATATTGCAGAAAATCAATATCTCATTCTTTCTAAGAATTTTGTATATTAGGTTCTTTAGTATTATGTATTAAATTTCTAAATTTATAAACACCTGTCTCTTGAAAACCTTGCTTTCTGAAAAAGAACCTAAAATTATATTTCAGATCAACATACTTTAGTTCTTGGGACAAATAAAAGTATTATTTTTTCAGTATAATCAAGGAGATGCTTTTTGGTTTTGAGTAACGTATTGTATAAAACAAGAAGTATGTTAAATTTTTATATTAGATATAATTTTTCTTGCCACTTGAGAGTTAATTGTACGGTAGTATGATTAATTATACGAGATGGCAGTAAATACTAGCATTTGTATTCACGAGCTCTTAATTTTTTTGACATCAGCGGAAGGACATTTTGAATTCCTGTAATGATGCTAAAAAGGAGTTCCTTCCAAGGAGACATTTTTTAAAATACCAAAAGTACTCATCACAGTTTTGTTATGATTAAGGTTCGTTTGGATATTAATAATTATTTGTACAATGATGATATATTTGTTTAGTAAGTTAGCTATACTATAAAATGAATAAGTAAATAAATAAATAAATAGTTTTCACTTTATCTATTATGTTTATTATATGAATATCCTATCTGATTTCTATTTCTATGATACTTGATTTTTATGATAACAGTAAATTCTTTTGAGAAAAATAATCCTGATATATTTGTCTGAAAGGTATCACTTTTGGGTTGTTCTGTTTTGGTTAGATACTAAGTTAATGAAACAACAACAAACATACAAAATGGCATCTTACCTTGTGACGGGCTGTTCCACGTAAACATAATTTTTTGTGTTTATTGAATTCTTTTTCAGCAGCAATATAAAACGGACGCAAGTAATGATCAGTGGGTAGATTTTTAAAACCTCTCAGCCGATAAGTGAATGTGCCAATGCTAGGACAGTCTTCAGCGTATGATGTTACATAACCATAATCCTGATAAAATAAAAACAAAGTTTTTATTAAATTTTAATAACAAGAGATAATATATGATTGTTCCATACCTTTTTTGTAGATACTTTCTTCTACAATATTTATTATAATAAAAGATCTTCAACATCTCACAATTAAACGTAATATTTTACATTTTTTATTAAAAGCAAATTTTCGAGGCGAATGTGCGTTCCCTCTTTCTCAGGCCTATTTACAACAATAAGTTAGCGAAATGTTTTTGAATAATCAAATTATTACATGCTACCAGTATTCATATTTCGTTATATGTCTTATATATATTTTGTTAATAATAAACAACAATAACACAATTTTCTATTATTGACAATTTCCTGAAACAGAAAACAATATGTCGATACTTGCAACAAATAACCTTACTTCGAAAACTTTCTGTTGGTTAATTAGGTGGTTACTTATTGCTATCACCTAATTCTTTTATTACAACCTTGTTATTACAATTTGCACACAGCTGCTAGATAACAATAATCTTCAACGTACTCAATGGTTTTGTCGTTTAACTTGATTTCATGTTTTTGGCTGTTTGTCATGATTTTGGTTTTAGATTCATTAATGCTTAGGCCAACTTCTTTACTATGAGCATCAAGATCATTCAGCAATATTAACGGAAGTAAAACAAATGCAACATTTTTGAAATACCATGAAATTTTTGAAAAACACAAGATTGAAATAGATGTTCTAAGTTCATTTTTAAAAGTCATGAATTCCGTAACAGCCCACATATAGTTTAAATGACTAAGCCAAATTTTGTTAAAAAAAAAGTAAAAAATTGATTTACCAGTTTCAACAATAACAATAACGAATGTCCAACAGCCAATACCAATCATCCTTCCTGGGCAACAATGACAGCACGTGTTTCCCTACTGTTGAGTAGTGAGCAAGCGGCTATCCCAAAGTTCAATGGGGTAACAGCCGAAGCTGTAGAATTACGTTAAAACCGAGGTTTTACGAACTCTTTGATAAATTTTGAGGCATGAACTTTATGCATTTCAGTGTAAACTTCATTTATCTATGGAAGAAAATCTCAATACGCTGATAATAATTCCGTCGTGCTCCGTCGTGCTGAAGTGGGGCGAATAGTAGAGCGCCATGTTTACAAATGGGCATTACGTCACGACTACGTGTTCCAACGCTGCTCTGTGATTGGTTATTTCTCCAACTCTGCTTACAAATTTACAAATTTACAAATATCTGTACAATTTTTGCCTATTAATAGTATGATACTGCTATAATGACTAATATGTGGTAATAATACAGGGTAATATTGTTTGTTTGTTTTTGTTTTTTATTATTATGATTTCTAAATACAAAACTTACAGTCCCGTTAGGAATGACAAATTCCTATAAACAGGTTCTGAATGTATGTATACTACAATTGTTTAATTAATTTTGAATACACTGTTTAAAAGACTGACTTTCATCAATGTTTAGTTTTCAAGTGATTTTTTGTCAAGTAGATCGCAAGTGCTAATTTTCCAAAACTTTATATTTAATTCTACATATATTTATACGTATATTAAGCTATGTTTAGCTTATTTTTGTCGAGTACAGTAAGAACTAGTAACAGTAAATATTAAATACATGGGAAATGTACGAAATTCAACAAAATAATTAAATGAGATGATAATAATAATAATATCCGTGTACTGTAATAATAAGTTACAGAATATTGTGATCTTTCTTTTAATTCAAACAACAGAAAATAAAAACAAACTCATACAAAAAGTTTAGATAGTAGATAAGGAATGCGGGGATGCGGGTTTACATTTGTTTACATGCGCAGAAGAAACTAGTTCTCGAATTATTAATTTAAATTTTTAATTATAAATTATCATAAGGGGAACCTTGGGAGCCCGTTCGAAAGTATGGAACGCCGTACAAGGTTGTCCGTAATAATAAATAAAAATAAATAAAATAAAATAGAAATAAATGTTTAGTGACATTGAAAAATAATGTTTATGACACCATAAATATTTAATAACGTAAGCGCTTACATTTCACATTTTAAACAAAAAAAAATGATTGTGATATTATGCACATGAAATGTCACTCACGTTAAAAGTATTTTAAGTAAAAAAGTATTTATTATTAAAACATGAAAATAGTGAGTAATTTGAATTTTTATGTTTAGAGCTGAAGTCATTTTCTGCAGCCCACAATTACCATTAATGTATAGCCCACAGGAGATATTTGGGTTATCGCTTATTATAATATAATATAATATAATATAATATAATATAATATAATATAATATAATATAATATTAACTCTTTCTTCCTTACTGAGGAGCATCAGCGGGGACTCCACAGATCATTGATGCTACTAATAAATAGGGAAGTGACTCTATTAAGAATTAACTAAAGCTTAAAAATTAAAAAAGTTTAAAAATCGGAACTGATTTTATTTCAATAATTGGTTTAGAGCATTGACTTCACAAATAAACTAAAATAAGATAAATAAGAAATCTCAAAATTTGAATGTAAATTAGTATTGTGATTTCTTGTGATTACAACTGGCATCCTAATGGATTTTCTTGGAGAAAGTGAATTAAGATGCAATAACTGTGGACAGATAGTTATAATCAATGGCAAATCTGTGATATTAAAAAAATTATGTGCGCGCTTTGCCAACAAGTGTGGGTCAACAAGTGAATTTCACAACAGTTCGCAAGCGCGTTGCCTGGCAACAGGAGTATTGTTGCACGGTCGAAGCTGTCCATAACAATGAAATTTCACATGTGCATTGCCAGCCAACAAATTTCCGACTGTTAGAAATGGATTTCAATATTTTATTGCATTTTTTTAGAATTTACACTTAACTTTATTTTTAGTTTTAGTTTTAAGATTTAGATTTTAGTTTACTTGAAATAATTTGTTTTTGTGAATAAATTTCCGACTGTTACAAATAAATTTCAACATTGTATTGCAAGTATTTTAGAATTTTAAAGGTTTCAGGTTTGTAATTTACTTGATATAATTTTTTTTTTCCGTTCTATATGTGAGGCTTGAGGATACTTTAAAAAACAACACAGAATTATCTGTAATCAAAACATTTATTAAAAAGTGCTGTGAAATCTTTACTAACCTACTCTGTTAAAAGAACTGCCAATCACTTTCGTCTACTGCTAACGAACTATCAATTGCTGCAGGTTTTATATTTTGAAGCGTATGATTTCCACAGAACGTTCGTGGCTACTGCGCTAAGTCCTAACAAGAAATTAATAAATCTCAGCTTGTTAATGTGGCCTCCCAATATAGTTTACAATTATAGAGTAATTCATATGACAAATCATGAATTAACCATCAGTCAGACCTAACTTCTAAGCTGGGGCTTAAATTTGGATTACTGATGGCAAGACAGAAATTTAATGCCGTCATTTCAAATGTGGAGAGTGTGGACTCTCCAAACTCCTTTTGCCGGTGACCCCCAATCTCCGCTCCTAGGTGGCAGCCATTACTAAGATTTGTTTTGATAAAGCTTCGTCGTCAGTCCCTTGGAACAAAAGATAATCCAAAAATTAAAGCAGAATAGTAATGTTTTAATGTAAACGCAGAGGAAGGGGGAAAGGTCGTTTTGCTCACCACTATCCAATATCAAGATATGGGTTTAGATTTCTTGAATAATACACAAGATATGAAATTCTTTTCTAATCAATCTAAATTTATTGTCAATGGTGTTCGACAAATATCCAGAGACATGCTTAGAAATAATTTCATTTCATCTGAATTTTGTGAAAAATTAAAGGACAGCTATTTAAGAATTCCTACAGTGCATATTCTTCCTAAAACTCATAAAAACAGAAACGCACCTGAACCTTTATCCAATCAGACCGAAAGTCAATTATAGGGACTTTGCTATTTCTCTACTTTCACAACACATGTCTATTAAACTCATTAAACTAAACACTCTATCAGACTTCGATGTTTCCAATAGCCTTGAGTAAAGGGCGTTCACATGGATCCGAAAATCGGACATATTCTCTTTCATATGGCCACGAAACTCTCTCCGACGTCGTCTATACGACATGTAACATTCAAATCGTTCGTATAGACGACGTTTCGTGGCCACGTGAAAGAGAATACGTCCGATTCGTGGATCCGACCACGAATCTATGTGAAACTATCCTTTAGTCAATAAATTACATAGCTTACCAGTTTATGCAGATTATAATTCCTTGAGGCTCTCTTCACGACTATTTCCATGGATTTAATTATTAAAGCGTTTCAATATTTTGAAATTTGATATTATTCTAATTTCATTTCTGGTCTTTACAACCAGAAGCTTCTCCCGTAATATCTCAGCTTTGTAGCTTCTGATTAGTGATAGCTGATATTAATGAGCTTATTCCTCCTACGATAATGTGGTTCTTTCAGCAGCAGCTTATCTAGTCGAAACTTTGTCAGGATACTCTTAAACACCTGTCAATTGCTTCCAAATCTGTTTTCAACACCAAACGAATACATTAAAGCAGGAATACGCTATTGTTATGCTTAGAATCAGTAATCCAGTCACTCTTGGTCTAGAAATCATCTGACTAACCTACAGATATTCAAAATCGCTGCTGTAATTCTAAGTGTTCTTCGGAAGTTCGATGATCTTCAGACCATCATGGAGCCATAGGAATTATCCCAATTGTTTGACAAGATTATTGGGACTACTAGTTGCGACCCGTAAAATATTCACGGAAGTAAAACAAATTCCACATTTTTGAAAAACACAAGATTGAAAAATGACTTCCGCAACAGCCCACATATAATTTGAATGACTAAGCCAAATTTTGTTAAAATAAAAGTAAATAAAAAATTGATTTACCAGTTTCAACAATAACAATAACGAATGTCCAACAGCCAATACCAATAATCCAGTCTGGGCAACAATGAGGGCACGTGCATCGTCATGATCTCCTACTTGTTTAGTATTGAGAGAGCGGCGACACAGCCGAAATTATGTAAAAACCGAGGTTTTACAAACTCTCTGATAAATTTTGACGCATGAACTTCATGCATTTCAGTGTAAACTTCATTTATGTGGGAAAGAAAAATCTCAATACGCTGATAATAATTGTGTAATCGCGATCCGTCTTGGTGAAGTGGAGAAAATAGTAGAGACGCCATCTTTAAACATGGGCGTTACGTCATGCCTGACGTGTTCCAACGCTGCACTGTGATTGGTTATTTCAAATTACAAATTTACAATTTTTCAAATTTACAAATAAGATCCGTACAACTTTCGCCTATTAATAGAATGATTACAACACTGATGTTGCATCTATAGAAGATAAGCAGAGGGAGAATAGGCTTCCATGATTTGGCCTTGTTGAGAGGTACAGTTGTAAAGTAAGTTAAAGAAGTCTGGGAGATGCAGATATTGGGACGGAGGTCGCCCTAAAACGATTTGGTAGGATTGCATTAAGAAGGATATGGATATGGATCCATTTACGGCTCGAAGTAGATGGACTTGGAGAACCAGAATTAGAAAAGCCAACCCCAAATAATCTGGGATTAACGCTACGATATTAATGTTGATGATTGTCACTTTAATGATACTATTTTTTATTTATTAGCAATATGAATAGCATATGCAGCTGATATCGTGATTTTGTGAAGCTGACAAAATAATCTGATATAACCTGTATTGAATTAGATGATATTCAACTAAAATGAGTTACGAAATCGAAATACCAGGATTCCATCTTGACGGAAAACAATCACTATAAGACTGAAATGCAAGAAAGAAATTAGGTTGAGAAAAGATGTTTCTACATATTATTACAAAATCTTACGAGATGTAATCTAAAATAAGAATCTGTAGGATAGTAATAAAGTCAGTAGTTATGCATGAAGAGGAGACCTGGTGAAATAGTAAAGAGAGAGATGCTAGGGAGCTGTGAAAGGAAACTTCTAAGGAAGCTTTTTCGAAAGCTTTTTGGAAAGCTCCTGAACCTTCTAAGAAAGAAGGTCAGGAATGGGGGATTAGAATTAATGAGAAACTTTGAATACATTTAAGACATTGTTAGAGACATTTAAGAGTAAAAGTATTGGTTGGTTAAAATGCCTGATGAGAATGATGGATGAGATAAGAGAATCAAAACATATTTGATGGCAGCCAGGAGGGAAGAAATGACCGGGTAGATCCAAGAAGAAATAGACGTAGTTGTCCAGGAATACCTGAAATCTCGGGGAAATAAAAGATGGGGAGATAGGGACATAGTTAGAAAAGAATGAGCCATTATCATGAGGGCAGTCAAAGCCCTTCATGGGCTGCAGTGTGTATGTTTGTGTGTCTTTATATTAGATATTCAAATTAATATTAAAAGTAGCAGTTGACTTATTTCTAGATTCAAAATAGAAAAGAAGAGTAAAGCATCAATTAATTTTTAATAAAAGGATACAGTTTGAAAAAAAAATTCTTTAAATTGTCTTAACTTTTCTTTTGAAATCACTTCTGCACAGTTGTTTTTGCTGATATCATCGGATATCATCTTAGATTAGTTCGAGAACAATATAAGTCTATCGCCATTTTGTACAGAAGAAAGTAATTATATCTGCTATCAATCAATTCAAAGCTTGCAATCACGACTCATAGTGTTTTGAAAAATTAAGAGAAATTACGGATTCAGTAAAAAGTAAACAGTAATTATTGTAATGAGAAATACCTAGGCTTCAAAGAGTCTATGTTTCGGATTTTACAAAGAATTTAGGAGTTGTTTGGATTTGTTTATATTTAGTTTCGTTCAGAATTTTAATTTTTATTGAGAAAAATTACTGAGAGTTTCGTTTCTACTAATTTAGAATAGAAATTCTTTTTCTTATTTAATCTTATTGTGACACATTCAATTTGTTTTGATAAAAATTAGCTTGGATTAGGGTTTTGATATGGAATCTTAAGAAGATTTATGATTAAGGTTTTCTAGGATATGCTATTGATTACTGAAGTGAAATAAGCCTTCGAATCTTAGAATCGACATATATTTTTTATTTTGACTAAAATATGTAAATATATATGCTAGAAGAACAGAAAATCCTTTATGTGTACTGAACATATTATAAGTCCAAAAATTAGAACCGGTACACCTGATTTAGCGGGTCTACCAGGTGTACCAGCTCTAATTTTTGAACTTACATAAGCTAGAAGCTATTTATTATATTTGGCTTCCCATTTTTTGCCATCTACTTCTATAACAGAATGGAGTATAAAAAATACCGTAACAAAAATTTTGTTGAAATCTAGAGTAGAAGAATTTCCATATAACTGTTTATATATTTAATTTGTAATTCCAGTGTAATTTCTACTTACTCGTAACTTAATTGTAAAGTTTAGAATGAATTTTGAAATCTATAAAAGCAGTATATCCATCAGCCGATGTCAATAAGATTTTTTTCTAGAAACTGATATTGTAAAGATAGTGTTTGTATATGGTCACACTCTTATAGGAACCTGTAGTAGAAAGAAACATTATAGAGAAAGTTTTCAACTACAATTTCTAACTGACTTCAGTGTTGTTACTTAATACTACAAAGAAACCCATTAATATTAGATACAGAACTTTGTAAAAAAATAGGATTAATAAAAATATTTCATTATACATACAAAATGTTTCACAGTAACGAACTGCATGTTCAAGTGAATAACATTAAAACCTTTAATAGTGTTGTTACTATGATTACTAAGTTGAAATAATCAAAAACACATTAGCTAAGTACAAAATTAAGATGCTTACCTGAAAACTTTTCCAAATGAAAGGATAGACATTCACAAAATTAGCATTTTTCATTCGCTTTCTTGTTTCAGGTAATTCCCGTTCCGTTCTGCCAGTGAAAATGGGTATCAGTGCTTGTGGAGTACCATCCCCAACAATATTGTAGCTTTTCAGAACAATTGCTTTTAATTCCTCGGTCAGATATTTGTATGATTTTGGTAAAGTTCTCATAAATGTCATGCGAGAAAGTGAATCATGACCCCAAATCAATACATTTAAACCCGTAGAATCTTTCGGTAAAAACTGAGTTCCAGCTCTTGTGCTAATAGTAGGTATATACTGAATTCCAGCCATGACATTTTCCCACAATGTATTATCTCCACCTCTACACTTGACTCTAAAATAATCTGACTGTAAATCAACAGGAGTTGCTCCTCCTTCCACAGTCGGTCCATCTTCATTTTCGAAATCCGACTTTCTTCTTAGAAATGTGTAATTACATTTGACATCTTTATGCTTCTCAATGGCATGTTTACACACTTTCACTTTGCCGGGCTCCAAGCAGACCTACACAAGAAAATAACAAAAGTAGAATTAATAAACTTTTAAAAAGTGAAATTAATAAAAAAACTATAAGTTTACTGTGGGTTAACAGTAAAACAACTTATACCAACAGAACAGAAAAGAAAAACAGAAATTCTGAAATTCGAATTTAAACCGTTACCTTTGCATTATTACCGCTTTCGATTATTTGATTTCAAATTGTTTGTTACTGTCTTTTCTGAAATTGCTCTAATATAGAACTGGTTCTAGTTTAAGAGAAGGGTGCATTTCGTAGCGCTCCTGGTGGCGAATTGAAGAACTTAACTCCGAACGATTTGTATCTGTTTATTCGGAATAATTGACTACAAATTTGGCAAGCTAATAAATAGTTTTCAGATATAAAATATTTTTGTGTGTGAGTGTGTTTGTTAAGCATTGTATCCGTGTGAAATTGTAATTTACTTCCGTCATGTATTCTGAAGATATATCTGTACGTTTCTCTTCTTATTGCTCCACATTAAAATCCAGGACCTGACTGCAGTCCTGTGGGAAAGTTTCAGTAAGGAAAATTTTTTTTCAGGAGTGTTTAGTAGGTGGCCTAGTAAGTATTTTGGGCGTGCGTGGATATCCGGAACCTGGTGCATTTTCCAGCTATGACGTCATCAAAGATGGCGGCCTCTAGATCACAGAACTGCCCATATCTATGTTAATACTTATCGATTTGCATGAAACTTGCACTTTTTTTTACCAATTTGTCCTTTATAAATCTAATGGAAGAGGTATTCGGTCCAAATAATGGTTGCAAATACTCAAAGTGTGTAATTTTGAGATATTAATTATTATTTTTCTTTTTTCACAGGTTATTGAAATAAAATGAAGTTATGGATGTCTAGAGTCTCAAAGACAGTGTAACAGACTTTAAACCAGATGCATCATAAGTAATAAAATTGATGATAGTGTGATAAGTACGAAAAATGGTCCAGAAAAATCAGGAAAGCTGCGAAAGTGCGAAATGACATTGTCACTGAGCGTTTGAGCAAATTATAGGAGGAAGCGGTGTTGTACTATCATATGAATAATGCTTGCTACAAACAATACTGTCATAAAAAGTCCCTTTTAAAGCTTCAAAGTGAGAAGGAAAGATTACAAAATTAAAATAATGACAGCACTTCCCAATCGACTGTACCGGAAACTCGTAGGAAATATGGGAGGAAACGTTACCACAGTCCTCAAGGAGGAGTTACTTCTAATCGAGACCGTTTATGTATTATCTATAACCAGAAATCACATAATCGCATTTACAAGAAGTATATAATAAGTGAGTATCCAAGAGCTAAGGAGTTTTTAAAAGCCACGTTATACTTACAAGATGATGTTTTCAGTTGTACTTGTGATTTGGAGGATGTGTCAAGCGTTTTTGGTGCCAAGCTACTGTGTCACAACAATTGCATTTCTGGGTATTTACTGAGGTACAAACGGAAACTTAAAGCAGGTGACAAAAGCACACTTCAAGTTTCTGAAAGGGTGGCAGCGTTTTCTCTTATAGCTCATGATATTGAATCTGGACTACGTGAAGGTTATGGATACACCCTCAGTTACATTCGAGAAAAGTTTACTATACAAAATGAAGACATCAAAATCAGTAACAAGGAACTAAAACTAATGTTGTGTGATAACTTTCGAGATGACATAACGTTTGCAAAACCTAAAGAGGCGAACAAACCACTCATTTTTTTTTCGGTAGCTCTTGAAACAGAAGAAGTAATAGATGCCCTTAGAAGTTGCAATCCTGTAACCGAATGTGCCATTCTGTTGAGAGAATCATTGCAGACGCTAGACTTTGGGCTCACCGATAAATTTGGTAATGCTCAGGACCTTACAAGCTCTTGGACTAAAAGTAAAATACCTGATGTTTTAATAAAAGTTTTCAGTACCTTATTTGATATAAGAGGATGACGAAGGATGATGATAGAAGAGGATGACGAGGATAAGAGGAGGACGAAATTGAAAAAAACGAAGCATTCACAGAAGTGGTATCTTACCTCATTCGTAAGAAGTAAATCTGAGTCAACTTCGTAATCGCTTGGAAGATCAGGACATTTTGCTGGTTTGTAATACGATTGTACCTGGAAAAAGCTCTTGAATTGCTTTCAAACCTCGTGTGATGCCAATCTCCGATAAGCATGGTTTAACTGGTATATGTAGTGGGTTGTCTTGAAAGAGTACACACACACACAGCATCATGAGACCTTCTATACCAGATAAGGTAAATTCCTCAAGAACAAAGTTATCGAAGGCACCAATCGTGTGTGAATCAGTCTTAAAATGACTGGGAATCGGTACTTCACTAGGAGACTGCTTAAGAGCATATTGTACAAGGCTATGATGGTGACGACTCACTTCATTTTAGCTGACACCTAGATGATTAAAGCTTGTTATCAATGTTTTGCTTTAACATTTCTCATGTACTGCTTGCCCTATCATCTTATGCAACGGCGTTTTTTAGCTCCACGATACGATTTTTTCAAGTCTCCATCCTCTTATATTTCGATGGTATCTACTTCTTCTACGGAGTTTGGATCTCTGACAATGTCTAACAATATATATTAATTCTTTTAGAAAATACTTATTTACACATTTGATCGTTGAAATGTTAATCTGATTAGCTAATCTGATTTTAAACAACGGAAGAAAGTAAGGTGGATGTAATCCGATTTCTTTTTTCAGGAAATGGAAAAATTAATATTTCAGCAACTTAAAAATAAATATAGTCTTTTCGTTTGTATGGTATTTTGTGAGTTTAAAGAAAGAAAAACAAAAGTATTAGCAAAAAGAATTAGAAATTAAAAAATTACAGACAATTTTTAAGAAAGAAACTTTTTTCATGAACTTCTTGTTTGTTTATGCATGCATTATATTTCAATTTCACAGAAATCCAAAAACAACAACACTTCTTTAACTTTAAAATAAAAAATTACGATGTTTCTTTTCAACGAGTTGTTTCTTCCTTTATATTCAGATCTCCACCTTCTTACCATATTATTAATTCATATAAGTACGTGAAACAAGCATTTTAGCGACTTTTGGTGTCATGTTTCCAACACTTTACTGATACTTTGTGGGTCCTATAGCTCCTAAACGCTTGGCCCTTTGCCCCTAAGATTTCACAGTTTTCTACTTGTGACATAAGCTTTCAGAAAATTTATGGGTTTCCGGAAAACCGGTATCAAAGGAGAGAAGGTTTACTTGTAAGAATACGGTGTGTTTTTGCATTGTTGACCTACTTTTAAAGTTTGTATTTATATGGAATTTTGAATCACTCTGTATAATGGGTAACAGAATAAACAACATATAAACATTTAAAATATAATGATAAGTAATATTCTCCTAAAGATTAAAAAAAAAACATGAAGGAAAGAGGGTTGGAATCAGAAGTAATACAGAGATACGAAAGATCAAAGTCTGGAAAATTGACGAAATCCAAACGAGTTGAACACGAATAAAGAACTACTAGTTGCGACCCGTGAAATATTAACGGAAGTAAAAGAAATTCAGCATTTTTGAAAACCACAAGATTGAAAAAGATGTTCTAAGCTAATTTTTTTAGAAGCCATGACTTCCACAACAGCCCATATTTAATTAGAATATATTAGAATATATAAGCCGATGGCTTATTTGTTAAAATAATATTATAACATTGTTAAAATAAAAAAAAAAAATTGATTTACCACTTTCGTGGTAGCCAGCGCTGCGGTTTCTCATTATGAAACATAATGGCAACCTGCTGCCCTAAAAGAATAGGTTCGTCGAAATTGAGGCAATATTAACGGAAGCAAAACAAATGCCCATTTTTGAAATATCCTGAAATTTTTGAAAAACACAAGATTGAAAAAGATGTTCTAAGCTCATTTTTTAAAAGCCATGACTTCCGCAATAGCCCACATATAATTTGAATGACTAAGCCAACTTTTGTTAAAATAAAAGAAAATAAAAAAATTGATTTACCAGTTTCAACAATAAGAATAACAATAACGAATGTCCAACAGCCAATACCAGTAATCCTGTCTGGACAACAATGAGGGCACGTGCACCGTCATTATTCCCTATTTCGTTGATTATTGAGAGAGCGGCGACACAGCCGAAATTATGTAAAAACCGAGGTTCTACAAACTGTCTGATAAATTTTGACGCATGAACTTCATGCATTTCAGTGTAAACTTCATTTATGTGGGAAAGAAAATCTCAATACGCTGATAGTAATTGTGTAATCGCGATCTGTCGTGGTGGAGAAAATAGTAAGTGGACGTGACGTCTCGACTGACGTGTTCTAACGCTGCACTGTGATTGGCTATTTCAAATTACAAATTTGCAAAGACACGTACATTTTTTGCCTATTAATAGGATGATTGTAGAAAAGTACAAGAAAAAGGAAGCATCTTCTACTTCTGTTGTGGAACGAAAATGTCTTACGGTGAAAATTGAAAAGGAAAAAAAAACCTACCCAGTCGGGTTCTTCATCACATGTAATAGGAGAAACTTGGCCATACAACTTTTTTATCACAGGATCATTCGGATCTAAATCGGGATGACGACATGCCTGATTTACAGGAACACTGCTGCTTTCATTACTAGAGCTTACGTGTCTCAGTACATATTGATTTCCATCTGTATGTATAACTTCTATCTGCGATAGTTCTCGTATTGTAATCATTCGGTAACAAACGAAAGTGGCTGTTCCAATTAATAGGAGTGCTATCCACCGTCGGATGATGCTTTTGCGCATGACAAAATTCCAGATTTCCTAAAACCAGATTAAGGAAAGATTTTAAATAAAATTACTTAAATCATAACATAAAAACATGCATGAAATCAATAGAATTCAAAAAAGTAAAAACAGTCATCGACACTGAAATGTAAATTACAAATCCACTCATTGCAAATAAGCTGTAAAAACAGGCAACATTTTTTTTCTTTTTTCTGTAAATCCCAAAAGAATTCTGCACCTATGATTTCTTTAATATCACATCTGTTAAATATGAAAAAAAATAAATTCATCGAATTATCAGAAAATAATATTCAGTATTACTAAAATGAAAACAAATAGTTTATAAATGTAAATACGTTTTAAAGTTTTTACTTTTGAATTCTTCTATGTTGATCAGACCTTTAAAATAAAACTGAAATCGTTAAAAAAAGGAATATAAATTAAAATAGTAATTCTAGAATAAAATGGCATAATAAAGTTTTTAAAAATCAAAAATTTTGAAAAAACTGAAAACTTTTTTTTTTTTTTTTTAAAAACAAAGACAAAATAAAAACTCAAAAAGCAAAACTCAATTTTCAAATAGTTTATTTCAGAATGTATACTATCGCATTTTTATTTCCGAGTATAGTAGCATATAAATAAAAACATTTATTTGCTACAGGTAAAAACATGAAAACATGTTTTTAGTATATCAGGAATGAAAGGTAATTTTCACCTAAGTTACGACGAGCTATATTCTAATCGCAAATAATATAAAAATAGGTAAAAGCATTATTATACAGTCAATGATGCAGCATCGTTAATGTTAGTTTTAGAGAATCGGCTTTCTTAAGAAATCAGATATCAAATATCTTGATTGTGGATAGTTTCAAAATGTAACTTTGATGACTCAAATTTTATCGAATCAAAAGAAAATTTGCTTTAATTTGGATTATATTTTCCATATACAGAACACAACTGAAAATTAATGGTCAGTTTTACATTCTTCAAAATAACGAATTTTTAATTTGTTTTTCTCGGAATCATTGGTTTTATTTATAAAAAACGTTCAGTAAAACTAAAATACTAGGAAACTCTCTTCAAAAGTAATTTATGTTGGAATTTGTAGCTTAAATCATGCAATTTGGAAATTATTTTGCTAATTAGTAGAAAGACTCCAAAAATTTTTCTTTACATTCAGTAACATTCAGCTTCCGAATCGTTGAAAAAATAAAATCTATACCTTAGTAGGCCTTGAAGATCCTTGGGTGCGCGGGAGGTTTACTCTCCCAGTGATTATCAAACAATGTCTAACCTCCGAGTAAGAAACCCGATACTTTCTTCAGGTTACCTCATATTTACATAATTGTGATAGTGAAAAGTAAATGGAAAGAATTTTTTTACATTTGAAAAGCAACGGCGTCAATCACCAGTTTATAGGAGGCTTATTTTCCTTGCTTTCATTGCTGACATACCAAGACATTAAGCTGTCGTTGAAAACTTAACAACTTTTTTTAAAAATGGTTGCTGCTAAATTGTAAAAGCCATTACGTTTCATTACCACAGCTGACGATATAAGATAGCCTTCACGAAAGTACTATTCTGATCTACTTCATTTGTTTGCAAGAACGTTAAATCTATCCATTTAATTGTGTTTTTCGATGAATACATAAACCTGTCAGGCGAAGCCTGGTTGAGAAAAGAGAAGGAAGACATTTAAAATCTAGTTGTGGAGAAGTAGGTCTGCAGTAACACTTGTAGGTTGAATCCTTGCCAAGGACAATGGGCCTTCCTTCAGGATCGATAGGAGACCAATAATCTGCGGTTACTTAAATTTTCTTACTGAATCTGAAGCAAGAGCAACAAATCTGACTGCTCAATGATGACTCTTTGCTTGAAACGACGGATTAGAATTGGTTTCTGGAATCTGCGAACGATACTGGCAAATTACAACAGATCGCCAGTGTGTTGTATTAATACCACCTCAAAATAGCATGATAAGTAAGCAACAGGATTATTAGCAGCGTGTAGACTTTCACTATACGTGACGGTTGCCATTTCCAATGAAGACCTGGGACGAATATACCAGAGAATGTATCCAAAGGGCACAATCTGAGAGTAGGACCGAATCCTATCTCAAGACAAATCCTGTAGTAGAACCCACAAGAAAAGATAAGGCGGGGAATACCAAAGACAGCCGAGGAAACTACTGAGCTGGAATCAAGCGAAGGAGAAGGCAAAATTGTATGCTATTGTTTATTATTGAATTTTTAAGTTGAGGAAATATATTATACAGATATGTTGCATAAAAAACTATATTAAATTGACAATAAAAATGAACGAGCCACATGTTTCATTCGTAATCACGAATATCTTAAGGCTACATAACATTAATGTGCTGGTATATTTATAAGCAAATTCATATCATGTTTTCAAGATCACGGAGCAGCATTCAAGCAGGAAGTATAGTTTTTGCTGCCGTCGGATACAGTGAACTCTGGTGTGAAAAAAAGCCGATTATTAAGATGGACATCCATTTCTGTGTCAATTTATGTTTTAATTTAACTTTTTCCATTTTTTGGTCTTGCAATGCCAGGATCTGCCAAATCTTATTTGCCTAAATGCAGTTGAATTGTTTGCCCCTAAACACAAAAATTCTGTATATTGATGATCCATTAATCTTATTATTTCAGAATTTTGATGAATTTTGAATAGCATCTTGGAAAGAGTATTGATCAAGTGGCCATTAGTTACTTAATAGTAAGACTGAGTTGATTATAGGTGTGATCAGCCGGAGGAATATTATTTTGTCACTCAACAGATGAGGGAACAGATGGAGGAAAAAATTTACTTGCCGTTGAGTAATTATGGCTTCTCATAAGATAAAAATTAAGAATAGAACGGCAATGAATGAGATTGTAGAACCAATTGATGAAACTACATTTCAACTTATATAAGCATCAGGGTAGTCTGAATATCGTCGTGGAATTCCTCTTAGTCCTAAAAAGTGTTGAGGGAAGAAAGTTAAATTAACTCCTAAAAATATCATAAAGAATTGAATTTTTAGTTGGATTTGTAGAAATCCCTAGGAATAAGGGAAATCAATGAGTAATTCCTCCTAAAATTGCAAATACTGTTCCTATAGAAAGAACAAAATGAAAGCAAGAGCAACAAATCTGACTACAACATAATAGGTATCATGTATTATAATATCAATTGATGAGTTAGCTAATACTACTACTGTTAAGCCTC
Organism: Thereuonema tuberculata; assembly: GCA_023159025.1. NCBI lineage: Eukaryota > Metazoa > Arthropoda > Chilopoda > Scutigeromorpha > Scutigeridae > Thereuonema > Thereuonema tuberculata. The sequence continues at coordinate 37,596,349 of JAFIDM010006943.1, read as the reverse complement.
CAACAGTAAATAAAAAGACAAAACCTAAAGCTCATAAAAGAGAAGCTTCATATTTAAATTTTGATCCATGAAGGGTGGCTAGTCAACTAAAAATTTTAATTCCTGTAGGAACTGCAATAATTATTGTAGTGGCTGTGAAGTAAGCTCGTGTATCTAAATCTATACCTACTGTAAATATATGGTGAGCCCACACAATAAAACTTAGAAGTCCAATGGCTAATGTAGCATAAATTCTTTTTAAAGTTCCAAATGGTTCCTTTTTTCCTGATTGTTGGCTAATAATATGAGAAATTATTCCGAATCCAGGTAAAATTAAAATATAAACTTCGGGATGTCCAATAGGGTCCCCCCCTCCTATAGGATCAAAGAATCTTGTATTAAAATTACGGTCAACAAGGAGTATAGTAATGGCTCCTGCTAGGACTGGAAGTGATAAAAGAAGAAGAATTGCAGTAATAAATACTGCTCAAACAAATAAAGGTATACGTTCAAACAGTATATCTCTAGTTCATATATTAATAATTCTAGTAATAAAATTAATTGCTCCAAGAATAGATGAGACTCCTGCTAAATGAAGGGAGAAGATTGCTAAATCTACAGAAGCACCGGCGTGAGCTATTTCTCTAGCTAGAGGGGGGGTATACTGTTCACCCTGTTCCTGCATCTCTTTCTACTATTGAAGAACCTAAAAGAAGTATAAGAGGTGGGGGTAAAAGTCAGAAACTTATATTATTTATTCGTGGGAAAGCTATATCAGGTGCACCAATTATTAGAGGTACAAGTCAATTTCCGTAACCTCCAATTTTATATAATAGGTATAACTAATAGGTATAAAATTAATACAAAAGAATGGGCAGTCACAATTACATTATAAATTTGATCATCCCCAATTAAACTTTCTGGTTGTCCTAATTCTAGACGAATAAGTATACTAAGAGCTGTTCCTACTATTGCAGCTCAAGCTCCAAAAACTAATATATTATACCAATGTCCTTGTGATTCGTTAAAAAAAAATCATCGTGTCAAAGAGTTTAAAATTTTTATAATGATAACTTTGAAGGTTATTAGTTTTTTAACTTAAAACTCTATATTATAAAATGTATTTAATAGAGGTAATCTAAAAGGGAAGGGAAGGATATAATTAATAATAAAGAGGAACTCATTTTATTAGAATATCATGAATTAGATGATGTAAAAATTCTTAGGGAGGGGTACATTAAGCGGATATATACATAAAGTGTAATTAAAGTTAAGAAAACTAAGATTAATGCTTGGAATAGTTGGTTATTATTTATGAGATAATTTAAAGTAATTCTTTTAGGTATAAATCCTAAAAAAGGAGGTAACCTTCCTAAAGATATAAGTTAAGTATAATTAGTAGATTTATGAAAGTGTTATTTATAATTTGATTAGTATGTATGGTTTTGAATAAACTGAATATTAGCATGATGATAATTCTTAAAAAAACAATAAAATAGGTCAATATAAGTTTATTATTGATAAATATTGACGCAAAAATTCACGCTATATGATTGATTGAGGAATATGCTATAAGTTTACGAAATGAAGATTGATTAAGAGTACCGATAGCACCAATGATAGATGAAAATACTGATAAAATAACGATGATGAATGAGTTAAAAGATATTAGAACAAATAGAGGGGCAATTTTTTATCAGGTTAACAGGATGATACAATTAAATCAGGATAGTCCTATTGCTGTTGGAGGAAACCAGAAATGACAGGAAGCAGCTCCTAATTTAAGAGCTAAAATAACAGAAATAATTAAAGAATTAAAATCTTCAATGATTATAATAAATCAATTATTTTGTAAGAAATTAATGATGGCTCAAAATAAAAATGCGAAAGAAGCTAAGAATTGGACAAAAAAATATTTTAAAGTTGCTTCTCTAGATTGTTAATTTAAAGAGTTAGAAAATAAGGCAATAAATGCTAATAAATTGATTCCTAATTCTATTCAAACAGAAATTCAAGATTTGGATGAAACAGCGATAAGGGTTCCTACAAAAACTGAGAATCAGAAAATTATTTTTATATTTGTGTTATGTATAGGCTGGTATATGGGCACATTAAATTTTGAATTTAATGGGGGTAGTTTAACTCTATCGCTTATAACACAGTTGCAATTTTCTGGGGAGACTTAAGCGAAACTTATAAATTTAATTTTTTTTTAAATTCATTTTTTTTCTTAAAAATATATTATTATATTAATATAAATATAATTATAATTAATAAATAAAACTTAAATGTAATAAAGTAGTTAAAATGAATATAATGAAGTTATATCATTTCAACTAAGTGTATATATAATTATTTAAAGTCAATACTTATTTTACGTAATTTAGCATCATCTAGATCAAAATATTCTTTTAAATAATGTTTTCGTTATATTGATGCACAAGCATATTTAAATATATCAGATCTAAGAATTTTAGAGTCACGATTATTAAAGATCTAATTTTTAATATTAATAGATATAAATTATTTATAATAACAAATTTATATTTATTAAAATGTTAATTATTTTAGTTTACACAGTTAAATGTAATACTTAATTAAGACTGAAAAAAAAAGTTAACAAGAGTAGAAAAGTACATGATTTATTTTATTGAAATAACCCTTTAATCAGGCATGCTGTTTTTCATTGTAAAATTATTTAATTTGATTCTAACTGAGACATTTCTATTACCTTGATTTCATATATGAGTATTGTTTAGAAATATTGTTAAGTAGTGTTGAATATTAAAATAATAAAGTAATTTATGGTTAGTGTAATGTAATAAGCTTGATTAAAGACGTGCCAGCAGTCGCGGTTAGACGATGAAGCTAAATGAAATTTTTTAATTTTATAATTAAATTGTGTTATAAATTGTGTTATAGTAAGATTAAATTAAGGTGGAATTTTTTAAATTTTTACAGTATAATAATAATGTGGGCCCGGTAGCCGAGTGGGTAAGGGCGCTTGGCTGCGGGTTGGAGGTAGCGGGTTCGATTCCCGGCCTCGGCGGATGACGGGAATTTTTCCACGCTTCTTTCTCCTCCAAACGAGCCCTAGGGTCTACCCAGCCCTCTATAGAATGGTTTCTTTCCCGGGAGTTAAACGCGGGCGAGCGACGGGCCGACCCCCCGTCCTCAACTTTGTCCCGTAGGTTCTGATCTCTGGAGCCTACCCTCCAGCAGCATTGCGCGGTCCTCTGGGCCTGATCGCAACTTTAACTTTAACTATAATAATAATGTAATTGAAGTTATGAATATATTATATAAACTAGGATTAGATACCCTGTTTCTTTCATTCAAAAGAAATAAAAGAAAAAGAAAACAAATAATTACTGTGAGAGACAAAAAGAGGAGAGAACTGTAAACTAACTACGTATGCTAGTTGCGACCCGTGAAATATTCGCGGAAGTTAAACAAATTCCACATTTTTGAAAAACACAAGATTAAAAAAGATGTTCTAAGCTAATTTTTTTAGAAGCCATGACTTCCGTAACAGCCCACATGTAATTTGAATATCGGCTTATTTGTTAAAATAATATTATATTATTGTTAAAATAAAAAAAAATAAAAAATTAATTTACCGCTTTCGGCCAGCGCTGCGGTTTCTCATTATGAAACATAATGGCAACCTGCTGCCCTAAAAGAATAGGCTCGTCGAAATTGAGGCAATATTAACGGAAATTAAACAAATACCCCATTTTTGAAACGCCCTGAAATTTTTGAAAAACACAAGATTGAAAAAGATACTCTAAGCTCATTTTTTAAAAGCCATGACTTCCGCAACAGCCCACATATAATTTGAATGACTAAGCCAATTTTTGTTAAAATAAAATAAAATAAAAAATTGATTTACCAGTTTCAACAATAATATAACAATAACGAATGTCCAACAGCCAATACCAATAATCCTGTCTGGGCAACAATGACGGCACGTGCTTCGTCATTGTCCCCTACTTTGTTGAGCCGAAATTATGTAAAAATCGAGGTTTTACAAACTCTCTGATAAATTTTGACGCATGAACTTCCTGCATTTCATTGTAAACTTCATTTCTGTGGGAAAGAAAATCTCGATACGCTGATAATAATTGTGTAATGGCGCTCCGTATCAGTGAAGTGGGAAGAATATTCGAGACGCCATGTTTAAACATGGGCGTGACGTCATGCCTGACGTGTTCCAACGCTGCCTGTGATTGGTTATTTCAAGTTACAAATTTACAAATTTTCAAAGATCCGTACAACTTTTGTATATTAATAGGATGATTTTATTCGATTACTGAAAAAAATTTTTTTTGTGATTCTAGATATAGTGAAACACTTCGTATTATCTCTTTTATTTGCAATTGGCTAGAATCGTGAGAGCCTGTGCTTGAATCACGGCGATTTTTAATAATGTCGAAACATTTCAATCCGTTATAAAGTATTCAAACCTCTCAAAACAAATCTTGAGAGAAATTGAATACAGACAACAATGAAAAAGGTTTAAAAAATCGGATATTACAATTTTCGCAAGCAATATCGAAACCGAAAATCACAATCTAGTATTACTGATACGAACTGTACCCGTTAACCAATCAACTGCTGGCAGCAAAAAAACTTTGCTTTTCTGCTGTTGGTTATTTGCTGCTGTTGAAATCAAAATGTCTTCCAGTAGCGAGATGAATTTTTTTTTTTCAGCAATCGAATGAAAATGTACATAGTTTACAGTTCTCTCCTCTTTTACTTTTTTTTTTTGTTTTCTTTTATTTCTTTTGAATGATGGGCAAAATTCATCAAAAATTCCGAAATAATGTAATTAAAGGATCATCATTACATAATTTTTTTTTGTGTTAGAGGCAAACAATTCAACTTCCTTTAGGCAAATATGTTTGGGCAGATCCTGGCAATTCAAGACCTAAAATGAAAATATTTAAATTAAAAAATAAATAGAGACCGAAATGCATGTCCATAATAATAATATTAATAATAAAAATATAATGTTAATAAACGGCCGTGCTGGCGTGGCCGTGCGGTTTAACCGGCGGGCTGCCGTTGTGCGCCAGTATCCGGGTTCGAATCCCGGTGGTGGCATGGCTGTTTCTTTCTTCTATGTTTCCCACCTGGGACTTACTATCTCAGGGTTATCCTGGACGGGGTATAATTCTCGTCCCCCCTTTCTTGAACTTCACTAGCCTCGCCCTGACGTTGTCAGGTTGAGCTAGTTACGTGGTCCCTAGTTGGCCAAATTCGATAAAAGGAAGGAATGTTAATAAACGCCTTTCACACCAGAGTTCGCTGCATCTCACGGCAGCAAAAAACTGTATTTCCAGCTTGAATGCTACTCCGTGATCTTAAAAACGTGGATAAATGCTGTTTTGACGAAAAGTTCTGCTGATGACTCATATGAAGTCTTCCCATTAGGAGCCACTGTGGGTAGGGATGTAATGGAGGTAATGGAGATGTTCCATTCATGAACTTGGAGGAGGGTGCGGGTTCACCTTAGCTTCGATATATGTCCAGGTTCGGTTTGGCAGGAGACGATAATGCTAGTAGTTTATTTCATTGGAAATGTATTCATTACTCGGTAGTTTTGTAATGAAAGAAAGAAAAAACACACAAACAAAAATTAAAATAATTAAAATTGAAAAAGGATAACGTGCATCAAAGTTTTTAATTAAAGGAAATTTTTTTTTAATGCACAAATAAACAAACAAAGGTTCTCGCAATTAAAATAGAATTGGAAGTTATTTTTTATGAAGCGACTTTGCACAAAAACATTAGAAATAGATTTAAGAGAAAATAAAAACATAAAAATACAATAAAATAAAAAGAAACCATATTACAAGTTTCGAAAACCTGTTAGCGGTTTTAATCATCAGACTACATAATAAAAATATAAATTAAAAAAAAAAACGTTGTTGGCAAGGACACTTTCTTTTTCCCACGAGTTTATTTAAGTTTAGAAAGTCCATATTTTTTTTTTAATGGGTACAACGGAAATTAATTGTTCAAGCAATAAAGCAAATTAACGTGCGTTCAATATTTAATGCTAAAAGTTAATGTGGCCAATGTTGTTCGAAAGAGAAATCCAAGTTATTCAACGTATCTTACACTCTAACGGCTACCCTTTAGGTTTTGTTCAAAAATGCATGGTTCGTGCTTTACAGCGCATTTACAATCCGCCCGTGAGGCATTCAACGGTCCCCCAGCTTTTTCTATCTGTTCCTTTTCATAGCCTCCTATTCTCTGCTCTAAGAAAGATTTTGGCACCCCTTAACATCACATTAACATCAGCTATCACTGCCACTTTAGCCAATGCAATAAACAAAAAATCAAATATCCGGCAAAGCAATCTCAAAGGGGTGGTTTATGCTTTGCAATGCAAAGATTTCGGGTGTAGGTACTTAGGGGAAACCGGCCAGCCGATCAAGCGTATGGCCCAGCATGAGGCGGCGGTTCATACAAATGACTTTAATTATTTAACCGCAATTCATGTACGGGAAACCGGGCATGTGTTACAATACGAACGTCCGGTTATTGTTTGCCACGAAGAGCAGGAATTACGTCGTAAATGTAGGGAATCCCTTCGAATTTTAATGGATACCCTATGTTACAACGATACGGTATCCGTAAACACTCTTTATTTTTATGGTTTTCCCAGGAAAGATAGGGACACGGGTGGCTTTGATTAGTAGGTTTAATTACAATTATTTTTAAATTTAATTTGTTGTTCTTTTGTTTTATTTCTTTTGTAGTTCTTTGCTGGATCGTTAGATGTCAGGTCATTTTTGTCATCCCAATTCCCAGCTTTTTTATTGGTTTGCCTGTGATTATTTTTCAATATAAACCGCTGTCTTCTTGTCTTAAGCCACTTGCCAACGGCTCGCGGTGTCGAGTTGAAACTGTAGTTTTTATCTTTTTAATGTTTTAGCTTTTTATTTTTTAATATGTGCGTTGGCCACATTAACTTTTAGCATTAAACGGAAATTAATGTTAGAGACAATGTGGAGGGATTTCATAGATTTTCTTTGAAAGCCTGCTTTGGCTTTACCTGAGATTAGCTCCCCCACCACTACAACAAATTCAGTGCCGAGATAACAAATGCAGTAACGGCCCACTCCCATGTTGTGGTCAAAATCATAGATTCTTAGCCAAAAATGAAATTCAATTTTGCCAAAGAACATTCATGACAACTTTCGTGTTTCCACCTCAAGCGGTTTTGGAGATACGCAAACCCTTCAAAAAACTTGCCTCCCCCATTTACACTTATTAGGATCCGAATTAGTCTAATACTTATTGTTTCGATTTTGATGTTAAATTTCGTGTTCCCTAAGAGGATGCGGAAGAGATTTATGCACAAAAATATTTTAGTTCTAGTTTTTGCCACCGGGTTACTATGAGGCGCTTTTATGTACAATAATATTTTCGTTCCAATTGTTGCACAAAATATATGTGTAGTTCCCATTGTCGCTTCAAGGTATTGTGGTATATGGAGCTTTTTCAGGGATTTCATTTCATTTTCAGGGTGAGGAGTTGGTGTGTCGATAGCCTACATTTTCCGCACGGCAGGAACTATGCAAAATTTGGTTCAGACCAGTGAAGAGTGTAAAATTATACAGAGATAAAATTATAAACAAACAAACTTTGGCATTTATATATATGTATAGATAGATTAATTTAACGCTGTCATAAAATAAATAATTGTAAACAATAAAAAAATGGAAATAAAAGAAAAATCTGGGAATCTGAAAAAGATTATTACAAATAGCTACCAATTTTGTCATGGAATGTCAGCGATACAAGATCTAAATTGAATACCTTCTCCTAACAAAATCCTAAAAGTGGAATGAAATACGCTACAGGGAAGCTTGACCTAGCAGCGTAATGCCTAAACGTAAAAAGAAAATAGACAACAGTAAAAATAAAATAGATCTTTAACTATCTAAATGAATAGAAAATACACACAAAGATAAATTAAACAAACTTTTTACATTACTGTTGTCAATTCCAAATGTTCTATGCTAATATCTTTTCTTTATGCTTTAACAAGGGAGGGAAAGCGATTAGAAAACCAATCACAATACTTCGCAACGTCTTCTAATAAGAAAATATAATTGATATTGCTTTAAGTTTCTTATTATAATACATGTGATTGTTGCGTTTACTTTGATTGTTGCGATCGTTGTAGAGCTGCATTATAAATGTGATTGTTGCGAATGTTAAAGACACAATTGTTGCGATTGTTAGGATTGTTGTGCTTAATGATAATTTGATGAAATTTTAATGAAACTTTTATTAAACATAAAATCTTCTAAAATCAAAATTCTCCACAAGACAATATTTCAATAGCTTTACCAGCTATCTTTTTCAAGCACCAAGTAAAATAAAATAAAATAAAATAAAATAAAATAAAATAAAATAACATGGAAAAGACACTCAATGTCTTCTTTCCTAGCAACTCCAAACGGAAAAATTCAAATTCAAATTCACAACAAACATGAAAATAAAGAACTTAACGTGCTACATCCTCCACGAGACATTTTCTGCTATAACAATACTCGATTACAACAAAACTCGATCACAACGCTCCATCTTTTAAAATGCTTAATTACAACGCTCAATATTTAAAATTTAAAAATCAAAAATTAAAATTCAAAATTTAATTTAAAATTAAAATTTTAAAATTTAAAATTTAAAGTCCATAATCATGTATCAAATTTTTAAGTCGAAAAATCCATTAAGTCCATATTGTCTTGTGGATAATTTTTATTTTAGAAGAATTTATGTTTTATAAAAGTTTGATTTATTCAAGAGGAGTTTGATATTTTTAATGAAACTTGCCTACGTGACAGACAAAACGGGAATATAAGTCTGCTGATCTTATCAGAAGACTAAAAATACAATAAAGAGATTGCAGGGTAGGTTGTAAAAAGTTAGAAGATTGGAATTATGAAATTTTTGATTGTGAAAATAAATGATAGATGAAAGAGACATTATCAGTAGAAGATTTCCAGTAGAAGTGGATGGTGGATTAATCAGATTTATCAAAGAGAGGGTTAATACAAAATTATGTAAATTCGCTAATATATTTTTGAATAAAATAAAAAAAAGACAGAATAAAAGAAAAAGAAAAGATTAGGTATGAATAGGTTTGATGGGACCGGTAGCCGAGTGGGTAAGGGCGCTTGGCTGCGGATTGGAGGTAGCGGGTTCGATTCCCGGCCTCGGCGGAGGACGGGAATTTTTCCACGCTTCTTTCTCCTCCAAACGGGCCCTAGGGTCTACCCAGCCCTCTGTAGAATGGGTACCGGGTTTCTTTCCCGGGAGTTAAAGGCGGCGAGCGACGGGCCGACCCCCCCTTCCTCAACTTTGTCCCGTAGGTTCTGAACACTGGAGCCTACCCTCCAGCTGCATTGCGCGGTCCTCTAGGCCTGATCGCAACTTTAACTTTAACTTATGAATAGGTTTGATTAAAAGAAACAACTCTGTTTTGTATATTGAAATTAATTTTTCTTTTTATAAAAACTAATTATTTTTGATATGACTAAGGGAAATTATGTAGTAATTATTCGAATGACACTTATAAAGGGAACATTCCTGTATCAAATGTATTACTATTATTATTAAATAATATAATATATAGACTATATATATTGTGACAAGACTCATATTTCCCATATGTAATAATTTAATTTAATTAATAATGTTAAATTTTATTGTTGTAATTGATAGAAAAGGATTTTGTATTTTTAAGATATTGTAATTTAAGTTATTTGAAATATGTTAGAAATGCGAAGATTCCTTAGTTTAGTATTTAGTTTAGAAGTTAGTCTTAAGACTTAGCTTTAGAATTTAAATTTAATCTTGATTTCAGGCGAAGTTCAAATCAGGTGATGGAATATTTCCGTGATGACGCAACGCATTTCCAAATAAGGAAGTGTTGATTAAAACGGTCAGTTCTTGGTCAGTTCAATGCTTGCGTAATCTGACGTCACCCATGCCATTTATGGTGATTTATGCATTTAAGCTTTGTTATTGGTTTTCGAGCCGATGACGTAATTGTGCGCTCGGTTCGAAAGGCTTTTTAACGGCGTGTCCGAGCAAAATTCTCTCTCTCTGCCGCCGTCTCCCAGCCAGCTTTCTGCCGCTAGCTTAGCGCTTCGCCACGTGTCTCGCTATCGTTCACCGCTAGCGTGCTAGTAAGCACTCGGCTATAGCGAAGCCATACTTATTGTTAATTAGGTTCAAGAATGCCTAATACCCAAAATGCGATATACATAGAGAAAATTCAGGAATGCAAAATTAACAAGAACCAACAAAGAAATTTAGAGACTAAAAAAAAATAGTTTCCCATTCTTGAAGGGAATTGTTTTCTAATAATTTTGTTGTAGAATTAAAGCCCCCCCCCCCCTCAAATTGCTACAAAGGACTTTCTTTTCGTTTGAATATTTAACCAAAACAGCTCCATTTCATTGAGAAAAATTGACAGGTTATCGGAAAATAGCTTATTATGATTAAATTCTTTGCAACTATCTTTGCCAAAAATGCATGTTGTAGCAATTCAATTCGTGACTGCAATGTAAGGATTCCTAGTAGCAAAATAATTACGATGAAAAAATTATTCGAGAAAATGCTGCTTCAAATAATGGAGTTGAATTTATTTCCTTCAATGGACCACTTGAGGTTTACGCCCCTATCGACGTCACATATGACGTGTATCCCACATGCGGCGAGAGCTTGTGGGATAAACAAACATATATCTTTGTGTGAATTACTTAAAAAATCGTCGATTTTTGATATTTCAAGACGGATGGTTCAGTACTGTGCAGATCCTTATTGTAACAATTCTGTAAAAACGCTTGGAATATTCTTGTTTAATATAATATTTCTTCTATATCTAAAACAAAGCATATGGCTTTGTTTATCCCACATGCGAAGCAGTAGCCTGGTGGAATATAACTACGAAGCCCCGCCTATCCTCAAGTGATCCATTAAATTATATCCGTCTCTGAAAATATATTGCTGTCGTCTTCTTCAATAGGCGATAATCAACTCTATATCCAATCTGAAGATTTTGGAAGGCTTACAATCGTTGCATCCAAATCAAACCTTTTAGTTCAGCCTCTATATCTACTAGGGTTAAAACGAAACACATGGCTTTGTTTATCCCACAAGCCAAAAAGTAGACTGGTGGGATACTTTGGAACTACGAAGCCCCGCCTATCCTCAAGTGGTCCATTAGTCATCTCAAAATCAATTAATTTTTTATGCTAAAAAATCGCTTTCGCTCCAATTTGCCACCACAAAGTGGCGCACCTAGTCAAAAAATCTTTCTGTTGGTGAAATGTATTAAGCAAATATCAATAATAAAATATAAATAATATATATAATATTCAACGTACATGACAAGATTAGTACATAAATTACATCTTTTATGAAATAATACAAAAAAAAAAAAAGAAAAGAAAATAATAAGTTATAAAGTTCAAAATATACAGTAAGTTCAGTACTGATTAATAAACCTCAGTTATATCAAAGCTAATACAGTAACAAAATATTCAAATAATTAAACATTAGAATAGATAATTAGTAACCAAAAAAAAAGTAATCAAAAGATAAATCAACCTATAGGAATAATAAGGAAACTATCTTATTCCTTTCTTTCAGTGATGGAAGCTCAACTGAAAAAGAAGTACTGCAATGTTACTCGACAAGTGGTCGGCCTATTTTTGACACTTTGTGAGCAGTGTCGATTACATAGCGAACGGGGATCAGTGGTAGGTACAATCCATTCAGATTACATGAATTCTCGATGCCAAGTAGATTTGATTGAAATTCAATCAGAACCAGATGAAGATTACCGATTCATTATGAATATCAAGACCATTTGACCAAGTTCACACTTCTTCCTCTTTTATTCGGCGAAATTTTTATGCTGCGAAATTTTGTTATTCCAGAACTTCAACAGCGTGGATGTCTTGACACGACTGTGTTCATGACGATGGAGCGCCCCCTCACATACGTTTGACAGTGCAACAAAACAACGCCAACATTTCATCAACAACCACATTATTAGTCGAGCATTGCCGACGACGTGGCCCTCACGTTCGCCTAATCTCACGCCATGTGACTTTTGGTTGTGGGGTTACTTGAAAGCAACCTCCAAAGCTCCTTAGTGAAGTTTAGATCATTTTGGGAATTTTTTTGCTCGATGCCCGCATGGATTTTAATGGGTTACCCTTAATTTTATGCTTTAGCACAAAATTATTTTTTACTTGTTTAATAATGAAGTGTGGATTTTCTCTGTGATTTCATACTTGAAACAATTCTGTTAAGTTATTGTAAACTAAATAATTATATTATTAATAATAACTCATGAAACAACAATTACACTTCAATTAAAACTACTGCTAAAATATTTTGAAAAGTTTTGAACTTGCTTTGTGTTTTTTTAGATTCAACAAATTTTCTTCAATGTCAGTAGTCAAATATTTTACATAAATATTTTAGAATTGAAGGGAGTAAAAAAAAAAATAACGAAATAAAGCATATCAATAAAATGTATATAGAAAGACAAGTTATATCCAAATTTAACTAAAATATTTAAAATAAAGATAGCCTAACACACAAAGTAAAACTGAATACTAAAATTGAATGCGCAGACATGTTTCAAAATGCTAATGATGTATTTCTGTTTCAATGCTTTGAGAAAGAAATGAATCATTAGCATTTTGAAACGTATCTGCGAATCAAATTTTAATTTTCAGTTTTACTTTGTATGTTCGGCTATTTTTTATTTTAAATTCACTGACACACGTCAATGTTCCTAATACTTGTTAAGAAATTTAAAAAAAAAATGTATTAATTAATAACATATTCAAAACCTGGCTAATAATCTGTTTAAAAGCTGGTTAATTACTGTTTCTATATTTAACAATTCTTAAATATTAAAATGTAAAGAATAAAGCTTTTGATAAATTTTATTTTTGAATTTATTTGATGAAACGGTTAAAACTTTTTTGTTTTATCAGTTTTTGGCCTTGGACTACATAATCAAGATAAAATTTACGTAATGAAATTTGGATCGTTGATAGTACATATTTAGATGATAGTTGAGATTTAGATGATTTATCTAAAGATGCTGTTTTTACAATTATATCACAAATAACCTAATTGTGAACGTAATGATAAACATGGGCACAATTGACCGAAATAATTAGTTTTAAATAATTTTAAACTCAATAATTTTAGACTTAGCAATTGATACTTTGGAATTTTATTCTGCCTTTATATATTTGTAATGGATCAGAAATCGAACTTTAGAAGATTTTAAGATATTTTCTTTGAAGTTGAAACCAGGTCGTGTATATTATATAATTAATTGATTCATTATTCAGGTATCAGATGAATTTTATTTTTGAATTTATTTGATGAACCGGTTAAAACTTTTGTGTTTTATCAGTTTGTGGCCTTGGTCTACATAATCAAAATTTACGTAATCAAATTTGGATCGTTGATAGTAGATATTTAGATGATACAGTAAAACCTCGTTAAGTCGTCACCCGGATAAGTCGTCACTCCATTTAAGTCGTCGTTTTCCTTTGGTCCCGACAAGGTCTCATACACAATAATGTAAAATAACCCTCTTTTACCCGTCACCAAATTTAATTCTACTCCGGATAACTCGTCACCCTCAAAAAATGGTCAAAAGCATCTTTCTTCTCCATTTTGCATGCCATCGTGTTGTCTTTTCGGCCCCGTCCCTTTACTTTCTTAAAGCCAAGCCCTTTACGGGGAATTTTCGACCATGCCTGTCACTTCATTCCTTTCCTACCCCTTCGTAGGATTTTGGTTCTTGGAATCTCGCTGCAAATCATTCAAAGCACACTTCTCGCTAAGACTCTGTCGAGTGTAGACGTTTTTCTTAACCGCTCCTGAATGTGACTTCATTTCATAGCGAGTAAGCCCCGCTATAAGGGCTATTTTTTCTCTTGCAATTTCGTAGTTCGATTACGTTTTTAACTGTCAGGGAAACGAAAACTTACCTCGTTATCTTTTAAAGAAAAAAAAGACTTAATTGCACTTTTTGAAAAATCAAATGTTTCGAAAACAGCTTTTGCCAAAGAACAGATATTCCCAGGACTACATTAAACGATATTCTTTCTTCGAAATAAATAATTGAAGAAGCTGACTGCAAAGACAAAAGAAAGAGAATGAGGAAATCGAAGTTTGACGAGATCGAGGAGGTTTTAGTTCGATGGCTAAAACATACCAGATCGCAAAATGTGCCGATTTCTGCCGTAATTCTCAAAGAAAAAGTGATGGAAATTGCTAAGGAGTTGAACATTGAAGATTTCGGCGGCTGGAACATTTCAAAGACAGACATTGCCTTTCTTTCAAAACGATTAAAATGTGGTAACTATATTTTTTTTTTCTCTTTTTTTTCACTCATTCATTTGCATGTATTGATTTCTGAAAATCTTGTTTTTCTCACCGAATCCTACAGCAATTCATAAAAATACTGTATTTCAGTGCTTTTTTTTTTTTTTCAAAAATTCCCACTCCGCCTAAATCGTCACTCCGCTTAAGTCGTCAAAAATGTTTGGTCCCTTGAGTGATGACTTAACGAGGTTTTAGTGTATTTGGTATTTATATAATTTATCTAAAGATGCTGTTTATACAATTATATAACAAATAATCTAATAATAGTATATTAATGTTAAACATGGACACAATTGGCAGAAATAATTAGTTTTAAATAATTTTAAGGCAAAACTCCGAACGGCGGTCCCAAATTATGATCACCTCCGAACGCGGTTCCAACGTTGTTATTAATGAAATATTTGTCTTGTTATTAATAAAACATTGTGTCAAGTGTAATGACATCGTTATTGTTGTTATTAATGAAACATTGTGTATTGTTGGTTAAAAATCACTTTAAACGTGCCATGGCTGGTAGACCGCAAGCACCAGGAGTAATAACGCTTTAGTCTTAAGTCGCACATATTCGGACAATACATATTTTTTTTGTAAATATGCTGAGCGAAAACTATATGATTTGATGTGTAATAACTCTCGCTATGTATTATCCTTCACAGTCATACTGTTATCTGTCATTAAAAGGTTTATATAATTTGGGACCGCCGTTCGGAGGTTTTCATAATTTGGGACCGCCGCGGAGTTTTTGGCGCGCCGTTCGGAGTTTTGCCAATTTTAAACTGTAATTACTTAAACTTTAATTTTAGAGTTAGCAATTGATGCCTTGGAATTTGACTTTTATATATTTGTATTGCATCAGAAAAAAAGATCTTCATTCACAGCGTTATATTGTAATAAAATTAGAAATCAAGATTTTAAGGTAAACTGTTCTATTTTGATGTCATAAATGAAGCTGGTACACCTGATTAATAATGAAGAAATTAATTACATAATATACACGACCTGGTTTCAACTTTTCTTTGAAGTATGATTTGAAAAAACTTCTCTTTCAAGTTGAAACCAGGTCATATATATTATATAATTAATTTCTTCATTATTAATCAGGTGTACCGGCTTCATTTATGATATCAAAGTATTATCAGTACACGTAAAAAGCTTTTTATCTATTACTGTTGTATTTCTTTATATATAATAAAGAAAGGGAAATTTGTGGAAATGTGTATGTGTGTGTGTCTATTCAAAATGTTTAGCATACTTCCCAACATGCTTTCAACTTGAAATTTGGCTCATGGGTAGGTTTCATACTAAAGATAATGTAAAAAGTATAAAAATAAACTTTTTTATTTGGGGGGTAGGGAGGAAATGACCATGAAGTGTGTGGTGGCAACCCGCAATACATCTGAGTTAAGTGGTCTTTAATGCTTTCTCCTGCCATTTCGAAGTGATCTTACAATTTCAATTTCTTTCTCATGCATGTCATTATAACCCTTGCGAAGAAAGGGGATTTTGCTAGTACTCTATATACACTCATGGACAAAAAAATTAGCGCACCAAGAAGGAGTCGTCAAAATGAAACGAAAATTTACGTACGTAATGACTACTTTGATATAAGTAAATGATTAGAAAATCAAAGAAAAAGGATAATTTATTTCAGAGAAAAAGGCAAAAGAACGGAGGAGTTAATACTCCGTTGGACCCCCTCTAGCGTGAATGCAAGATGCGATACGATCGGGCATTGAGTCATACAAGTTCTGTATGATGTCTTGAGACATTTCGTTCCATATTTGCTGTAACCTTGCCTCTAGTTCGTTCAAACTCGTGGGATGCCCAACTCGTCGTCCCAAATGATCCCAGATATGCTCGATTGGAGACAAATCTGGGGATCGGGCAGGCCAAGGAAGGGTAGTAACAGTGCGGAGACAGTCTTGTGACACCCTTGCCGTATGAGGCCGAGCATTGTGTTGTTGAAAAATGGCTCCTGGGAGCCGTTGCATGAGTGGCAACACATGTGGTTGCAGGATTTCATGAACATACCGCTGGGTTGTCATGGTGCCACGGAACAATACTAGGGGTGACCGTGTATTGTAGGCAATGGCACCCCATACCATCACACCGGCTGCGGGAGCGGTGTGTCGCTGTACAGCAAAGGCAGGATTGAAGCGTTCACCACGGGCTCTCCACACACGAACACGATTGTCATCACTGCCGAGATTGAATCTGGATTCGTCGCTAAAGACGACCTGATTCCATTCCGTTGCAGTCCAGTTTCCTCGTGCGCGGCAAAACTCCAAACGGAGGCGTCGATGGGTGGGCGTCAAGGGCAGCACACGTAATGGGCGCCGCGATACCAACTGTCCTTCAGCCAGGCGCCTTCGTATGGTTCGAGATGACATAGCGGCCGCTAGTGAAGGTGCTACCTGTGCCTGGATGGCGGCCGATGAAGCAGTTGGCTGTACGCGTGCATTTCTGACTATGTGGCGGTCTTTATGACGACTGGTCTGTCGAGGCCGTCCTGAGCCTGGTCTTCGTGTTCATGACATCTCTCGGGTCCACTGGTCCCAACACCTCCTCACAACACAATCAGAGCGGCCTAATTGACGAGCTACTCACCTAGCTGACCACCCAGCTTCCATCATCCCGACGATTCTCCCTCTCTCAAACTGCGACAACTGCGTATACTGTCTTCGAACACGGCGTAATGGCCTGTCTACCTCAGCTCTTCCTTTGTAAATGATTCAGCACACTCAAACAAGCTTTGGTTACCTGTTTTATACTCCACAGAGTACGATGTTCAACGCCCTCTACCGTATATACGTAATGCGCAATCACGCTGCATTTCTAATCATTTGCATATCTCCCCGACATGTACCTTCATTGCAAGTTTCGTTACGATCCCGCAATTATTTCTTGGTGCGCTAATTTTTTTGTCCATGAGTATATTTAATAAACATGAACAAGTTATTCGATTGTAGTTTTTTTTTTAATCATGTGATTCAAATATCTGAGGGGAAATTTAACAGCAAGCATCGTTGAGTGCCTTAAAAAAAAATCAACGAAGATTAAAATTCTTGCATGAATTTAACTTTATTCTACTTCTGAACTGATAACAAAAAGACTTAAGTATTCATTAAAGATATTTTAAAATATTGCTCCACTATTAACAGACATTTTTATTCATTCAGTTATTATTCAACTGTATTCTGGACATTTTGAAATGATTTAAATTTATAGGAAAACGAAAGTTAAAAAAATATCATGTTAAAAGATTTCTATTCAAAAAGAAGTAAAAGTTTCTTTTAAACATGAAGTAACTGCTGCTATATATTGAACAAGGTCATATTGAGTTGGCTCTTGATGAATTTTTATCAATGTGAGAGTTATCAGCGCTTGGCACCTAGCAGTTACTGATTTTTTTCTAAAAATAAAATAAAATAAATAAATTAAAGAAATAGAGTAAAAAAATGACTTTCTTTAAAAAAAGTTACTTTCTCAAAAGATCTGATTTGGCAATGCACAAAATGCAAGAAAAAAATTGTAAAGTTTTTATGCAGACACATACATACATCATTCCAGAATTAAACAATTGCTTTGTAAGTTTTGATTGAAAGTTTGATATGTTATCTTAAAAAAAAGCGAAAAAGATGAAAAAAAAATTGCTCAAAGAAAATGTGAAAAAAAATAAAGGCCTGAAGATTATCGAACAAAATAATAAACAGATAAACGAAGTTAGTCTTGTAGATAAAATTGGATGCTGCCATTTTTTTTTTTTAAAAAGGGATTTGTTAAAACTCGAAATGTGTCTCTAGAAATTAAATAATTTCAGCTTCATTTTTCACTAAAACATTTTATATTGCTTATTAGAATATATGCTCTAACAGATTGCTCAAGCCTCTGAAAGTGTTACAATTTCTGAATCCAAACGAAGAAAAATGGCTGACAACTGTATTTGCAACTCCTTCGACGAATATTCTACCAATTACTGACAGGTCTATTTGAAATTAAAATCCCAAAATGCAATATTAATATTATTTGCATTAACTTGTAGTTCTTAAGAAAAATAAGCATTAACACAGGAAAGTTTGCATAGAAATTACAACAAATCAAATTTTAAAAATAAGTAAATAAATAAAAATTTAAGCAATCAACAAAATTAATTTAGCTTCTAATTTATAGTACTTTCGAAAAATATATATAACTTCAAAATTTCGATTAGAAGCTGGAATCTCGAAAGAATAATCTCTATATATTGTTAAGTTATATTTTATTTTGAATGTTATCTTTAATTTTGGTGTTAAATGTCTGATTAGTTATTTAACTGCGGAGTTACTTTTGATTTTCTTCCAAGTTAAATATTTAAAAAAAGAAGTAAGACACTATAATATTGCTAATTATCGTATATTGCTACAATTACTTAACTATTAAACGGTTTTCAAAGTATTTTTAATATTATAAATTGATTTCAATTTTAAAATAGTTGGTATAATTCTACTTTATTATCGAATCGATAAATATCAATATTTTTTAGAATCTTAATATTTTTATTTTGCAGTATATACGTTCATTTCTTACAATTATTTTATGGTAATATTATTAATTTACAATGACTTCTAGTATCAGTATTAAATTATTCCATAGCCATTTATTAACTCGTTTAAAAACCATTTGTATTTTAATAATTGCTGATGTCTATGCTTATGGTGATATATAAATAATAACAGCAACGCTTCTTCGTCTTTGTAATAAAATACGTAGTTTTTAAAAGTAAAATTGAAAATAAACATTTGGCATCTTGAAATAAATCGCTAAAATTCATCGTGAATGAATTTATGATTAACCATTACTTAGGTTGAACTGACACAATTTTTCTTTAGATGTAATAAGATGCAATCTAAGTTTTACCTTTTTCCCTTTCATTATATAATTCTTCGGTCTCTTCCGTTCGCTAAATCCATTTAGTTCTCTATCTCTTCTAAATGAAGCGATAGAGCGCAGAATCTAGTGATAAATGTACAGGTGCAACGTGATTGGCTTTCATTTTACAGTAAATAAAGGCAAAGTTCAAGCAGTTTGTAACATCCGAAATCATACCCTAGTGAATTTGTGTGGCTCTCTATCGAATAATACGGATTTAATTTTAACAATTTTATGAATTTATTTATATTGATCAATTTAATTTTTTTTAATAATTCTATTTTTAACTCACCCATATTAAGATGCTAATATTCATTTATCATTTTGTAAAATTCAGCATTTATAGTAGTAATTGTAATTGAGGAAGTTTTACGCAATTTGTTTAGTAACTTTCTGCCTTATTTCATTTTTATTATTGCTTGTACTACAGTTTTAGATCTGGCGCTTGATTATTAGGATAAGAAGGATAATTGACTTAAACGTTAATCATTGGGGCGTAATTACGTGTTGCTGATTATGTTCCAACCAGCGTGTTTTGTGTGTAGCCATAAGAAGCAACGACATCATGTAGCGTAGATTTGTAGTAGAGTCGCTCCTATTTTCCGGAGATGGAGGAGCAGAAGGCAGAAGAAGCACCGCAAACATGTAGAGAAGACCTGTAATTGAGTCGCTTCTCTCTTCCGAGGAGAAGAGATGGAGAAGGACAAGGCAAAAGAAGCACCGACATTATTTAGAGATGACGTGTAATTGATTCACTCCTGTCTTCCGATTGTATGAGATGCAGGAGAGGCGTGAAGAAAATGTAGTAATGGGACACGACTACAAGATGTTTTAGAAGAAGGATTCACTTGAGCGGAACAATAAATAAAGCTTGGAAATGAATAAAAAAGAACCGAAATATTAGGAGTTTGGTTTGTGTAATTTCCCGTAAGTGATTATTTGAGGAATAAACTATAACTTTTTTGAGTGATGATTATTTACGACGTTATCACATCCACTTCTGTACAAGTTGATTAGTTGAAGAAGATTAATTTAAAAGAATCATAGGATTATATAATTTTTATCATGTTAGACTTACGAATAAAGAGAAACTAAATGTCGTAACTTCAAACATTAATTCAAATGGTTCACATCACTAATTTATCACTGTTAAAGTTAATTTTTAAAAAATCAATTCTTTAAAATTTAAGGTAAACCATAAAAACATATTTCTTTAGCACATAACATAGTTTTTGAGCCATATTTAATTAACGGCTAGAAATATCGAAAACCAAAAATTGAAAACCACCTGAAATATTTTTGATTATTTTTTATATATCTGGAACGGTTACCTAGTTCCAATTCAGGGAAAAATAAAAAAAGCCGATTTTTGCCGTTTTTACAGTTTTAGAAGTTAAAATTTTCCCTATTCGCCAAATTGGTATAAAAATTATGTTACAATTCTGTTAAGTTATTGAGTTGGCTCTTTATAAACTTTTATCAATGTGAGAGTTATCAGCGCTTCGCACCTAATAGTTACTGATTTTTTCTTCAAAAAATAAATTTTAAAATTAAGGAAATCGAGTAAAAAAATTACTTACTTGAAAAAAAGTTACTTTCAGAAAAGATCGGATTTGGTAATGCACAAAATGAAAGAAAAAAAAATTGTAAAGTATTTATCTAGACACATACATAGAACATCATTCCACAATTAAACAATTGCTTTGTAAGTTTTGATTTAAAAGTTTGATATGTTATCTTCAATGTTTTAACAAAAAATGTGAAAAAAAAAATGTTCAAAGAAATGTGCAAAAAAAATCAAGGTCTGAAGATTATAGAACAAAATAATAAGCAGATAAACGAAGTTAGTCTTATAGATGAAATTGGACGCTGCCATTTTATTTTAAAACAAAAATGAGATTTAAAATAGATATCAATCCCAAGCACAAAGCTAAAGTAGGATTCGCACCTTGAGTCGTCATCGGGAAGA
>JAFIDM010006943.1:37544371-37558407 GCA_023159025.1 Thereuonema tuberculata | reverse complement strand
GCGCTGTCCTCCATTTCCAGCACTAATATCAAAAATAGCTCAGTGAATTTGTGTTTTGTTTTGTTTAGTTATGTGCGTTCTTTGGTTTATTTTACTGGCTATTAAAGCTTTTCGAGAACTTTACAGCAGTTGTTATCTAAGAGAAAATTGTTGAAACCAATTTCTCAAATTCAAAAAAAACTGTTACTCACCCAAAGTTTAGGGATATATTTATTCCTGATTTACCGGAATTCAATTCATTACTTCAATATTCGTACTAACAAAGTAAAGTTGTTTTTTGCTCGTCAGTAATTGTTTTAACTTCCTTATCCTTTTAACAAAAAAAACTTTAATTTGTTCCCTGGTTTATTTATTTTCCATTACTTTCCTTTTAAATTTATTCAATTTTTTTTCCTTGTTAGTTCCATTATCTCAGGAATGCAGCAATTCCACCGAAGTAGAAATGAATTCAGGGTACGTGTTGTTTTTTTGTTTTGTTTTTTTATCCTTCTTTGGAAACATAAAAACGCTTTCTTCTTTCAAAGTCTTCTTTCAAAGTTGTTTCTTATGTTTTTCTTATAAATATGAGAAAAGTTGTTTCTTATTAAGCACAAGAAAGTAATAATAATTTAATCTATACTCATTAAAAATGAATTCATTCTTAATACAAACACAGTAATTTTTAATTTTTGGTTGCACATTACTACATTCAACCTTAGGCGTAACCAGGTTTGTGGAATGGGAGCGATTAAGGATGAAAGTAGCCGTTGAACAAAAAAAAGCTGTTCGGGATGGAGGTGGGGTACAAACAAAGTGATAAACTTTCCAACCAAAAAAGGAAAACACAATAGATTCAAAAATCATAGCCTTTATCCATTTTTGGATGAATAAGGGAGTGATTACAACCTCTACTTTTCCCTCTACCACCCACTACTCGATGCGTCAATATGTTCAAAATTTATTGGTTTATTTTTTACTTTTTTTAATTACTTTTTTTTTAAGTATCTAATCTATGTATTTAATGTATATTTAATGTATTATTTTTTAATCATTTTTTTTAATGTATGTATTATTTTATTTAAATGATAATAGAAGAAAAGTAAATCAATCTATTACTAAAAATTTTTTTATTTCTTTGTCTGTCTGTCCGGCGCAATTGTTAATAATTAGTTTCCCTTGCTGAGAACATCAGATTACAAAATTTGTTTTCGCCTTGCATGGGATTCGAACCGAGGACCTTTGCCCTCGCAGTCAGGAACGCTAACCATTGGACTACTGCTGGTCCCCCAATATCCAATCCTACTTTTATTGTATTTGTTCGCGCACTATCAAATAATGAGTTCATTCAAAAAGGAATAAAATTTCCCTTTTTGCCATAACCGCTAGGAATCGATTTCTTCTTGGATTGTCTCATACTTACCAGGGGGACACAGGGGTAGGGCCTAGTTTAATTTAAAAAAAAAAAAGTTTTCCTGTGAAGAAATCCTTTGGGCGTCGAAGAAAGTGGTTGTAAAGAAACATTTAAGGGCAGTTGAAAGCGAAAATAAATACGAAGAAACTATCTAGAACGTTCTTTGAAAGACTTTGTGAAACTTAATTGATTAATTGAGACACGCGAATTCTTACTATTCAACTTGAAGTTTTATCTTGTTTGTTTGTCTGTATGTTAAAAGGACTCGAGAGGTTTTTTTTAAATTCGATACGATACTTACTTGTGGTCCAACTTAACCTAAGAAACCAAGATAACTTTGTCCCCATCCTCTCCCATTCTTCAATATTGATTCCTCCCTCCTGTAGTCATTCATTCACGGTTCTTTTGCAATGGATATCAGCGTGCACCTTTTATCAGTGTGTTTTTTTTCTATAAGTAGAATAATTAATTAATTCCCCAAGTTTTAACAATACATTAGAGTAAACCAAACACAAGTCTAAACTTAAGTATTTGAGAAAAAAAGAATAATTTAACTTCTACTCCACATATGGGAATAATCACGTAATTTCTGTAATCTAAAGGAATACCGAAATACTGGTATTTGCAATTGAAATGCCGAAATTACAAATCCGTTTATCTGTCCGCTTTTAAGAAATACCAAAAAAAATTATTTATGTAATGTTCCTGAAGGCGTCTTTGTATATGGTATATTTTCCAAATCCTCAAATTCCGAAATTGAAATCTCAAGTTTTAATGAGAGATGAATCTTCGTTGTGCAACAATTAAATTAGCCAAAGATGCTCTCCAATTCCAGAAAGACAGATCTAGGAAATGCGTAAATTTTACAGTGCTCGATAGTAATCCTTCCTTAGGTGCCTTCTCCCACAGGGAGGTTGGCGATCAGCATGTACCACAGATCTCTATCTCTTGAAACATGTATGATGTCCTGAGCATTAAGTCCAGTCCACTCACGCAGGTCATCCATCCATCTTCTTCTTCTTCTCCCAACGCTTCTCTTCCCTTCTATCTTTCCCTCAAGTGTCAATTTAGGTAATGGATGCCTTTATTAACTTCTTTACAGCTATTCAAGAAGTCTTATAGTGAAGGCGATGGCCTGCGATGAGGCTGATATGTTCGAATCCCGTAGCCGGTATGGAGGTAACTGGGTTTTTTCTATGTTTTCGTCTGTTTCTGTACAATTTGAGCTGCATCTTAAAGTGTATCCTCGGTAATGAATCTTCGACTTACAGTCCTCGTCCCTTATCGAGATCAAAGGCAAGAGCCCGGGCTTAGGGAAAAAAATACTTCTTTACAAAGAAAAACAGAATAATAAGGAAATGAAGCTTGAAATACTTACAATCGTGTAGTTTGGTACTGAAGGAGCAGTGGGACATGATACTATATAGGTCCTTTGTGTTTTTCGTTTTTTTTTTGAGGGATTTCCCCAGCCCGGGATGAGATGATATTTTGGACCGGTGCCTCGGACCTTCTTCGGGAAATATATAAGGTAAAGAACCAGTTGTGGATCAGGAACCAACTGCGGATCAAGTCGTTTACCGTCTTAATTATCACACTTATCAACAGATGGCTCAGATATATAGAATCCCGATCCCTTCATGAGCTTCGTTTTGGTATTATAGTTTGTTTGGAGTTTCAAGTGGAGCCATCCTGTGAATTTGTTAAATAATTTGTCAGAATTTCAAAAGAAAATTAAGGTGAGTTAGCCTGAAAGTTAGTTGTAGTTATTCTAGAATGGATATACGTTAGAATTAATGGATGTATGATAGTACAAGGTTTAATATAACCGGGGAAAAATAAAACATAGTGTTTTCTGCCTCTGGCCATGTTTAAGGGAAATTCTGCAGCCTTTTGTTCTGGCGGAAATTCAGCGGTTCGTGGGGTCCAATTGTGGATCAAACGTCACAATACAAATGAAGACTGTGAAAATGCAGTAGATATTTTTTTTATCGAACTGAGGTAATACAATGTCAATTATAAGAGCTTAATAAAGGAATAAATGCAAAAAAGAAAATTATTTAGCTATTTCTCGTGGTGAAAACCAAGTTTATGCTTAGGCCGATCCACAACTGGTGCCTTTACCTTATATAGCTTATTTTTTTTTTTTTTTTTTTTTCAATAATATTACTTACCAAGATTCAAATTCTTTTATTGCTTGGTAAAATTTCTCCAAAAATTAATTATTTTGTTTTATTTCTACATGTAAAGGAATAAAATTGCGTATCTGGAAAAAATACGATAATGTATTCATATAATAGTCTATTGTTTGGGAACTTAAATCCATTATTCTTGTAAGATCGGAAAAGTCAAATTCAGAGTTAGATCAACTTTCTAATTTAGCATTTTGAAAATTACTTTTAAAAAATAAAAACAGAGCTGTCATATTTTGTCAAAAGAGAATTATAATGATTTATCCCCAAGAGCATTTCTTTTTACCAAGAAAAAAACAAAGCAAAACTATTTTACGTAAACATACTATTTATTTAGGAAGGGAAAAGAATGGAACCTCCAAATATAAACTAAAAAACAAGAAATACACAATAAAAATAAAAGAATAGAAATTCGTGTGTCAGTTTCCGTTTGCCTCTATGAATTTTCTATGCGCATCAGTTAAATCAAAAGTACCTAAAAAATGCTTAAATACATTAAAAGGTCCATCTTTTAATACTATTTATTTCTAATAATAATTAAAAATAAGAAATCGTCAATAATAATTTTAGATTAATGATAAATAATTATCAGTAACTATTTAGATTAACGATAACTAATCTTATAACGATATAAATTCATTGATAATGACAAAAAAAAAAACACTACTACAATATAAAAAGTCAAATAAAAAACAATGAAATTTATATAAAATCGCTTATACGATATATATAGTATTTTGTTAAATTTCACATTTAAGTAAAATTTTGCATATTTTTTTTTTATTTATTTATTTTTTTGTTTTTATAAGCAAGCTCAGGAGTAAAAAAAAGTAAAAAAAAAAAAAAAAATATGCTTCTTCAGCCTTGCTTGTAAAAAAAAAAAATATCCAAAATTAAACTTAGCCTAAATGTGAACTTGAATTTGCTTGTCATAAGTGGCATTATCTTAACCTTTAGCGAAAGTATAGTTTTTATGTTACATTCGGCTTTCGTTGTATTAGTCTTTTCATTATTTTCCGACAGTGATACAGGTTTTGAATGTACTATTCTACTTGCAGAGTATTACATAATATTTATTTAATAAATACTGCAGATATTTTGAATTTCATTAATGAATTAGATTTATAATACTTTATATTATTGTAATTTTTTTACGTTACCATTGGATTGAGTAAGTGATGGTATGAGAGTGTTTCATTTTTGGGGTTTTTAAATAAACCATTATTAAAAAAAAAAGTAATTTTCGTCAATAATGCAATCAGATTAAATAAAACACTAACATAATAGGAATTTTAAAAGTGTTATTTATTTTCAATTATAATGAAACTAACATAATCAGTAAAAATAATTTCAATGCATTTTCAGATATAATGAATCATTTTTCTTATAATCAATTAACTTCATTAAGATATGAAAATTCTATGAAACAGCAGAGAACAAGACATTAAGGAAAGCCTATAATGGAATATTTGGTAGAGAAAACACTATTTTTGTCACCTACGCACAAAGAACAGAAAAACAAATTTAAAGGAAAGGAACTAAAAATATTTTTTAAGAGTTTTTAATTAACCATTGTCGATTCGGTAAAAAAAACAATAACAAATAAAAACAAACATCGATTTTTTTTTTTTTGATTTTTTTTTTTAAACAATTTTAATTAATTTGTTTTCTGCATCGGTTTTTCGAGAATGTTCCAATTCTTCCAGTTTACTGCCTAGATCTTCTAAAAGAATTTGAGATAATGCAATTTAAGGTCTTAATTACAATTTTTACTGATGACTTTTTTCCTTTTTTCTTTTTTAACAATACCGGTAGTTAAATATAAATAAATATTTTATCATGAATTTTACATTTTTATAAAGCTTGTTGACTTATCTTCCACATTACAAAACAAATAAATAAATAAAGTTTATACCGCTAAAAAAGAGAAGATATATTAAAAAAATACATATAAAGATTGAAAGAGCATGTTTTTCAAAAGTCATTCTGAATTTATTATCAGAACACATTATTATTCTGCAATGAACCAATCAGCAACGTTCCACTGTCGAACATTTACCAGATTTTAATTTGGAAACAAGTTTTATTTAAATTAAATCAAAATTATGTGTATTTGTCCCTTTCACTGAGCTGGGTTATGTTGGGCAGGATCGGACTGACGAAGGTGTAGAAACCTGAAATGGTTACCGTATCCGATTCCCAACCAAATATCCAAAATAAGCTCAGTGATTTTCGTTTTTTGTGTTGTTGTTGTGTAGTTATTGTGCGGTTTCGTATTATTTTCTTTGAAGTTTTATTTAAACTAAAAAAAAAAAAAAAAATGTTTTTTTTTTTTTACCAAAGCAGTTTTATATATATATATCTATATATATATATATATATATAAAAAAATTGTAAGAATGAACAATTATCCTTTCTTTCCCCCCCCCCCGGAAGTGAATGATCAAAATGGCATCAATGGCTCATATCTTTCAACCAAAAAAAAAAATCGTTTAAGACAACTACCCTGTTTCACTGGCTTACATACACACTAAACTGAAAATCTGAAAATCTGGTTTATCCGAATCCGAAACATTTTTCCGGCGCTGTAATCAATATTTAATAGCGATTTTGTAACTCTTAACTCTATTAATAGAGTTACTTTAAGATCGGTCAGCCAGCAAAGTGCTTCAAAGCTTAGGCAAAAAACTATGATTGATTACTTGAACAAGCAATAGAACTGTTCCAGTAATTGTAGAACCTGTAATTTACAGTTCATTGTATCATATTCACTATAACTTTTTTTAACGTACAGTACTTGTTTAATATAATACATTCTTGGTATTTCGAAATTTCGTTTATCCGAAATGGACGTGGTCCCGTCGAAACGAGTTTTAGTGTAACAACAAGTAGTTATAACGCATAAGCGAATTCATGAAAAAACAAAATAATAATAATAATAATAGAAAAAGGTTTATTGAAAATAAATACAGTACTTAAGTTTATTTACAATTATTATAAATTAAAAACCTATCATAAGTAACTTGCAAGTTAGCTATCAAAAACAAAAGCACTTTTATTACAAATTAATCTATAAATCCATTAAATTAATACTTAAATACCGAGGATCGCATTTGTTCCTTCTGCAGAATCAAACTACGTATAACTTAAATTAGATTAGAGAATGCCTGGAGTATTATTAGTCAAGATTAATCCTCATATTGCATTTGGAGTAACTGAATTACATTAATACAGGAAATTAATGATAAGTCAACGAAACTTAATTCATTCTAATCTCATTAGAGTGTTTTGTTTTCGCATTACAATTTTTTTCTGTCTTCTTCGAGGCTGCACATTCTTCACCGATGAAGGATAACCAAACTTATGATTGCCTTATTTAATTTAAGACTAAAATAATTTCGATGAAATTGCAGCTGAAACGAGAGTAAATATTTTAAAAAAATATTAACGGGTCCACTTAAATCAAACCCGTGCTTTCAATTTTCGTATTCTTCGATACAAATTTAAATTTAAGTTAGAAATAAATGTGTAGCCAAATTGTTCTCTGGAGTCGCAATTCCTTCTTTTTGAAACAGAATTATTGTTACTATTAATGGCGAAATGACTGTACTCGGAATTTCTAGTAGAAGTTTTACCTTATTTAACAATGGCGCTCCGGAATATTGCATATATAATACAATAAAGTATTCATTTCAGATTACTTACTTACATCGATTTGTTCACATTATAATCTGCCTTTCACAAATTTTATAATATTTACTTTATAATATATACATGTATTATTTTTAATAGTATTTGGCTGAACATAATCAAGTTTTCGTTCATATTTTTTTTTTCCTTTCTGTGGAAAAAAATACATGAATAAATACGCATGCGCTTTATCTATTTCACTGTGCTGTTGACTAATGAGTCCCGGATAAAGATACTTTAACAGAAAATAATTTATATTAGGAAAGAAAATTACGTAATGCTAAAAATAAAGAAAAACAAATAGAAATTGAGATATTTAATTAATAACACCTTATTCTTCCTATATAATTAAGAACTATTTATTTTTGCGCAAATTTAGGAATTTTTTTTTTTTTTTTGTTGGGTAGCTATTATCGACATCGTTAATTTGAGAAGATGTAGATCTAAGTTAAATTCATTGACTGTCAGATGTTATTGTCAGATACTGTCAACTGCCATTCGTACATCATCACAAAAGGAAAGGGGCTTATATCTAGTTTTGAGATTAGCAAAAATATGTGATTAGTGCGAGAATCCTTATTTCAGTAGGTGAAATACAATTTTTTTTTGTTTTGTTAATACTTGCAATGCATGTTAAGTTTTATTTTTTACATTAATTGTATTTTCTTTTGGATTCTCAATCCTTTCTTAAATTCTTTTGTGCCCAGCGGGTCGCGGGACAAAGAATTTGAGGCTGTGCGGTGCACAGTGAATTATTGTTGGTGCTTGATTTTATTGGAGGAGCCATTCCGGAGTGCCGGGATGGTTTCATCTTCTTTGTCTCGCACTTTGAGCTACCATTACGGGTAAATCTAACTGAGGAAGCCTAATAAGGCTGAAACAGCTGTCTCAGATTCCCGAAATGGTAGCTCGGGGTGCAAGAATATTTACTTAGGTGCATTAAAAAAAAAAAAAAAAATGTTTTGTTAATACTTGCAATGCACGTTAAGCTTTATTTTTACATTTTTGTCTTAAAAATTATAATCAGATAGAAGACAAAATGTTATTCATTAATACAATATATTGATGTCTTTTTGTTTGTTTTCGCATCAAGCATCAGTGATGGAATTTCATCACTGATACATTTTCTATTCCTTACGTAGATCTACTATAGTTCACACTATCAAACTATAACCAAACCAAACTACCATAAATATATATATATATATAATATTTAGCATTTTTTTAATAAGTACTTTTAACATTTTGGGCCTGTTAGCAACGACTTGTAGGATCAAGGTTCAATTCCCGACCCTGGCGGAGGTCGGGGTTTTTTTCGACGCTGAATTCTCCTCCAGATGGGTTCTAGGGTTCACCCAGCCCTCTATAGAATATGTCCTGGTTTCATTTCCAGTGGTTAAAAGTGGGCGGGTTTCGAGCTGACCACCCGACCTCAACTTAGACCCGCTGGTCAGGAAACCTCCTGCGACGCCAAGGGCCAATACAGGCCCCCAGTGGGAATACTTTACTCTTAGCATTACTGTTCATATAGTAATGGTCTCATTACAACAAAATTTTAAAAGTTCGAAAAATAAGGCCGACAATGTACTGTAAATTACTAAAAAAAAAAAAAATTAAAAAAAAAAAATTCTGAAATGCAAATTCAAAGACAAAAGAGAATGAACTTGATTCTTAAAGATGTAATAAACAACATTGTAACAACACTCTCTCAATTGAAATAAAAATATTTGGTATGAATTTTACCATCTTAAAAAATACAAGAATCATTTGCAAACACTTTATTCTAAAGCTACAAAAAAAGTTGACACAATAATCTTTTCTTTTTTTCTTTTTTTTTCTCATATTGCTCAATAATTTTTTTAATAGCCTTTTAAGCTAATCTAGATTAGACCATCAAAACAGAAGCTTAGCGTTGTAGATTTATCTGCACTTATCTTAGTTATGATATAAATGTGGAACAGTTTAGCTGTAATATATGGAACACAGCATCAAAGACTAGCAAAACAAAATGTATTCGCCAACAGAAATTAAGGACTAATTTAGCTACAATGTATTAAACTGCAATTATTAACACATCAATATTCACTATAAGATACAACAAATAAGTCTCTAGGAAAGACATCTACTGTAACCATATCAATAAATAACTAACAAGTATTTTAGATAAGATATATGAGCATATCGACAAGGCAATCCACAAGAACAGTTAAAGATCAACTGAATTCTAGAGAAAGGAATAACTTCATTTAAATTTCATAAAAAAAAAATACTTTTCTGAAAGGTGAAATTAATTGTTTGGCATCTTTCATTATTAATTTAATTATTAGACTAAAATATCGTTTCAGATATCTTCAGAGTATTATGAAGTAGCTGACAATGCGGCTGAAGAACATGCGGCTTAATTTACGATAGTAAATAAAAAAAGCATATTATTTACTTGCAGCATTATTAACCATCAAACAATAATCTGTACATATTTTAAATAAACTGTATATTAGATCTGAACGGTAGGATTGTATATAACAAATATTACGGATGCATACTTTGCTTCAGTGTTATGGCATTCAATATGTGCAACAGTACACGCATATTTTCCTGAAGCAATACCTCTTCTATGTGTAAGAATGAAATGGTAATGTTGATTGTACTTCTTCCTAAATGTATTAGCTGTATCATATTGTTACAAAGGTAACAGTTGCTGAAATGGAGAAAAGATAAGAGGATGCACATCAAAAGCAAAAAATTGTCATAATGTTAAAGAATGAAAACTTAAAATTTTTAGGTAATTTAAGTTTTGCAATGATGCTATAAAAGTTATTGCGTCAATATTTATATTTATGCAAAGGTCAAGAATGGGTTCAAGAAATGCAGGAAGAATATAGCGGAATAAGCAGATGATCAAAGCAAACGGCGGTTATTATTTTTTTTTTTTTTTGAAAAATTAAAAGCCAATGCAAGATTAAGGTCATCACTCACAAGTGTCACGACCTAACCCATGGCGGGGGAAAAGGAACCGGCGCGGCGTCGAGGCGAGAGTGAGAGGCTTCTTCGGAACAGGTGAACGGCTGCGGCACGGAGCGATGAACCGACACGTCGATATGGGTTCTGCTGCAACGAGTGATGGTGCTCTTGTTAGGATCGAGGCCAGGCAATCCGACGCCGCCACACAGCGGACAACAAGAGCACTCGTTGCAAGCAACAGAAGGAAATATTACCTCGGAAATAAAACACCGCACTTGTACGAAGAAGGAGTTATCTTGCTTGTTTATTGGTTAACATGAAGTGGTAAAAATTAAAAGATAATGGAGAAAATGCAATCGCAACGGAAAAAACAACAACAATAACAATGAAATGGGCTAAAGGAATGCAGTTAGAAGAATTTCTGACAGAAAATGTGAGACAAGGGTGCAATGTAAGAGGTTTCTGAATAAATAAATAAAAAAAAAATTAAAATTACACTGTAAAGTAATTAGTACGCCAACGTGTTATATTTATTATTTATATATGTATTATATTGCGGCAACTGCATAACTCATCACTACAAAAACTCTCCATATCAGGAGTTTTTATTATTATTATTATTATTATTATTAGAATATTATAATTATTATTAATATTAATATTATTATTAATTATTAACATTATTGCTTAGTCTCAGGACCACATTAAAATAGAATTACTGTTACGAAGGCAACTGTTGCTGCTTTTGTTCTATTTACCGACTACATTTTGTAGTGGTTTGAAGCAAAAGGACTTCGGATTCGGATTCCGCATCAGGAAGTAAACTAGCAAACCTAAAAAAAAAAATCTGTCTTTTTCTACGAATTCGTTTCGAAAAGGCGACGATTAGACCTTTCACAATTTCCACTGAAAATTCAGTTAGAAATGTATTTTGCTTCTGAATGCTTCAAAATAACAATTTTCATTTGGAAGTCACATTTGTATTCAATTCTCTCCATCGTAAAGTAACCTTATTTCAGTAAATCGTCTCTGGCAAGCGGAGAAATACAGTCAGACCACTCCCACTCCCAACGAAACAAAAAAAAAATCAGCATTAATTTAGTTGTGCTTTTCTTTTTTTTAATTAAAAATTAATAAATTTAGGCTATTCTAAAAACATTCTAAAAATTATTAATCATTATTTCGTGAATATTATTAATCACGCTCTTCATAACATTATTTCTGAAAAAGAAAAAGAAAATCCTGTAAATGGCAGCCATGCTGCAAATAATTTTGCTTTGTGATTCTTTCCTTACTAATTAGAAAATAAAATATGTTAAATATTGCTAAATTAACAAGTTGCAGGATTTAGGAAAGGCGATCTGTATCTCACTGTTAAATGTTAAAGCACTGTAATTTCTAATAAATCTGTAAACAACAAATTGAGTATTTTTATTTTTCAAGCAACAGTTGTCTGACCTTTTGAAAAAAAACCTTTTGAGAAAATTGTTATTATTGGTAGAGCTGCTCTTCTTCTATTTTTGCAACAGATTCAAGAAATATTAAAAGTTGAAAAGTAGGCCTTCGCAAGCTTAGCAGACGAAAATAAAAAATAAATAAATAAGTAATCCGCCGTATTAAAGGCCGCCATCTTTTAACAATGGTTTCTATAGCAACGGTTTCTACACGAGTCTGAAGAAAACAGCTGCAAAACTTCGAACATTACTTAAAAAAAAGAAAAAATAGTAATTCTGCATCTCTAATAAGAGTTATAAAACTTTCATTTCAATTAAAAAAAATCGGAAAGGTTACGTTAAAAAATGAATGAAACAAAAGAAATAATTACACACAAATAACTTGGGTCCTTAGTTTAACTGATTATACTTTTCAGAACAGGATACATTAATATTTCTATTTATGGGATAAGGTTAATTTCATTTTTTTTTATGAGTTAACGCAATGATTTTCATTCGGTTTTTTCTTTTCTTTTTTTTTTTTTTGTTGTTATCCAAACATTATTTAAATTTGTGATAATAATTTTTAGTGTAAAATTATTATCACAAATTTTGCGAATATTATTAATCAATTGCCCTTCGTAACATTATTCAGTTCTAGCAGAGTATTTTTTTTAAGGAATTGATGAGATGCTTTTAATTTTTATCTTTTTTTTTCTAATTTGTTATCCAAACATTCAAGCTGACTGTCTGTGGACTTCATTGTCAGCTTTCACAGAAACCGGATGGAAGTGGATAAATGGGTTAAAGATGTAGCGGAAGTTGAAGAGACCATGGATTGATTTCAAGAAAAAATTTATTTCGTTACACGTAGGAAGCGATTTCCCTTCAGTAGTTGTTATAATTCCATATATAAATTAACGTTAGTACGAAATAACGCTTCTATATGAATACGATTTCGTAATTACATTTAGCAATAATTAATGTCTCCAAGTTACAATTCAATTGCAATGGAAGCGATTCAATCCATTGGGATTCTCGATTCTTCATTAATCTCAATGCGTTTCTCACCAATCGCCCTTCAGTCAAGCCTTTTGAAGATCGCGGAAATATAACTACACAACAGCTGAATTCCTTCTGCTGTGACTGACCTACTTAAAACTCGATCGCTCCTCTACCGCGCTTCTAGTTCTCCAACTCACGGCTTCTTGTTTACATGTTTTGCACTCCTATCATTCAGTCCTACGTCAAAGCCAGCGATTTATTTGACGTTTCAACACAGGAATGCTTTGGCAGAAAAATCAAATCAGAAATAATAATATTTTTCAGAGATAAAATTCTGATGACTACTACAGTATTCTGATAGCTTTTTTTTTTTAGTCTGCAATTTAATATGTATCTATATTATTAAAAACAAAAGCTCGGGTGCGCACGTCCGCAACAATTAAATTCGCACGCGCGTTGCTAGGCAACAGAAGTATAGTTGCGTGGTCTACTCTCTCCTCAACAATGTAATGCCGCACGAGTATTGCAATGAAACAGGAGTATTGTTTCATGATAAATTGAACTGCGCCATATTAGCGTGAAACACCTGTACTAGGATGTCATTTAATAAACAATTTGGTCTCTCCAATTGACATTTATTAATACCGTATTGGCCCGAATATAAGATGGCATTTTTTTCCAAAATCCCATCCACGAAAGTACTATTTCGTCTTATATTCGCAACCAAACTTGGAGCGCGCACGAAACGCACGAAACTGAAACCGAAACCAAGCGTGCTCTGGCGCTGAAGCAACGCCACCTGGTGGCGTTGGCTGATGTCGATCGTAGGCCTAACCAACATGCTCCAAAATAAAAAAAAATATATTCTACTACGCTTAGTGGTGTTGTACTTTTTTGCAAAAATAGTTTAATTTAATTTCATAAATGACATTTCGCCTAGCTTAGAAGTCACAGACTGACATTAAGCCTATTACTGCAACCAAAAGTATTAACGATTTCATCATAAACTGGGAAGATAATTTGTCAACAAACTTTTTTTTTAAATAATTTACTAGAAATATTTGTCGAATTACGCCTCGTTAATAGGTATAAAGTCTTACATTCGCGACCAATAGTTTTTTATCAAATCGGAGCTCAAAAAACGCCATTCGTCTTATATTCGAGCCGTCTTACATTCGGGCCAATACGGTATTTACTTGCGCAATGTGATTTTTTTATGCGCTAAATAAATTTTAGCGGCCACGAATAGCGTGCACATGAATTTTCTCTCCAGTTATTCTTTTGGCGAGTTTTTTTATTGTTTACTTTAGCTTTGTAGACTGCACATTGATTCCAATGATATTTTCTATAGGTCCATGTACCGAGACC
>JAFIDM010006943.1:37528326-37541565 GCA_023159025.1 Thereuonema tuberculata | reverse complement strand
CACCCAGTGCGGTAGCTCACGGTGTCACCCCCTCACCCCAAAAAAAAGGAAAACCTTGTAAAAATTATCTGTTCAACCAACAAAAAAAAAGGAAAACCTTGTAAAATTATCTGTTCAACCAACAAAACAAAAAAGAATACCTTGTACAAGCATTTTGGTGTCACCCCTTGTGATGGTGTCACCCGGTGCGGTCTGCACCCCCCGCACCCCCCTAGTGACGCCACTGCTAATACTTCCATCAGCAGAACTTTGTGTGCGTTTAAATCTGCTTTTTTTTTTAAAGACAATACGTTTGATTTATGTTTCCTGGCAATCAACTGAAAACTAAAACAAGCTATTTTTTTTTTTTAATCTTTTCTTTACTTTGTTAAACAACTCAAATACGAAAACAAAAATCAGCCAGCCCTTAAATATTCTTCCTTCATACCTATGCTAAGAAAAGGATTGATTATTGAGTTGCTAAGTTTTCACAGTTCAATTATAACTAAGTAATAAGGTTGCCAATTTTTGGTTTCTTAGAATTCCCGAGTAACTCTAGGAGAATTTTCAATAATTCATTAAATTTGTCGGCATCCACATAATTGGACAATTGAACATTTTTACAGAAGAAAGAAAATATTTATAATGATTTAAGTTTAAGATTTCTTTATTTTTCATCCTCAGTTTTAGATTTCAGCTGCACCCAATTAAGGATTCATTAATCTAAGGTATCTTCTAGTTTAATAAGTAATCTCTTCCATTTTTGATCGCGACAACTGAATTATTGCCTTGTTTGAACTCGAGAGAGCGTATAACATCAGACACGGATTTCTCCAGAGGTCACAGAGGCTTGTTAATAAAGAAAATTCCCATTAGGGTCACGCGAGAGATTTAGGGTCGCTTCAGATAGTGTTACTAACTTAAATTGAATTTAAGAAACTTCCAAATTTAAATTAAAGTATTATATACCATTTCAAAGAGTTTTATTATTGATAAATATTAGTAAATGATTTATTTATAGTAAATTAGTTCAGCTACAGTTGATGGCAAGTTTTGGCTTTTGGGGGTTTTGCTCCTTTGCTTACAACTATTAAATTTAAACATATTTAGTGTAGCTTTTGTAACACTACACATTTAGAACAAATTAGCATATTTAGGAGTAATCAGAAAATACTTTTCAGTCTTATAATTTCAGTACATTTATCATATGGATTATAAAATATAGTAAATATCTATTGTAGAGCGCTATAACGGATTTTGATATTAAGGTTCATATATTTTTGTATTAAAACTTACGGGACTACGAACTACTCATTGCTTAACAATATACTAATAATCATAACGTAAGATACTTGTTTCTTTCTTAGTTTCAATATCCCCATTGTGATTATATTGAAGAATGTTTTAATGAAAGTAACAGGAAATTAAAAAAAATACACGTAGCCTCTGTTATCCAATTGTAACTTTCACGCCAAAATCTTTTGTTATAGAAAGACAAATTACATCCAATTAAGCTGTTACTTAAACAAAACAGGATGGCAATTCCATCATTATTTTTGAACGGAAGTTACATAAGTTAAGAGATTTAAAGAAATCAGTAGACAGTAGACAAATGGGAGGCTTTTTTGTTTTGTTTTGTTTTGTTTTATTCTCAATTACTTCAGTTTGTATGATAGACATATACAGAACATTATTAAAATTTATAGTAGAAAAGTTCAAAAAAAAAACTCAACAAAACTTAGAGGCGAAAGTATCTAATCATCACCATCTTTTAACGTCCGTTCAAATTTGATTGATTTGATTTTCCCAATCCCTTTTATTCCCAGTCTTTATCATCCTAGGTACATCTATATTTTTCATATCATTTTCTTACTTAAAACTTGGAAAATTGCCACCCAAACATCGCTAAGGGTTGCAGAGACCGTTCCCATTACGACACTTTCATTAATCATTTGTTCTGCCTGGCAGTCTGGTATATTTATTCTCCTTTTCTTCTTCATGATGGAAAATGATAAATATTTTAATGGTGACATATTTCATCAATTTATTTCTATTGGGAAGAAGAATAATTTAACTTGTTTTCTTCTTTTCTTAGTGATATTTATCAACTAAGGAGCATTACTGAAATTTATAACAAGAGATTAGACAAATAAACTTTGTTGTTTTACTTTTTTTTTACTTTTTTTATTCCAGACAAATTTTTTTCTTATCAAATCAAAGTATTTAATAATTTTGATAGGATTTTTTTAATTAACAAAATACATTTTGAACTTTTTTTTTAATTTACATTTTATTTTCTATTGTGAGTATAATACATAATTTCAAGTATATTTATTTATTTACTTATTTCTTTTAATAATTTCAAATTTTTAATTTTACGTGTGAATGATTTTATTTTATTCTGTGGTAGGGTTACGTTGATTTTCTGATCCACCAACTTTAATTAAATCCCTCGGCAATAAAACATATTTAATTAAATTAGATCTCTTGTGAGAATTTACTCCAGGGGGCGGGGGGGGGGGTTGATGTGGTCTAGAAGAACGATGTTTCGTTTCATTCACCTTTCTGTTTATTTATCTTTTCTTCGACTGTTAAATTTTTAATCTTTATTTTTATTTAGTTGTAGTCATTGTATGTTTTTTCTCTGAATAAAAAACAAGACGCATCTGGAGAGAAAATTAATACTTTTTTTTTTCAATGTACACGTATTTGATTTCGGCAATTTATTCAAAAGATTTCTTGCACTGGATAAAAATAAAATTCCATTTTTGTTTAGTTACTTCTTATTGATGAAATGGAAGGATGTTTTTTTTTTGTTTTTGTTTTTTCAGATTGGGGCTTTTTTATCTCCTCCCTCCCTCCTATAATACACAATGGGCCCTCTGTCCCCCATTCCATAGAGCTAACCGTGTTTAGGTTCGATCTAATTGTATTTTACTTGTTCTACTTGTTGTATATATATATATATGAAGGGTATGGGGAAAAACAATGGTAACCCACAATTTTGGTTTTTTTCAAGCCAAATAAAGAAACACAATGGTAACCCATTAATAAGCTGGTAGGTACACCAAGTTCAGTTAAATGATACCAGGTGGCAGCACAATGTTGTCTTGTTTCTATGGTAACCCTCATTCTCTTGTTTAAAAGAATGGTAACCCACAAATTCAAGATGGCGTCAACGGCTGGTTGTAGCATGGAAAGTGCTAATAATTATACTGTTGTAAGTGAATTTTGTGACGATTCGAGTGATTCTGATGTGTTTGATGATGATATTAATGATCCAGATTTCAGTTAAAACACGGGAAACAAAGATAATTCGAATATTGATTCCAGTAAATCAGAGAGAAGTACAGTTTGTGTCTTCATGCTTTTGAATGTTGGTTACCATTATATTTGTGCAGCCAACCAACATTTAAGTTTTCTTTGTATAAATACTAGTTTTCATGAGATATTAATGCCAAATACAGTTATTATGTATTTAATAATGTTCAGTGATTCAGTTCTACTATGCAATTATTTTAGATTAAGTTTAGAATAGTATGTATACTCGAATATTCGGGTTACCATTTTTTTCGTCACTACAGTCTATTGGTTGTCTTGTCCTATCCTTTATTACAGCGATTCTCAACCTGTGGGGCGCGCCCCCCTAGGGGGGCGCGATAAAACTAAATGGGGGGCGCGAGTATATCGAGAAAAAATATTATTAAAAAACTCGGTTTGGCCGGTTTTTTTTGGTTGAACAGATAGGTTTGAAGGTTTTTTTTTTTTTCTTTTTTTTTTTTTTTTTGGTTAAATAGATAGGTTTGGAGGGTTTTTTTTTTTCAAAGACATTTAATTGTGAAGACTATCAGACATTAAATCTGAACAAACGTGGCCTCCTCCTACAATTCCATAAAGTCTAAGAAAACACCTTCAAAGGATGATGAATATCTGGATATATCTGTTGACGAGATGTGATGACACAGCTGGATGCAAGAAAATAATGGTATGCCACACTGCAGGATCCTAATAAAATCCCATTCCAAAGAAAACATGAACAATCCTGCATTTATAATTTGAAGTTCGTAACTTTTTCTGTTGATTTATTATACTGAAATGTATGAAAAGTAAATAGAAGTTTTATTGCTAATAAATATCAATCACTTTTGTATGATTTATTTTTTTACATTTTAAACACTGAATATCTCAGTTTACATCTAATGTGGGTTACCATTGTTTTCCCCCATACCCTTCATATATACAGTGGTGGTCAAAATTATAAGGACAAGGGAAAAAATCGCTAAACTTGGTTACAGTTTGCTGGAAAATTATGCAAATTTTATGGCTGGAAATCAACGATAAATGCAGCATTTTTTATTAGTTTTTATGGAAATATATGGGAAATTCACATTCATAAAATGTATTTTGGATTTAGACAGCACTGTGATATGGACAAAATTATAAGGACAATGCTATTTGTGGGTTCTAAAAAGCAAAATTTGCATGTTTTTTGTTCAGCACATGGCACTTCCAGACGATATAAATGCATAGTAAGAGTTTGCGAACGTCATATTCTATTTTTTCAGTCATGCCACTAGGTACGAAACTTTCGGAGTTTTAGAAAGGGAAAGTGGTTGATTTTAAAAGTTCAGGACTTACTGTACATCAAATTTCGACAAAGCTGAATAGATCGAGAACGGTTATTTATAATTTTCTTAAAAATCCCGAAAAATATGGACGGCAAAGACGTATAGGTAGGCCATCTTCTGTTTCTGTGCCTGTGAAAAGAATGATAATAAGGCGAGCTTGCTCCAAAAAACAAACATCAACGGAAATTAAACGGGAATTAAACTTACGATGCAATGTTCGAACTGCTCGACATGTTTTACAAAAAGAAAAAAAGGTTCGTTAGGAAAACTTAGGTCACGACCACCTCTTACAAAAGTTCATAAGAGACTGAGGATGGAGTTTGTCAAAAAATGCATTACTATGGAAAAAGAAGTGCGATGATATTATCTTTTCTGATGAGAAAAAGTTTAATTTGGATGGACCAGATGGTTTTCGCTACTTCTGGTATGATCTCCGTAAAGAAAAAGAAATTTTCGCAAACTATAGATTTAGAGGTGGCTCAGTGGCTGGTCTGAAGAGGTTTCGCAACTGGCGGAACCACTGCAATAGTTTTTGTGCAGGGTAAAATGAAGTCTGAGAGTTATATTTACATATTGGGCAATAATCTTGTATCAGAAGCACCGTCAATTACAAGTGGAGACTTTTTGTTCCAGCAGGACAATGCCTCAGTACATGTTTCTCAAACTTCGAAAGCATGGTTTGATGCTAATTTCGTGAAATTACTTGATTGGCCAGAAGCCCAGATCTAAATCCAATGGAAAACCTGTGGGGTATTCTGGCACACGAAGTATACAAAAATGGTGTTCAATATCAAAATAAGCAAGAACTCATGTCCTCCATCGAAAAAACCTGGAAAAACTTTTCTAAAAACGTTCTTAAGGAACTGTCAAACTCTATGACGTCAAGACTGATGAAAGTGATTGAGAAGAAGGGGGAGATTATTAATTATTAGTATGTTTTAGGCCAAAAACATTCATTGTCCTTATAATTTTGGCCAGTTTTTAAAATGACATTTTTTGTTTAATACGGCAAATCATTCATATTTTGCATTTGCCAATGTTTTGCATTCTACAATGATTTCTAGCATAAAAAAGCATTTTATGTGTACATTTCACTTTATTTACTTCAGAAATAAATTTTTTCTGTGAAATTTTCAGTTGTCCTTATAATTCTGACCACCACTGTATATATATATATATATATATATATATTGATTGATTTATTGATTGTGGTGAATGTGGGTGGCAGGGAAGCCAAGCACCGCGAGCTTAAGTCTATTGTGCTATCCCACGGAAATGGGGACAACGGAGAGAAAGACTGAGAAAGTATGGTGGGAGAAGTGCAGGGGAAACGGGAGAACCCCGAGTAAACCTGCCCAGAGCGGATCGTCCACCATCGAAGAGAATCGAACCCCGGTACTCAAGAGGTGAGAGGCCAATGTCGTAGTGACAACGCCAACCGCTCGGCCAACATTTTTATTATGTACTTTAGTTTTATCCGTTCATCTTTAAACAAGAGAGCATCCTTGGTTTTCGCTGTGTCAGTGCAGTGTTCATCCTGTTAAGCTGGTAATCGTAGTATCCGCTAATACCATTTATGCTGCTCTCCTTCGTTTAAAAACACGGACTCGATAACTTTTAATGGTGTATTAATCAGGTTTACTTCTGCGCATGCGCAAACGAGTTGCCCGTCACATTGTCTATTAGAAAGCAACATTACAGTTTTACAGTTTTAACTCTAAACTGTTACTGAACTTCGTTGTGGGAATTTACTTCCTTGTGTAATGCCGCGATCAGAATATTACTCACAGAAAGCTTAATGTAGCTGCTAATGAAGTAAATTTATAACAAATAGATATTCCGTCGACACTTTTACCAATAAAATGAATATCAACCTCAATAAGGGAATTTATGTATTTAAAGAATTCATGTATTAATAACATTTGAATGTTAATATCAAAGCTTGGAAACACTTTATTCTACAATTCATAATTCTTGAAGGTAAATACATTTCCTTTAAAGAAATGGCACAGGAACTATCTCTTAGTTATTAATGACTAATAGCGTCTGCCATCATTTGCTCAAAACGCTTTTGAATCTAGATATCACCGCTAGATGGAGATACCATACTGTCAGTAGAGTACCCATAAGCCAGTATAATCTTTCTTCAGTGATTACAAGAAATACAGAATTTTTGCCTTTATTTTTCATTAGCTGCAGAATTACAGACAGTCAACTTAATAAAATATAAATATAATAGCAATATTCCTAAATTATTTATATATTGAATTTTTATTATTTATTTTTATTTTTAAATTTATTTTTTAATTAATTAAGCTATTGAAGTTTCTTTTGGCTCAGATATTTTAAATAAAATATTGAAGAAATATTTTGTAAATAATATTATTGTCTAATTATAATTAGTCGTTGTTTAAATTTAGGTTTTTTTGACTTATATTTTTTTTTTTATATTTAATTTCTATTTCAATCTTGTGAATTAAAAAGTATTTCGCACTACTGTCTTAAAATAAGTCATCTCTTTTCGTAACTAATTTATATTTATTTATATTTAAATTTAAGTCTGTACGTAATTAGAATATCAAATAATGATGCTTCTCACACATTCAGTTTATTTATAATCAGTTTATTTATAATATTTAATTCGCGATTAAGAAGCAACTGAAAAGGATTTAACAAATTCCAAGGAAGAGCTTTTCTGCACTACTTGACAGTTAAATCGAAATTAATGATTTTGAAACTTGAACCTGGCTATTGAAGATTTGTAGGAATTAACGATAAATTTGAGGTTTTTTTTTATAACCATGAAATGTTTTGGTAAGGATTACAAAAGAATAAACAAAATTCGTTGAAAAGACATGTATATTTTTCGCCCACTTAAGAAAGTGAAAACCATAAAATTAATATAAGTACCTCTCGAATCAGTTTCAAACCGGTGAATAGGTTTTCTTGAAACTTTGAAAACCTATTTATGAACAAGGGCCGATTAACTTTGCTTTTGAAAATGTTTTTATGGGGTTCCTGTGAAGAAACAAATGCCATGAATTCCCATACAACAGTGAAATTCTATCGATGTGTAATGATGTACATTATTAAATACATTTAGTATTTCTAAACCGCATGCTTTCGTTTGATTGAATTCTATGCAACTCATCTAATTAACTCGCATTTATTAGCGACCCATTTGGGAAGTTATTGTGATAGCGTTAGTCCTGTCCGTCCGTCCGTGTCTGTCCTCCCCTTACAATTCCCGAACGGAAGGTCGGATCGACAAACGGATTTTACCATCGTTTTCTGAGGCCCAAACACCATAGGAATAGGTTATTTTCAGGGGCCAACGCTCCCCTCCCCATGTTCGAGATATTTGGCATTGTTTTCATTGGATTTCCACTGTTAGCTTAAATGTTAAAAATGCAACCATCACATTTCAGTTGTCAGCTGTAGTAAGCTGTGAGGTGTAGTAATGAGTAAGGTCTCGAACTATACTTCTACTGTTTTTTTTTTCTCTTAATCTT
The DNA here is from genome assembly GCA_023159025.1 of Thereuonema tuberculata. Lineage (NCBI taxonomy): Eukaryota > Metazoa > Arthropoda > Chilopoda > Scutigeromorpha > Scutigeridae > Thereuonema > Thereuonema tuberculata. Next base: position 37,533,446 of record JAFIDM010006943.1, on the reverse strand, counting down.
TTTTCTCAATGTCCGCGTGGGTTTCGTTTGGCTATTTTTTTCTTATTGTCCTACCTTTTTTTTTTTTTCCTCTTAATTTTTCTTACGTTATGTACTTCCTTTTTTATTTTATTATTGTTTTTAATTTTTGTTATTATTATTATGGGTTGCCCTTTGCTTTAGCACTAAATTATATTCACTTGTTTAATTTTTTTGCGGAAAATGTAAATTCGGAAAGCACTATTTACATGTGGCCCAAAAAAACTTAAAAGTAATGGCGATATTTTTGTTTTGTTTTTATTTTGTTTTTACAACTTAAAAAAATAAAATAACGAAAAGTAAAAGATTCGCAACATTTTAAGGACAATAGGTTCCAGGAAACATTTTATAGTTTTATTTGTTTCGTTTTATTCAGTTAAAGACTTTCACTTCAACTCTCCATCATTGCCCATAAAAAGTGGCTTCTATTAAACATAAAATTATATAAAACTTTTATGAGAAATTGCTTCATTCCCAATGACCTATTAATGATACAAATCACTTGTAAAAGTCCACCTAAGACTGGACGAAACATGCAGTATTTTAATGTGTTAAATGTTTTTTAATCTTATAATTTGTGCGATGGTTTTTGGTTTTTTTGTTTTTTTGTTATTTTAACTTCAATCATTTTACACACGTTAAATTTTATATAAGAAATAACTGTACTTTAAAAAAAAAAAAAAGAAAAAAGTGTCATTTCATATCTAAAAAATTAAATTCTTTATTTTATTTAACAAACTTATTTTTATATAAATGATTTTGTTATTGTATGAAAAAGTAATAACAAACTATTTAATTTTTAATATTTTTTTTAATATTTAATTTTTTTTTAATAAAACACTATTTGATACTTTATTAGAATTTTAGTACTTTAATATACCTATTTAATATTGTAAGAAATATTAAACTTTTTTTAGAGTACTTCTAATAAAAAAGTCATTATAATAACAGAAATGCTGTTAGAAGGATTAAAACCTAATCATCAGTTTTGTTTTCTTTCTTAGTGCGTTTTGGTATTCACAATTCCCTTGTAACCCTATCGACCCCATTATCATTTACTAAACGGAGCACAAAAGAGGCTTAATTTCCTTCGAAAGTCGTAATTTTGAAGATTAAGTCACCATCCTTCGGTTTGTTGAACATTGAAGCCACACTGGTGTCATATTCATTGCGCGGGAATCTGCCACACGAATCCTCCTGACAGCTAAGCCATCCTCTTCTGTCCCTTTTCCCACCATTCCATACGTTATCGCCTTCCCATCTCGACGTATATGAAGCAGACAACTAACGTATTCCTGTGGGAAATGTTAGAGCAAATAGCCTTTTATTACTTTCTCAAAACTGTAACTGGAAAGTGTAATAAATATGCAGAGGAAACACACACATTTATTTGTTGATATTTTTAGTTATTTTAATTTCTCAAAATTGCTGTATTAAATAGTATAACAATCGTACAGTCACGTCTTTGTCCATAGAAGATATTTAAAACCTATTTTTAAATGATATTTGTATGGGTTTTATTATGACAGTTTAAATAAATATGTTTAAATAAATTATGACAGTCACTTTGTTCTAGAATTATACCGTCTTACGCCGTAACTCCAGAATTAATGAGACTATCTACATTTTCTATTTAAGAATTCAGTCTTATTATAGAGATCTGATTAAAATTCGATTTATGGATTACTTAACGTAAATAACATAAATAAATTGCATTTATCAGTCAAACTTTTCGTCTAAAAATCTGTTTTCTAGTTGTTATTAGATTTTATATTACAAACCAATTTAGTGACTGCTTTACAAAAAAGCCTATTAAACCTTTAATTACATCAAAGAATGATGAGTTACTTCGTTTGTGAGGTTTAGATATAATGATTTATCTGATTAGATTTAAGTATTTGTGAACCGATCTTATGAGCGGCTTCTAAATATGGACTACAAGATGTGTCAGGTAATTTTCAAAAAAAAAAATGTTATAATATACCGTATATGCTCCAATAGAGGCCCCCGGCGTTTATTTGCAAAACTAGCCTCGGCTCCCGGCGCTTAATAGAGACCTGCTGTTATTAGAGGCCGGCCATTATTAACAAAAACCTTCAGAACGCAATATTTTTACACATAAATACCGGCTAATATTACAAATAGCTACTTTATTTGAATTTCACATGCTACATAAGACTTAAAGATAAATGGCAATGTCTTTCTGTACCTTTCGCTGCTATTCGTCGTCCGAATCCGCAATGACGGGCGGCCGTTTCACCGGAAGTTTCGTTCGCGTATTCCACAGCGCGAATCTTAAGGGCAATGTCAAATGACCGTTTCGGCGGCATTTTGTAAGGCAATGTACCGTAAGGTATTACGCACGACTATAAAGATATGGACGCTTACACTAGTACCGGTAGGCAAATATCAAAGACCCGGCTACTGTTAGAGACCGGCTACTATTAGAGACCGGCTACTACTTGGCCGTGTCCCCTCTGCAGCCCGACGTTTATTAGAGACCGGTGACAATAAGAGCCTCGGCGTTTATTGGAGCATATACGGTACATCAAACTACAACTTTAAGGGTCTATTTTTATTGCTTAATCCTAAGGCCTCAAAGGATTATTTTCATGATTATTTATACTGTTATATCTTCTAGAGTTGTTGTTATTATTATTTTTTTTTATTGTGAACTTCCTCAATTTCTTTCCCTTGTTTAAAACAGCCTAACCTCATGAGATCAAGTGAAATTCATGTTGTTTTGTTTGTTTTTGTTTTTTTTTGTTGCTTTTTTAATCTAAATTGTGATGTTGCTTAAAGGAAAAGTTATTTTTTAAAAAATCACGCCAAGACATCATTAAGCTGTAACTTTTAAAAAATAATTATTTTTATTTTCTTAGAAAAGTACTTTTATTTAGTGTTTTATCTTTATTTAAAATTGTGATTGATTTTCCATCATCGTTCCTTTTCTATTTCTTTCCTAAAAAAGCAAATTCCGTTTTCTCATCAAGCGCCGTGCGTTGCTGAAGCTAGCCTATGTTTATCGGCAGAAGCAATTTGCTTAACTTCATCTCGTCTTTTGGTTTTGAAGCCAGAGCGAGACTTCATTTTTTGTTTACGATGTTTTTAATGTTTTCTTGAGACATTTATTCCCGAAGTTTTGATTTCATTCGTAGTATTTCGTTGACACCACTGATCAAAGGTTTCCAGTTTGTTTTTTGTGAAGGTTCATTTTTGAAGTAGCGAAGTGCTCGTAGTGTTGGCAGCCATTATGAAACTTGGTTGTCTCTTGAGAAAATGTCGAGAGTTGACGTCATTGTCGTTACTACAATGAATATCCTTCAGCTGTGATTTTAAGTTTAAAATTAAAATAACTAATGTTTATTATACTTTAATTTTATCAAAAATAATATATGATTAATTCATTTTTTTATCAGTTTTCTTGCCTGAAAATTAAATAATATTACTAGACTACTTTTGACTCGTTGTTTTACTACAACTAATTAAGCTAAATTGGTCAGTACAGGGATTTCAATGGTATCGACTAAAGTTGAATTTTGCTATAGTTTTCATGGGCCATCTAGCGCGGTCGTTTAATTTGAACCGACAATCAAGATAGTAACATTCGATTCCTAGTTTTCGCCTTGGATATTTTATTTTCTTTTTTTGTGTGTTATTCTCCGCCAAGTTGACATGTTGGACACCTAAAGGTTTTTTTAGTGTTGTTAGTTTTTTTGTTTTGTTTTTAATTTGTAGGGAAAATAGGTGTGTATGAGATATAGATTTTAGAAAAACTAGGCTTCATATTCCCACGTTTGTAGTTCCCACAATACTTTAAAAAGTTTAACTTGAAAAACTGAAATCCAAAGAGGTAAATCACTACCCTAAGAGGTAGGGATGATTGTGAAATTTAAATAGAATTTATACATAGTCTACTATTTGTAGACTATTTCACATTTTCAACGAAGGAGTGATAAATAACACAAATATCCTGTCAATCTAACAATTAGATTGAAAACACATAAATATCTCAGAATATATCGCAGCCAAGATTTTCTCTTCGAACACGGACTTAAATTCAGCAAATATACTATTGGAAGTTTTTATTTAAATTTAAACATAACTTCTTAGAAGTTTTCTGTCTTATTTGGAATGAATGTATGCTTTGCTTTACATAATTTAAAGTCATTTCGAATTCTTTTAGATCCTAAAAATAACCGACGTTAAATCGAATCAAATGAAAAGAGAGACAAACGGTAAAGAGCAAATGTCATCAGGATTCCGGGAAGGAGTCATAAGGGAAAGTTCATTTCGGCATTTCGACTCGAAAGCATGAATACCAATCAGTTGTTGACAGATTTTTAAAGTTCGCTTTTATAAAATGTTGCAGTTTTATTGTTTGTTTGTTTTATTTTTTTATAGACGTGGAAACACTATAAACTAAAGATCCATCTCCTAATTGTAAATTGTAACATCTGCTGAAAACAATTTATCTTGAAATTGTTCCATTTCCTGAAAATTGAAGAAATTCAGAAATTTTACTTTAAATTGTTTAAGTCTCATAAATTTATTCAAATTAAAGCCGCCCAAAAAATTGATCAATATACGCTAAAAAATATTTGCTTAAATTTGTAATAATTGTTATTTAGACAGATCCAGATTGCTAAATTATATAAAATTGTACTTAGTTATTTATTAATAAATATATTAATGAAATATTTCTTGTATATACTTTGAACTTCAATTGAAAATTATTCGGGGATTCTTTGTATTTTTTAAAGTTACATTTAGAAGGTTTTTTTAGGGGTTCATTTGGGAGCTATCGCGTTTGTCCTGTACGTCCCTCTGTCTGTATCTGCCCTCCCTTAACAACTCCCAATAGAAGATCGGATCGGTAAACAGACTTCACCATCATGTTCAGAGGCCCAAACACTGTAGGCATGGGGTATTTAATTCTCCCTATCCGAAAAATTGCGGACACGGTCGACTGTTTGTTTCCGCAAGTATGGGAAATTTTTGCTTGACAACTACTAACCCGATCGACTTTTTTTTTTTTTGGTTGTTAAAGTAAGATTTCCCGTTTTTTTTTTTTTGGTTGTTAAAGTAAGATTTTCCGTTTT
>JAFIDM010006943.1:37486011-37499607 GCA_023159025.1 Thereuonema tuberculata | reverse complement strand
TATTATTATTATTATTATTATTATTATTATTATTATTATTATTATTATTATTATCTCATTTAATTATTTTGTTGAATTTCGTACACTTCCAATGTCTTTAATATTTATTGTTACTAGTTTTTACTGTACTCGACAAAAATAAGCTAAACATAGTTAACTTTAATATATATACGTGCAAATGCATGTAGAATTAAATATAAAATTTTGGAAAATTAGCACTAGCGGTCTACTTGAAAAAAAATCACTTGAAAACTAAACATTGATGAAAGTCAGTCTTTTAAACACTGTATTCAAAATTAATTAAACAATCATAGTATATCTACATTCAGAACCTGTTTATAGGAATTTGTCATTCCTAACGGGACTGTAAGTTTTGTATTTAGAAATCATAATAATAATAAAAAACAAAAACAAACAAACAATATTACCCTGTATTATTACCAAATATTAGTCATTAGAGCAGTATCATACTATTAATAAGCAAAAATTGTTCAGATATTTGTAAATTTGTAAGCAGAGTCGGAGAAATAACCAATCACAGTGCAGCGACACGTCAGTCGCGACATCATGCCCATTTGTAAACATGGCGCTCTACTATTCGCACACTTCAGAACGACGGAACGCGATTTCACAATTCAACGTATTATCAGCTTATTGAGATTTTCTTCCATACATAAATGAAGTTTACACTGAAATGCATGAAGTTCATGCGTCAAAATTTATCAAAGAGTTCGTAAAACCTCGGTTTTTACACAATTCCACAGCTTCGGCTGTTACCCCATTGAACTCTGGGATAGCCGCTTGCTCACTACTCAACAGTAGGGGAACGTGCTGTCATTGTTGCCCAGGAAGGATGATTGGTATTGGCTGTTGGACATTCGTTATTGTTATTGTTGAAACTGGTAAATCAATTTTTTACTTCTTTTTTTTAACAAAATTTGGCTTAGTCATTAAAATTATATGTTGGGTTTTACGGAATTCATGACTTTTAAAAATGAACTTAGAACATATTTTTCAATCTTGTGTTTTTCAAAAATTTTACGGTATTTCAAAAATGTTGCATTTGTTTTACTTCCGCTAATATTCCGCTGAATATTCATTCCGCTGAATGATCATGATGCTCATAGTAAAGAAGTTGGCCTAAGCATTAATGAATCTAAAACCAAAATCATGACAAACAGCCAAAAACATGAAATCAAGTTAAACGACAAAACCATTGAGTATGTTGAAGATTATTGTTCAACTAGAACAATTGGTCTCTCTCTCAAATCGACAAGGCAAAGAAATTAAAAGAACTGAAAAAAACTGGAGTCAATATTGGATACTTGCCTTCATTCTCAAAGGTGACTTTCCTATGAGCATCAAGAGGGAGATAATGAATGTGTGCGTGCTGCCCGTTCTAACGTATGGCTCAGAGACGTGGTCTTTAACGAAGTTACAGACTGAGAAATTAATGGTATGCCAGAGAAGAATGGAAAGGAACATGCTTGGTATTAAGTTGAAAGATCGAATAAAAACACGGAAATTAAGCTTGAAACACAAATAAAGGATGTTGGTAAAGAAGTTATGAAGAAAAAGTGGACTTGGGCTGGACATGTGGCCAAAATGTCAACACAGAAATGGACTAAGCTGATTCAAGAGTGGTATCCTCGAGATGGTAAAAGAAGTTGTGGTTGCCCAGCGACAAGATGGCAGGATTCTATCTAGAAAGCACAGGGGGTACTTTGGACTCATGCTGCCCAAGATAGGCAACGATGGAAAAAACTAGGAGAGGCCCTTGCTCCGGATGGGGATTGTACGGGCTGATGATGAATGATGAATGAATGAATATTGCCTCAACACGTGCTGTCATTGTTGCCCAGGGAGGATGATTGGTATTGGCTGTTGGACATTCGCTATTGTTATTGTTGAAACTGGTAAATCAATTTTTTACTTTTTTTTTAACAAAATTTGGCTTAGTCATTCAAACTATATGTGGGCTGTTACGGAATTCATGGCTTTTAAAAAATGAGCTTAGAACATCTTTTTCAATCTTGTGTTTTTCAAAAATATGGAATTTGTTTTACTTCACGGGTTGACACTAGTTATTATTATTACCGCATATGAGCTCTTCATCAGGGATCCGAGTTACAAAGAAATCCGACCTAAAGACTTTCTCAGGAACGTATCTCGTCCGTAACCCGGGAACAGCCTGTATTTTAACCTATAAAAGATAGGAATATTATCAATAGGGTCCCGATTTTCACGACCTATCAATTTTTTTTAAGGACCTTCAATTCCATTTTAAGTGATTACAAATATCAGATTTTCATTAATCTGATTCAAATAATACATTTTGCATGTAAATATAATTTTCATTTTCAAATATAAAAGTCAAATTTACATATTTTTTTAAATTATAGGAACATATATATTTTTGAGATTTTAAGAGCATAAAAATCCAGGCCTGAATCATCAATTAAATATCAAATTTGTCGCGGAACTCAAGAAAATGAATAAGGACATATGTTTTAAAATGGAAAAGGAAGTCGACAACAGTTTGAAATTTTTAGACATATGTTTGATCAAGAATGAAAACAAATTCATTTTAAAACACTATACAAAGGAATATAAAAGTGAATATATAATGAACTATGAATCTGGACATGACATCAATATAAAAAAGAATATAATAGAAAATTACTTACAAAGAATTGATATGAATACGAGTAAGGAAGAAGATTTTGTTACAGAAGTTAAAAAAATGAAAACAATCCTCAAAAACAATGGGTACAAAGGGAAATTTATTGATAAAATTGAAAAAAAAAATCACTTTTTTACAATAAAAGAATTAGAAACATATAATGATAAACGATTTTTTTATTCCTTACTTGAACAAAAACAGCTTGGAACTAAAAGAAATTTGTAAAAGGTTCAATTTTAGAATTGATTTTGAAATAAAACAGAAATAAAAATAAAAATATAGAAATAAAATAAAAAATTTCTTATGTAGTAAATTGAATAGAAGTGATAAAAAACCATGAGATAAGAATAGTGTACAAGATAGATTGTTTGAATTGTAAATTGTTCTATCTTGGAGAAAGTAAAAGAACGGTAAAGGAGCGTATGTTGGAACACGACTACTACACTGAAAATAGATTAATAGATAGGTCAGAGGTTGCTGAACATTGTATGAAAAAAACGCACTGCGTTAATAGTGAAATTAAAATTTTATGTGTTGAGAAAGAAACAAAAACACGAAAAATGATTGTAAGCATGTACATTCGTAACACGAAGGAAGGAAATATCAATAGGAGTGAAGGAATTGAAGTCAACGAATATTTCGCGAGAATAGCAAAAGAATTTATTGAGAAGCTAAGTGCAAATTATAATAACAAGGTTGTAATAAAAGAATTAGGTGATAGCAATAATTAACCACCTAATTAACCAACAGAAAGTTTTCAAAGTAAGGTTATTTGTTGTAAATATCGACATATTGTTTTCTGTTTCAGGAAATTGTCAATAATACAAAGTTGTGTTATTGTTGTTTATTATTAACAAAATATATACAAGACATATAACGAAATATGAATACTGGTAGCATGTAATAATTTGATTATTCAAAAACATTTCATTAACTTATTGTTGTAAATAGGCTTGAGAAAGAGGGAAGGCACATTCGCCTCGAAAATTGCTTTTAATAATAAATGTAAAATATTACGTTTAATTGTGAGATGTTGAAGATATTTTATTATAATAAATATTGTAGGAGAAAGTACCTACAAAAAAGGTATGGAACAATTATATATTATCTCTTGTTATTAAAATTTAATAAAAACTTTGTTTTTATTTTATCAGGATTATGGTTATGTAACATCATACGCTGAAGACTGTCCTAGCATTGGCGCATTCACTTATCGGCTGAGAGGTTTTAAAAATCTACCCACTGATCATTACTTGCGTCCGTTTTATATTGCTGCTGAAAAAGAATTCAATAAACACAAAAAATTATGTTTACGTGGAACACCCCGTCATAAGGTAAGATGCCATTTTGTATGTTGTTGTTGTTTCATTAACTTAGTATCTAACCAAAACAGAACAACCCAAAGTTGAAACCTTTCAGCCAAATATATCAGGATTATTTTTCTCAAAAGAATTTACTGTTATCATAAAAAGCAAGTATCATAGAAATCAGATACGATATTCATATAATAAACATGATAGTAAAGTGAAAACTATTTATTTATTCATTTTATAGTATAGCTAACTTACTAAGCAAATATATCATCATTGTACAAATAATTATTAATATCCAAACGAACCTTAATCGTAACAAGACTGTGATGAGTACGTTTGGTATCCTAAAAAATGTTTCCTTGGAAGGAACTCGCTTTTTAGCATCATTACAGGAATTCAAAATTGTACTTCCGCTAATGTCAAAAAAATTAAGAGCTCGTGAATACAAATGCTAGTATTTACTTCCATTTCGTATAATGTACAAAATTGTACAACCATACAATTAACTCTCAAGTGGCAAGAAAAATTATATCCAATATAAAAATTAAATATACTTCTTGTTTTAAACAATACGTTACTCAAAACCAAAAAGCATCTCCTTAATTATACTGAAAAAAATAATACTTTTATTTGTCCCAAGAACTAAAGTATGTTGATCTGAAATTTTTTAGGTCCTTTTTCAGCAAGCAAGGTTTTCAAGAGACAGGTGATTATAAATTTATAAATTTAATACATAATACTAAAGAACCTAATATACAAAATTCTTAGAAAGCATGAGATATTGATTTTTCTGCAATATTTCTCCTGTAGAGCATTTCTCTCGATGATCTAACAATAACTAGCCAGTATACTTCATTTCCGGTAGACTTCATTTCCCTTGAAAACTCTTTGACATTGCAGAAATCTCCTAATTAAAGCGTTCTCCGTGCTCATCACTGCCGCGAGATTTTCTGGGAATTTGTCTAAATTTAAAACCAAGAAATGTATTTTCCAGGACCTGCTACATCCCATAACTTTATATGATTTCAGATCACTCACTATATCACGATTTCCCAGAAAATTCTGAGTAACATTTTTTGAATGATTGCCAGGCTGCTTTTTCCAATTGATTTAAATTGGAAATGCCATCGTGCATTAGTGCTCTTATTTGTGGACTTACAATATTCCTTCTTTTAGTTTGCATCTCTAAATATCGGAAATTTCTGTTTCAAGAATGTGAACCCAGATTAGTCTTGTCCATTGCTTTGCAAAATTTTCATGAGGTCTAGTTTGATGTGTAATGGAGATAAGTGCACTTTTTCAGGATTGACTAATGGGATGTTTAAAACATTTTTCTGTCCAGGAACGAGTAATTCACGGTTGGGTCATTCTTTTCTAATGAAGTGTTTCTTTTTGTTTCTACTATCCCATTCACATAAAAAAACAACAACAGTGCTTTATGTAACCAGTTCCAAGCCAAGTAAGAGTGCAATAACTTTCAAATTACCACAGATACTCCAACCATATTTTTCATACTGGAGCTTTTTCAATATGTCTCTTTCATGTTAGCAGAGTGGGCCACAGCTACTGATGGATATTTATTACCATTATGCAGAAGTACAGCTTTCAAACTAACTTTAGAGAATCAATGAACAAACACCACTTTGAAGTAGCAATTGACGTGTACTGCGTCATACTGAACACATTGATGGAGCCAAACACCTGAATAAATTAAAAACTTTGTAATATAGAAGAGATACACGACCGTTTCACCGTCGAGAGACAGCCTTTTCAAGTGAAGAATAATATGAACAAAAGCCAATTTAAAATATTAAGTGAAAATTTCGAAAGTGGTTTGCGCATGTCTTCCGGCAACATGTCATCAGAATCTGCTCAGCACGGCTGATTGGTAGAAGTGAAGTAACTGCGTCCTCCAGTGGTAGGAACGAAAAGACTGTCAGCATCACGATGACGGGTACATCTCATTGGCCGATCAGGTACTAAAAAAATAAACTAATAGAAAGCAAACTAAAAACTATATTGACAGTGATATAAAACAAGAGAAAAAAATGTTGTTTTTTTTCTTCTTTTTCTGCTATCACTCTCTGACTTCGTACATTAGTTAATTAGTGTAACAACCACAGAAATATTTTGATTAAAAGGATAAAAACAAAAATAATAAAATGAAAAGGAAATTTTTTTTTTAATAAAAAGAAAAGCTATCAAAAATAAAAGAAAGTTGAGATAAAAAACTTTGAAATTAAAAATTTTTATGGTTAGAAATGAAAACATAAAGATGAACAACTTTAACTAAAATAAAATAAAAGAACTAAAAATAATTAAAAATTGACAAAAATAAGATTAAAATAATATAAAAAAATTAAATTAAAAACGTTGAGGGGTTACAATCGTCTGCTTTTCTCTTTTTTATTTTTATTTTTAAGTAATCCGTACTGAAACATCGTGGGCAGATTATATGCTCCGGGAGATATAAGAATGAAGTATGTCTCCATGCATTTTCTAACGAAGTCCACTTTTGACCTAGCCAAAATTAACTTACATTTAGGCATTCAAGTGATCTCTCTCTTGGTACTGACTTTTCGAATGCACGCATTTTCAAGTGCCCACGATATCTGAGTTTGAATTATTCCCCTCAACGTTTTTAATTAATTATTTTTTATATTATTTTAATCTTATTTTTGTCAATTTTTAATTATTTTAGTTCTTTTATTTTATTTTAGTTCAAGCAGTTCATCATTACGTTTTTATTTCTAATCATAAAAATTTTTAATTTCGAAGTTTTTTATCTCAACTTTCTTTTATTCTTGATAGCTTTTCTTTTTATTTAAAAAACTTTTTTCTTTTTATTTTATTATTTTTTATTTTGTTTTTATCCTTTTAACCTTTAATCAAAATATTTCTGTGGTTGTTTCACTAATCACTAATGTACGAAGTCAGAGAGTGATAGCAGAAAAAGAAGAAAAAAAAATTTTTCTCTTGTTTTATATCGCTGTCAACACAGTTTTTATTTTGCTTTCTATTAGTTTTTTTTGTTAGTTCCTGATCGGCTAATGAGATGTACCTATCGATCGTGATGCTGATAGTCTTTTCGTTCCTATCGCTGGAGGACGCAGTTACTTCACTTCTATCAATCAGCCGTGCTGAGCAGATTCTGATGACATGTGGCCGGAAGACTTGCGCAAACCAGTTCCGAAATTTTCATTTAATATTAGTATAAATTGGCTTTTGTTCAGGTTATTCTTCACTTGAAAGGCTGTTTCTCGACGGTGAAACGGTCATGTATCTCTTCTTTATAAAATTGTGTATAAAGTTTTTAATTTATTCAGGTGTATGGCTCCATCAATGTGTTCAACACGACTTTCTCGTCTGATGTTAATGACCAAGGGTCTCCGTAATAGAATAAACATCTTTAGAAAACACTAGACCATTTTTTTCAGAGAAGATCTTTAAATTCAGAGTCACGGTTACGAAAATAGTATTTTTTATTCATCCTTTTAGCCGATAACTTTGAAATTCAGATTGTTTTTTAGATAAGTTCAAATCTCGTACAAAAATCATTAACATCATGAGTTAAAAAATGTGGTTCAGCTTGCTTCAAATGTTGGATCACCACACACCGCCATCTGATGCATGTCAAAAGGATGGCGCCAAGACAATCGCCGCTTGGATAGCACCAACTACATAGGAGGGTTCCTACCCTCCTTTGTAGGGGGTGCTGGCTTGGAGCGCATCATCCACACCATAGACGAACAATTTGCATTGGCCGAAAAGCCAAGATCCATGCCAGTGAATAGTAGTCTTCTTCTGAAGATTTACTTAGGAAGCCGGCTTAGTGTTTAGTTCTTTTACACTGAAGATGATCTGTTAACAGATCGCAACATGTCTGGACATTTCTTAATGTAAATATATTTTTATTTTATTTTTATCGTTTAAATGTGTGTAGGCTTAAAACAAGGAACTTTTATTAATTAAATTAAATTAATATAACGTTAAAATAACAGCGTAAGAATAAAGTTACTTCTCTTCAAATCGTTAGATAACATACGCCATAAATTCTGGTACAAAGAAAATAAAAAGCATAGCTTTCAGTAAAGTTAAAGTTTTGTAGGCATTTATCAATTTATAATAACTTTCATTTATAAACCTATTTTTTGAAATGTCCAACCCTCGCCTTTATTAAGTTCAGTACCTTGGCTTCCAGTCCTCGACAGCTCTACGCACGGCGACCATGGATATCATCTTCAATTTTCGACACAAAAGATCTCTTTGATACCGGCGATTTCTGTGTGGAGCTGAGATCAAAATCCAATTTCGACCAATTTCGATCATGTTTTTTTCCAATATGGCGGCTACCAGCTAACCTCGTGCAACAGGGGCTCCGGAAAAATTCTAGTGTAGGCGTAGTAAAGTAGGTGGAGAATCATTTAAAACCAGGTAACAATATATTTAGAAATCAATCACCCAAAACAGAAAGAATGGTGAACACAAGAAGTGCAGAGGCGACTAGCTCAACCCCCGAGATTCCAGCGACGGAGAATCCTTCCTCACCGGCAGCAGTGCAACCCCTATGGGAGGAACTCAACGAGGTGGTGCGGCTCCACATCGGTGAGGCCCTGCAATCGCAGGAGGTCTTAAAACTAATCGCGGCTGCCATTACAGAGTCCGTAACGAAACTCGTTATGGACAAGCTGATCGAAAGCCTGAGTGAAAAGGACAAAGAAGTGAAAGAACTCACAATGGAGTTACAGGAAGTAAAAAGAAACTTCACAGAATACAAAAAGAAATCCGAAATGGCTGACGACGCGTTAGAGCAGTACCAGCGGAGGACCAATTTGAGAATTTTCAGAATTAAGGAAGCTAAGAGTGAAATTACAGATGACGTCATTATAGATCTCTGCAACGACAAACTTGGTGTCTCGATTTCGAAAAATGATATCAACAGATCCCACCGAGTTGGTCCTCAGAAAGGTGATAGGCCCGTGCCATTACAGTGTAATTCCTGTCGTACAAAACACGGGACGCCATTTTTTCCAGGAAGAAGAATCTCAAGGACACTGGTGTCACAATTAGGGAGGACTTAACGCGGATTAGATTGCAATTGCTCCAGGTGGCAATTAAAAGATTTGGGGTCAGAAACGTTTGGACTGCGGACGGAAGAATTATTGTAAATCGTGGAGACAAAAAAAAAAAGCCATCACTTCCCACGACGATCTCCAAAAACTAATCCAATAATCTGGTAGCCCCAGACTGAAATCAGTCAAATTTTTATCTTCATTTTAATCTATCATTCTCAAGCAAAATTGTTTAATTTTAAGTTAACAATAAGTATTTTTATTTGGCTTTAATTTTTGTAATCTTAATTACTTTGTATTTAGTATTTATAGTTTAAGTTCTCAAATCATCTTAAAGTCTTGTCTATTATTATCCTTATTTTTTTATAAATTATTTTAACTGTATTCAAATCCATTTTTATTATCAGTTTCGATTTTTTTGTCTTCTTGTTTTCGTACATACAATCTCTTTAACTTTGCAAACTCTTCAGGTAAGCAAATATTTACATTTATTTTAAAAACAGAACTCCCTTAAATACTTTCCATACTTCTTATACTCTTATCTACGCTCGATCTACCCAGCCAATACCCTCACAGTCTGAACAATTACTCTGTTACATCCACATTGAAACTCATGTTGCTATTTCGTTGTTCAAATCAGTATAATGATAAAAATGAACTGCAATCTTGTACATACTGTATTTCACATTTATATTTAATATTTCAGCTCTACATCTTCCAATGCTATTTCATTCTAACTTGAATCAAGATATTTCACCTGATTCCCTATTGTTTCTAGCACATAATATTCGCAGTATCTTAGCGAATTGGGATTTATTAAACACTATATTAGAAACTTTAATACGATTTCCAGATTTCCTTCTTCTTACTGAAACATGGGCCGCTAATCCAGAATCACTTCCAAACAGAGAGCACTTCTCTGTTATCTCTATTAATCGAAATGACAGAAAAGGCGGAGGGGTTGCTTTATACTACAGGCAGTAGCGTACCAAGGGGGGTGCGGGGGGGACGGTCCGCCCCGGGCCCCTGCCTGGGAGGGGCCCCACCAGCCAGCTTATTTCCTTTTTATTTTGGTTGTAAAAGCAAGATTTCCTTTTTCTTTTTGGTTGTAAAAGCAAGAATTCCTTTTTTTTTTTTTTTGGTTGTTGAATTGGGGATTCCGTTTTTTTTTGGTTGAGGAATAATGGAACTCCCGCCCCGGGCCCCCAAAAGCGTCGGTACGCCACTGACTACAGGGATAGTTTTAATATCAAAATCATTCACGATTTTACTTTCATCAATATGGATTTAGAATGTATTTGCTGCTCTATCAACGAAGACGTCATTCTTGTAGGAATCTATAGACCCCCGACAGGAAATCCACTGGATTTCCACAATTATTTAGAAACTGTGGCTCTATTTATCAGTAACAGTAAAAAAAAAGGAATTTTTATGGGCGACTTTAATGTCAACTTCGAAAACAAAAATGATAAAAAGACAACGGACCTTCTAACGACTATGAACTGCTTCTCTTTCTTCCCACTTATTGACACTCCAACCGGTCACTCGAACTCTTACTTCTCTCATTCACTTCTCGATCAAATCTTTACAAATTTTCCCACTCTTAGTAAAGGCGTTCTTGATGCTTACATAACAGACCATGATCCTGTGTATTTCACAACAAACCTTACAACCTTATTCAAAGATATCTCCCTTAAAAAACCAATAAAGCTAGCAATTTGAAATTTCAAACCCAAAAATATAATTGAGTTCAAAGATTATCTCAGATCTATCAACTGGGTCACTGAATTGAAAAAAAGGAAGAAATACCGAAGAAACACTTTCAATCTTCAACAAACTATTTTTCTATGATTTTAACAAACACTTTCCGCTGTCCTCGAACATTAGTAATAATCATAAAATAATTAGTAAAAAAGCCTGTATGACGACGGAACTTTTAGGTCTCATCTGTCCGAAAAACAAATTCTATAAATCTTACAAAAAACATCCGACCTCTGCAAAATTAATGCGCCTTAAAACTGTACAAAATGAATTAAAATCCAAAATTACGGCCGCAAAAGAGCAATATTATAAGCATTTGTTCGAGGACAATCATTCAATAAAAGAAAAATGGAACAACATTAATAAATTAATTTCTCCTTCAACTAAAGTAAAATGCCCTTCCAATATTATATGAAATAATCCAAAAGAGACGAAACAACATCTTGATAAATTTCTAAAAATCCTACTCCCAAATAATCCTACCACTAATACTGAACAATTCCTTAAGAACCCAGCTCCTTTCTCCTTTTTTTCTATCTCCGACTTCCGCTTCAGAGGTTAAACAAGTTATCACATCTCTCTGCAACAAACTATCTTCTGGACCTGATGAGGTCTTTCCAACTCTTCTAAACAAATCAATGACGAAATTTCACTTCCTCTATCTCACATATTTAATATTTCGATATGTGAAGTTGTCTTTCCCTCCTCCTTTAAACGAGCTAAAATTATTCCAATCTGGAAAGCAGGAGATGTTGATGATTTAGGGAACTATCGCCCGATCTCTATTATTAACACTTTCTCAAAAGTATTTGAAAAACTATTTCATACTAAACTCTCCCACTACTTCTATCAAAGAATCTCATTGCACAGCAACAACACGGCTTCATGAAAAGAAAAAACACAGAAACGGCTCTGATTGAACTTACTGAATTTGTTACAGAGAACATGGCCTCTAATAAAATCCTTGATTTCAAAAAAGCCTTTGATTCAGTTAACGTTGAAATTCTACTTAAAAAATTAGAGCATCGTGGCGTTAGAGGTCCGCACCTAACTTGGCTGAGCTCATATCTCTCCGACCGGCAGTATCAGCTTATTCTAAATGGATATTCTTCTTCCTGGTACTCCACCCCAAAAGGCTTACCTCAAGGGTCTATCCTATCACCCCTTCTCTTCAACTTATTTATAAATGATCTTATCTTAACATCATCTGCCTCCAATTGCATCTTCTGTGCAGACGACGAAACTTTTCTTTTTGCCAACAAAAATATTGAAAATCTGAAACAAGATGCCCAACTTTCACTGCTCCATCTTAAATCTTGGCTTTCTGCAAATGATCTCACACTAAATACATCCAAAACAGTACACTTTCACGTAAAAACTTTTCTATTATTTACAACAACTCACCAATACAAGAGGTCTCCTCCTTCAAATACTTAGGAATCTATCTTTCCCATGATCTTTCTTGGAATTTACATGCCCAAAAAATTGCTTATAAAGTCTCCAGAAACCTAAGCGTTATCAGAAAATTAAACTTTCTCCCAGCTCAAATTTTAGTAAATCTATATTGGTCACTCATTCATTCAAATCTTTGTTATGGAGTTGTAGTATGGGGCAACCCTTCTAAATTTTATGAAAACATGCTACTTAAAGTTCAGAAACATTTTCTAAGATTCATAGATAAAAAACCTAGACACTATTCTACTTGATCCCTCTGGCCTAAATATAATATAATCTCTTTCCACCACATCTATAAACTAGAATTAGCGGTCTTCACCTATAAAGTAATTAATAAAAAACTCTATCCCTGTATCCCACTAACCATTAACCCTCACACCCATTACTATGATATCAGATCTGTTACCCACCTGTTACTATCCATTCCGAAATCTAAGTCTAACTATGAAAGAAAAGTTGTTAGTTATGCTTCGCCTCAACTTTGGAATGAAATACCTAAAGAGATCCGTGAATGTCCTTTTCTTATCCAATTCAAAAAAAAATTAAAAAACACATTTCAACCTTATTAATTTACTAATAATCCACCTACTATTGAAGTCAGGCTGAAATTTCGATTCGAATCCCTTTCCACCTACCACCTTCGTCTTTCTCTTCTATCTTATCTCTTCTGTATCCGCCAAATCCCTCACTCTATTCTTACTCTCTTCCTGTTCCCTTTATTTCACGTACCCAAAATACCTAAATATGTTCTCTGTCAAAAATAAACATGTAAATATTTGCTAAAATTTCAGTTATTTTCTCTTTTGTAAATATTATGATAAATAAGGAAGTGAATGGGAAGCACCGTACTTGCGTACGGCACTGGTAGAGGGCAGTGCGATGATCAAAAGATTTAGAAAGAATTAGGAAGCGTGTACTGACAGTGGACAACCCGAGCCTTTATCAGCAGTTGTTGACTTGCCGCAAGAGTGGTCGGCTGTTTCCAAGCACCTGACTGTCCGCCAAAGTGTGGTGAAGGTTATTGACATGCCAGGACGGAGTAGGCGAGCACAGTTTGTGCAATTAAGGAGATTTGAGCGAGGTCGTATTGTTGGTCTGCGGGAGAATCGCTGAAAATGTTAGACATGAATGTCGGATGGCAACGGCACACGCATACACACCAGAACCGCCGCATCATACGAGCGGCCATCGCGGATCGGACGGCGACCGCAGAACAGATTAGGATCAGTATCGCACCCGGGATGTCAGATAAAACCCTGTGCAACTGTTTGCTGGAACCTGGACTACGATCACGGGTGCCTCGCCAAACTTT
>JAFIDM010006943.1:37458765-37474722 GCA_023159025.1 Thereuonema tuberculata | reverse complement strand
TGTGAGTCTTGGCAACTTATTTTACACGAAGTGTTTTGGGTGGGATTGTCTTAGCTGGGGAAACCCATGGTTTAAAACTTTTTCGATATAATAATAATAATACTAATAATCCCCCTCAAGGACACCCCCTTGTCGTGGGGAGGGGGCTTGTGTGCTCTAATGATGTTGGGAGCTATGCTGGCGGTAGTGCATTCTACCAGAAGGGCCACCCAAGCCAGACAGGTCTCAAATGAAGAGTCAAACTAAGTGTGTCCACCAACCCAACAAACATGGTGAGACAAAAGAAAACAAATCCTATTCCGGATCGGTCGTCGCCCGGGTCAACAAAGGCCGCGTCAGATGTTAGAGTCCCTGGGCATCTGTCTACAAATGGGTTACAGGACTCAGCTGCTATGGTTAGGCAACCAGGGCCAAGCACTGCAGGTCTACTGGAAGAAAAACAACTGAAGCGAAAAAAATATACTGTGTCTGAAAATCGTGCTATTATGGTTTGCTATTACAACTCAGAACCAGAAAAACGTGGTTATTTAAAAAGAATGTTTGAACTTTGGAAAGCAAAATACCCAGATTCAACTATTACAGAACAAAGACTCGCAGACCAAAGGCGTTTTGTAATGCGAAATAAAGTGTTTAGTGATGTAGAACTAGAAGAAATTCAATAAATTTGTATAAGTAAAAAAGTAGAGTCAACTGTTAAAACAACTGAAGGCAGTTTTGAGGAGACTAGTGGCATGCACGAAACACAAATGTTATATGATGAAAATATTCAAATTGAAGAAGAAAGAACTACTGAACCACCACTGACACAAATCAACATAGAAATCACTGATGATCCACGGCAACAACAGTTAAAAGAAAAAATAATGACACATGCACAAGCATGTACAGAAAGACAAAGATTACCAACCTTAAAAGTGGTGTCAAAAAAAGACCTTGCACCAATCATGAAAGATGTGAATATGGCATTAGCAACAGTTCCAATTTTATCTTTGGAGCAAACCAATCAATTTGCTTACAGCACAGCTGTAATTGTCACAGAAGAACTGGGTATTCAAAAAAACAAGCCAAATGGACCAGCAAAATCTACACCAAAATGGAAAATTAGACTGGAATTAAAGATAAAAAAATTACGCTCTGATGCAAGCAATTTGAAGAATATGAAAGAACAAAAATTGAAGAATGCAAAAATCAAAAAGGAATTAATAAAGAAATACTGGCTCAATACAAGAAAAGTTGATGAAGCACTAGAAATTGTAAAACAGCAGATAACAGCAACAGCCAGAAAAATAGAACGTTATAATGCACGAATTGTTCAATTTCGACAAAACCAGCTTTTTCAATTAGACCAAAGACGATTCTACCAAAGCATTAACTGCCTTAACAAGCCAAAATGTAAAAAACCTGATAAGAATGAAACAAATCAGTTTTGGAAAGATCTGTGGGAAAATGAAAAACATTTTAAGCAAAATGCTGGATGGATAAAAGACTTTGAAAATGATTTTTGTGAAAATCAAATGCAAGATCTTTTTATTACTACAGAAATGATTAAAAAGCGAGTAAAAAAAGTCAAAAACTGGACATCAACTGGTAATGACCAATTGCTTGGCTTCTGGCTCAAATATCTGACTAGTCTACACCCGATCATAGCCAAGCAATTTAACGAAATTTTACAAAGTGGAAATATAAGTGAATGGTTAACAACTGGCAAAACTTATCTTATCGAGAAAGATCCAGCAAAAGGTGCGACACCTGGAAACTATAGGCCTATAACATGCTTGCCAACATTATTTAAATTGTTAACTGGTATCATTGGTGATAATATTCAAGACTTTTTGGAGGCAAATAATATCCTGCCTGTAGAACAGAAAGGAAATAAACGAAATAGCAGAGGTACAAAAGATCAACTTCTAATTGATAAAATGATACTAGAAAATTGCAAGAAACGAAAAACAAACTTACATATGGTCTGGATTGACTACAAAAAGGCATTTGATTCATTGCCTCACAACTGGATCATAAAGTGTTTGGAAACAATAGGAATTAGTAAAAACATTACAGTATTTGTTAAAAAAACAATGAGGAAGTGGAAGACACAACTAATTGTTGGAAATGAAGAATATGGACTAGTTAACATCAAAAGGGGAATTTTTCAAGGTGATTCATTATCACCACTATAGTTCATCATTGCCATGATCCCCTTTTCAATGATTTTAAAGAAAACAAACCTTGGCTATCAAACTTCCAAAAATTCAACAAAAATTTCACACTTACTTTATATGGATGATTTGAAGCTTTATGGAAAATCAGACGCTGAAATCCAATCACTTGTTAACACTGTCCGCATCTTTAGCACTGATATCTCTATGGAATTTGGACTAGAAAAATGTGCAAGTGTGGCATTAAAAAAAGGAAAAATTTTGCACAGTGATGGAATTGAAATGCCAAATGGTCAAAATATTAGAAACAATAATGATAAAGCTTACAAATACCTTGGCATTTTGCAAATAGATAATATCAAGCATGGCCAAGTTAAGAATATCATCAGTAAAGAATACGTACAAAGGGTCCGAAAGCTATTAAAAGCAAAATTAAATGGTGGGAATACTATCAAGGCCATCAACACTTGGGCAATACCAGTTCTAAGATACACTGCTGGTATCATCAAATGGACTCAAGCTGAATTGGACCTTTTGGACAGAAAAACAAGAAAATTAATGACAATTCATCATTCGTTGCATCCGCGCAGTGACATTGATAGATTATACCTACCCCGTCAAACTGGAGGTAGAGGATTACTGCAAGTTAAACAAACAGTAGAAGAAGAAAAACATGCACTGGCAGATTATGTACAAAGCAGTCAAGAACAAATGCTTATTGCAGTTACAAAACAAAATTTACTAAAAGTAAATAAAACAAAACAAGATTATCGACAAAATGCAATTAAAACAAGGATAGAAAGCTGGCAAGATAAAAAATTACATGGTCAATTTCTTAAAAACATCAAAGGAAAAGTAGATATGGATAAGACCTGGTATTGGCTTACGAATGGAACATTAAAAAAAGAAACAGAGGGCTTAATTCTAGCTGCTCAAGAACAAGCTTTACGAACAAATGCAATTAAAGCAAAAGTTGAAAAATCGTCAACGGACTCAAAGTGCAGATTGTGCAAAGAATCTGATGAAACAGTGGATCATATTCTCAGCTCATGTAGAAAAATTGCACAGACGGACTATAAGACGCGGCATAATGCAGTTGCAAAGATGATTCACTGGAACATCTGCAAAAATTATCACATTGCAACAACAAACAACTGGTGGGAACATACAGTAAACAATGTGACTGAAAATGATATCGTGATAATACTGTGGGATTTCAGAATTCAAACGGATAAGATCTTAGCACACAATACGCCAGATTTGACAGTGATAGAAAAGAAACAGATATGGCTAATTGATATAGCCATACCTGGTGATAGTAGAGTGGAAGAAAAAGAACTGGAAAAAATCACAAGGTATCAAGACCTAAAAATCGAGGTTCAACGATTATGGCACAAGCCGGCAGTGGTGGTTCCAGTGGTTATCGGCACACTGGGTGCTATACCAAAAAACCTTGGTAAGCACTTACAAGATCTAAATATTGACAAAATCTCCATCGGTCAACTCCAAAAAGCCGCACTGCTTGGATCAGCACATATTTTGCGCCGATACATTACGACATCCTAGATTCTTGGGAAGAATTCGATGCGTTTGAAGGCCAACACCAGCTAAAGAACTGGCAGCTGTGATACACATTGTTTTGTAGTGTCCTGTATAATAATAATAACGAAGAGCAGAAGGACTGTCGTAGGAATTCCCAGGGTTGTAAGGAGCAACTCCTTATTGACTCGGTAATCCTGCGGCAGGCGCGCGCGAAGAATAGAAACTTACACATCGCGTACATCGACTACAAGAAGGCATTTGACTCAGTCCCCTATTCCTGGCTTTTACACACACTTCAACTCTACAAAGTACACCCCAAGATCACGGCATTCTTGGATGCCACGGTGAAGAGTTGGAGCACAACATTACACCTACGCACCTCCAACACCTCCATAACTACAGACCTTATTCCCATAACGAGAG
The DNA here is from genome assembly GCA_023159025.1 of Thereuonema tuberculata. Classification (NCBI taxonomy): domain Eukaryota; kingdom Metazoa; phylum Arthropoda; class Chilopoda; order Scutigeromorpha; family Scutigeridae; genus Thereuonema; species Thereuonema tuberculata. The sequence goes on along the minus strand of JAFIDM010006943.1, from coordinate 37,470,601 downwards.
GTATTTTCCAGGGACTCCTTGAGTCCTCTTTGGTTCTGCCTCGCCTTGAATCCATTAAGCCACATACTAGACAACACAAAACACGGTTATAGGCTTACCTCAGGCACTCTGACACCATACAAAATCACACACTTACTCTACATGGATGATATTAAACTCTACGCCACAAACAATGCACAACTTACCAATTTACTACAAGTCACAACACAGTTCACCAAAGACATTGGGATGGAATTTGGAATTGACAAATGTCGCAAGCTACATATAACACGCGGGAAGACTACGAATTTGGAGGGTTTTGAACTGGACCATGGGTTGGCCATGTAATCCATGGAAGAGGGAGAGACCTACAAGTACCTGGGCTTCCAGCAAGCGCGCGTCATTGACAACGCAAACATCAAAAACGCACTCAAGAAAACATATCGTGCTCGCGTTCACAACATCCTCAAAATACAACTCAATGCCAGAAATAAAATTAAAGCCATCAACACTTTTGCCGTCCCCACACTAACATATTCCTTCGGCATAATTCCATGGACAAACATTGAACTCGAAGCACTACAACGAACAACACGCACTACATTCACGAAACACTACATGCACCACCCAAAGTCCACTACGGAAAGGATGGCTCTTCCCCGCAAGGAGGGAGGCCGAGGACTCATCAATCTCTTCCCCCTACACGAAAAACAAGTACACACACTTAGGGAACACTTCCACCAAAGAGCACAACGCTCCTCACTCCACTCAGCCATTGTCAAGGCTGACACACACCTCCCACCCCTGGACCTCGCAAACCCTTCTCTAACACTCACCACCCCCGACACCCACACACAGCAGCTGCATGAATCATGGGCTCGTAAGGAACTCCATGGCAGACATCGCCACGAACTCAGCTAGCCTCATGTCGACATGGAAGCGTCGAACAGATGGCTGACGAGTGGTGAGCTGTTTGGGGAGACCGAAGGGTTCATGATTGCAATACAGGACCAAGTCATCCCCACGCAACTACAAGAAACACATTCTACACGACGCAAACACACACGATGACAGATGCAGGAAATGCCACACTACACATGAGACGATCGACCACATAATATCAGGCTGTCCCCTTCTGTCCCAAACAGACTACACAATCAGGTAGCGTCGATCGTTCATCAACAGCTAGCACACAAACACTCACTTATTAAGAACACGGTCCCATACTACAAGTACACACCTCAAAGCGTACTAGAGTCAACCTCACATAAGCTGTACTGGGACCGCCCCATTCACACAGACAAAACTATACATCATAACAGACCTGATATCACACTTGTTGATAAGGTCAACAAACAGATCTATCTCATTGATATTGCAGTGCCTATCAGCAAGAACATGCAGAAAACTCACGCAGACAAGATAACTAAATATACAGACCTAGCACGCGAGCTCCAGAAGCAGTGGAGGCAGGACCGAGTACGTGTTGTACCCATCGTCCTGTCCGCCACTGGTCTGGTGCCTCACACATTGCACCACAGCCTCAGCACACTAGGACTTCATAAAAACACTTATGCACAACTCCAGAAGGCTGTGGTACTCAAGACAACACGCATAGTTAGGAAATTTATGAACACAAGCACACATCCCTAATCATTCTTGCACACGTCTTTACACTTGGCAATATGTGCTTTGGTCCTTGACCCGCCATATTGTTTTTGCTGGGGAAACCCAAGGTTTGAAACATACAAACATAATAATAATAATAAAGCCCCCATGGACCCTACCTTCTCGCGGTGGGGGCGGGAACTACACTAGCTTTAGGGTAGGCTAAAGGGTCCAACCATCTATGATGAGAACTGGTTCTAATACTGAACATGCTGCATCGGGTGTGGCGCAGGATAAAGTCACCCGCGTTCGGGGGTTAGGTAGAGGCCTCCATTCGAAAAATATACTACAGTCTCCCGCAGGTGGTGGTTGAGAAAGTGCCACCCCATTCTGTAGTATGGCTACCACAATGCCCGGGCAACACCATCCAGCCCGAACGGTCGGAAGTGTTTCGTCTGTGTCAGAGTGGGCGACCACCAAGACTGGAAAACCCCGCCAGCGCATCCCATAGTCATCGCAAATGAACCAGGATCTTATGCGCGACTTCTACACCGCACCGTTACACAGTTAGGGACTCATCTCACAGGATCAGACAGCCACTACACTACGCATTCACTACACGTTATCCATCGTTAGGGCTTAGCGAACAGCGGGTAGCGGATCAGCGATGTTCCATAGTAGTAAACAATCTTATTCCTCCATGCATGCTTACACAAATTAGAGAAGACGTCGCAATCCAACCACAGGATACCACACCCCACCACACCAGAAGACACTATCTTTATGGCAAACACAGAAGCAATCTGTACTCTTTTGTACACATGCCCCAACACTACAACTAACGACATATTACAAGCAGCACATGATAATTTCTACACCGCACTAACACAATACACAGGCACAGATCCCACATTCAGGCCTCCACTCTCCAAAGTACAAACATCAAAACAACTCGCCACAATCATACACCATCTCAACACACACACTATCCCAAAACACCTTGACAATATCCAAACATTAGAAGACATACACACAACACTCCACTGCGCGGCACAGGGAACCATTCCGGCACTTGGAATCAAACAACACCACATACCTACCACTGCACGGGTCACAAGAATACATCCCCCCTTGGAGACGTCGCCTTGAGGGCCGCATCAGCGACCTTAGAGGAGACATAGCCAGGCTCACACAATACTGTGCAGGAAACAAAACAAAGAAACTTATGTCCCAGGTTAGGAACATATTCAAGCACATAAACACTCGCCATTCACACTCAAACCATCATAAGCAGGTTCAGGAACATCTCGACACACTAAAACAAAAAACTTAGTGCACTTACAAAAAGATTACAAAGATATAAGCAGTGCACTCTGCGCAAACAACAGAACAACACTTTCCAATACAATGAGAAAAAATTCTTCAGATCCCTTACATCTCCCTCCACTACACCCAATACAAACACTCCCACCAGCAAGGCATTACATGAATACTGGTCGTCCCTGTGGTCCAACCATCCCATCCCCCACAATGACAAAGCACAATGGATTACAGAGGAACAACAACTCGCTGAACACTTACCCTTCATGCCCTTCCATGATATTACTCTCGGGCACTTATAGCCAGCACTAAAAGATGCACACAACTGGAAGCCTCCTGGTGCAGACGGCGTCCAGAACTTCTGGATCAAGAGGTTCACGTCCCTGCATGGGAAGCTAGCTCTTGCACTCACTGACCTAATCCAACACCCAGAACATATGCCTCTTTTCCTCACATAGGGTTTCACTTACCTACAGAGCAAGAACAATGAAACTGCGCACCCTGCAAACTACCGTCCAATCACTTGCCTCCCCACACTTTACAAACTCCTCACATACTGCCTTGCAGACAAACTCTGCACACATATCGAGTCACTTAACATCGTTTCCGAATAGCAGAAGAGTTGTCGCAAGAATTCCCAGGGTTGTAAGGAGCAATTCCTTATTGATTCGGTAATCCTGCGGCAGGTGCATGCGAAGAATAGGAACTTACATATCGCGTACATCGACTACAAGAAGGCATTTGATTCGGTCCCTCATTCCTGGCTCGTATATATTCTTCATCTCTACAAGATCTCTACAAGAACCAGAAATACGGAAACGGCATTCTTGGATGCCACGATGAAGAGTTGGAATACAACATTACATCTATGCACCTCCAACACCTTTATCACTACAGTCCCCATTCCCATAGGGAGAGGTATTTTCCAGGGAGATTCTTTGAGTCCTCTTTGGTTCTGCCTCGTCTTGCATCTATTGAGTCACATACTAGATAACACAAAACACGGTTATAGGCTTATTTCAGGCACTCTGACACCATACAAAATCACGCACTTACTCTACATGGATGATATTAAACTCTACGCCACAAACAACGCACAACTTGTTAATTCTACAGTCAGCAGCTATTTTAAATAAATGACCATTATTATCGGTGATCGGAGATAATATTTTTCTACGATTATTTCTCCATCAGACGGACCCCTAGGGTTCACCCAGCCCTGTTTCAGATGGGCGGCGTCGGGCTGACCATCTGACCTGAACTACTCCATTGGTCAAGAATCGCTTTCAGCCTAAACTTCCCAACGCACAAGGACCTGGATGGCCTGAAAGTGGTACAGCTTTTCAATAATACACAGATTATTTCTGAGTTATATTAAATAGATGTTCGAATAAACAGTCGGAAACGAATTCATTAATTGGCAAGAATAATATTTCAGCAGAATAAGCCATAGACAGTAAGTAGATATGGTAATTTTAAAGGGAAGAAATCAGGAGAGATGGTCAGATAATCGATCTTCTCCAGGACTTGCATTGGCTACATTCTTAGCTACAAGCTGTCACTTCGAAATTCTCACCAAACGATGGTTTGTTTTGGATAATTGTATGAAAATCTCACTTTTCTTTTTACAGAATACTATTTCTGCATTACTACAGTGTAAAAATAAACAGCAAAGAAAGAACAACAAGCATTGTAAGCTACTTTACCCATAGTTGAGATAAGAATTTTTCTTTTTAATTTTCAACACGAAAATACATCATATCAACAAAGTGAAAATGAAAATCAGTGGAAATCTGATTTACTTATAATAAAATTAAGATAAGTTCTTCAAGGAAAGACTGGGCGCGCGGTTGCCGTTGTCCCTAAGACATTGGCCTCTCACCTCTGAATACCGGGGTTCGGTTCTGGTAGACGGATGTGGGTTTCGTGATGGTAGATGATCCGCGCTGGTAAGGTTTTCTGTGGGTTCTCCCATTTCTCCTGCACTTCTCCCACCATGCTTTCTCAGTCTTTCTCTCCGTCTGTCCTCATTTCCGAGGGATAGCACAATAGACCTACAGGTCGAGGTGATTGGCTTCCCTGCCACCCAGTGGCGTAGCAAGAGGGGGGGCGGACCGCCCCGTGCCTCCGCCTGAGAGGGGCCCCAAAAGCCAGCCTAGGGGCCCCACCAGCCAGCCTAGGGGGCCCCACCAGTCAGCCTAGGGGCCCCATCCAGCCAGGTATCCCGACCAGCCCCTTTACAACGTTTTTTTTTTCATTTGGTTGTTGAATTGGAGATTCTGTTTTTTTTTTGGTTGTGGAATAATGGAACTCCCGCCTCGGGTCCCCAAAGGCGTTGCTACGCCACTGCTGCCACCCTCAATCAATCAAGTTAAGACTGTTAGTAAAATATTTGTTGTGCATAAGAAAAATCTGTTGCTAAATTTGGTTCTTTTAGGTCTTTCATGGGTTGACTTGATTTGTTCCTTCCCTCTTTCAACCTCCAACGCTGACTTGAAGGTTTCCCAAAAGCACAGGCTTATGAGATTATGTTGACCAATCATGACAAAGTTTGAGTATAGGTGGTCATCATTAGCTCGTCCGTTTTCAATCCTGAAGCAGAAAAGCAATCCTCACTTTACTGAGGGTGAGTAAACCTTAGGGCCCATCAGGAGGAGAAATAGCAAAGCATAAACCCCAGACGTTCTTTTTACAACAATGAGAACATTCAGAATTAGTCAGCTGATTGTGACATAAATAAATTCATTATTAGAACAATATTTAGACTGATTTTAAAATGAATGAATAATTGAAAGTAAACATTGTTGTAACAATGAGATCGGTGATAAACTTGTTCTAAAAATAAGTATAGTAATTTAAAATGTTTTCAATTGTTTCGAAAGTGTATAAATAGTTGAGGTTAACTTAGTTATAAGTAATACACCGATTGGCATTCAGTGCGCCATTTAAGTATGGAGGTCGGCCGTTTAGTCAGTCGAAGAGGTAAGTATAAATCCGATTATAAACGGTGCGCCATTTAAGTATGGAGGTCGGCCGCTTATAGTCGAATGGGTTGGCTAGATGGTGCGCCATTTAAGTATGGAGGTCGGCCATTTAGTTAATGTAAATTTTTCCGCTTTCCTGGTTATCACCTTGTCGTGGTGAAAGGGCTTGTGTGTTTCAATGACCCTAAAGAGTTACACTGGTAGTAGTCTTTTTATTTCGAAAAGTCTTTCATTTTATTAGATAAATGTGATTCTATTATTTTATTAGTTGATTATAATTAGTTGAATTTATAAATCGCTATCGGTCTATAACTTTCAAATTTTTTGTAATAATTACGAGTATTTTTTTTATATAGGAATTATTTTAGCAATTTTAAGGATCTTTTTAAGGCATTTATCAAATTTATTGTGAATATTAGGATAGTAATCCTAAAATTATTTGCTACATTATGAACATAGACACAACCACACATCCCTAACATCCCTCCTTGCACTTTTTTTTTTACACTTAGCAACATGTGCTTTGGTTCTTGACCCACCATGTTGTCTTTGCTGGAGAAACCAAAGTTTTGGAACTTTGTTATAATAATTATAATAATAATGGTTCGTTGCAGCATATTTAGTTCTGTTCGAAACCACTTGATAATACCAAAACTGTTTGATAGCATAAATATTGAAAACGTATTTATTGCCTTAATTACATTTTTACCTTTCAGCTTGGATTTTGAGAAGTGAGGCAGACGGCTTTTGAATTCGGAAGTCAATTGTATTTTGACTTGATTCTTATCTACTTTGTGATTTTTGATGTATGTTGATATATTATAAAGTTCATTTTCTTTTATTTGCTGGGAGAAGAGAAAGATGGTTGAGTATTAATAGGTATTGTATTTTTGCGTGATTTGCAATTCTTTTTAAGGGAATGCTTTGCAGTTTGGCATTTTGATGAAGCACTTACAACAGTACGGTTTCCTAAGGAAAAGTTACAAATAAACCCAAGCCAAGAGAAGCTGAGTGGTTACACAATCACTACAAAGCAGATATTACCATTCTTTAAATATGCTATGAGATTGATATAAAAGCATGGAACATGTGGATATTGATTGAAAACATCTAATCCAAGACAGAGTGCTTGCTGTCCATTCAGGATGAAATTATTCCAACTAAAAATACTTCAAAAACATTGTTAAAGATCCTGTTATGATAGAAAATAGGTATAGAAGATGTAACAGGCCAAATGGAACTGTTGATCCTCTTCTACTCTGAGGCTCAGAATGATTATTTGAAAAGATATGATAATGTTGCAAAAATATAGCAGCTGTTAACACACCATATTACTCTTGGTCACCCTTACCATTAATTCAAAATAAAATATTAAATTTTATTTCAATAGGAAGTTATTTACAGTCCAAACAAGATAGCAGAACAGAGCTGATTTGACTTTATTAGACCAAAAAGATATAATAATAATAGTCTACCGTTCCATCAGGAGCATAAGTTGTCAATTTAACACTGTCCATTTGCTTCTATCGATAGTCATAGGTTGTAGTTCATTCCAACTTCAGAAAGGGTCGTTCATCGCCAACTATTCCGTGGTCTTCCTCTCTTCCTTGAACCTTATAGATTTCATATCAATGAGGCTTTACTTGGTTCATTATCGTTCTTCTGAAGCGTAAGATCAAACCATCTAAATTTCCGACGTCTTATCTCTAAGTTAATGTCCGTCTAGACAAAAAGATGAAACTATTAACATTAATAGATGCTGCTAAACTTGAGGAGTAAAAATGTGACTAAAACATTCAATGATAAACTAGCAAGCTTTTAAATTTTAAAAAAGATAATGGAAATGTGCAAATTGGTGCCTATCGCTATAGCAAGTACTGGTTTAATTCATGGAATTTTGAAAAATAATATCTTCTAATTGTGGTTCAAGGAACAGATCGTCTCTCAGCTACAAAAGGCTTTCATTCTGGATTCACATCATTTTGTTCGAAATGTATAAAATATAATTACGTATTTGGTTGGTAGATGATTATCCCTATTCACAACTATCACGAGAAACGAAGAAATAATAATAATAATAAGTGAAGTGTTTCATTATATAAGAGTAGACCATGCCAGGGTAAGATGCCCAAATTAGACTTAGGGCACAATGCTACCAAGAAGACCAAAATTCTTACAATATGCTTTTTTTCCCAATGATTTTATAGTAGTAATTATTTTACATTAGTTTGCAAGCAAATAATAGCAATTTTTATTTTAGACCTTCCAGAATATAAAATATAGAGAGGTAGAAACAGAAAAGGGCATTTTTTGCACTTCACCTCGAGCCAGAAATAGCTCGATCCTGCCCTGGGCCTTTCTATTTTTTAAAGTAGCTCAATATGAAAAACGAACTTTTGTTATAAATTTGAATAAGACCAGATGCAGAACACTGCCAGGAAGCGAACAAAAGCAAAGCGTAAGATTCTGTAATAATGATAAATGATTGGGGAATAGCGGGTGACGCTAATGTGTATTAATTACTTTCACAGAAAAGAAAATAATAGGTAATTTATTATTATGATAAATTATTGTTATTCTTTTCCTTGGAACAGAGAATTTGTCTTTTTAAAGTAATAACGAATTAATCAAAATACAATTGTAATTTTATTAGGAAATAAATAAATAAATTATTTAAGTTCATTATTACTTCTTATTGGCCTTTTTACAAAATAGTTAATGAAATAAAAGAGAGAAGCTTTCAACAATAAAAAAAAAATAAAAAAAAATCATATAACTTCAACGTTAAGTAAATTATTTCCGTTTTACCTCACAATACATGAATCTATTGCTGGAACTCGTTTGCAATTTAATATAAAAGACAAATTAAGTGAAAATCAATATTTTACTAAAAGAATTCAATACTAATAGTTCCCGCTCCCTCTTTTTCTTCTATTTAGCTGTAATCCTTATTTTATAGCAGCTACCTTCAGTGTTTATATTATTATTATTATTACTTTTTTTTTAACAAATATTTTTTTGCACATATTGCAGGGTCGTAGATAAACTAGTTTAAATTTTATTTTATTATTGTTGATGTTCCGAAAACGTCTAAGAAAGTAGCAATTGCTTTTATTTGACTACAAGAGCCATTCATTTTTACAAAAGCAATAAATTTTTGAGTAAAATTATGGAGGAAAAAAATTCCGTAATTTAATATAATCCTCAGGGGCTCGAATTTTTTGCTTCAACAAGTTGTTTACCGGACTATTGTTATTTCGATCCAGCAATACAGCTCTTTTGTTGCAATGTTTTGATTAACATCAATAATTGACGAAACACTATGGGTAAATCTGGCTGATGAGTCCTAGTAAAGACGAAACAGCTGTTCTAGATTCCCGTTGGACGACGGCTGAAGGCGTGAATCATATGTGCAGTTTTCTTAACCTCTTTTTCTTCATCTATAGTTGATATTTGGAAACAAGTAATAATGCATTAATTAAGCCAAAAAGCTTTGCTTCTAAACTTTTATTTACAGTAGATTATTGAAAAACGGCGTGCTGAGTACGTCCGCAAACAATTGAATTTCGTAACAAATAAATTTCGGATGCCCATTGTCAGGCAACAGTATTATTGCATGATCATCTCAACTGCACAAATTTCCGACTGTTACAAATGGATTTCAGCATTGTAAGCTTAGAATTTACACTTTAATTTATTTTTAGTTTACTTGATGTAATTTTTTTATTTTTTTTAACTTTCAGAGAGAAGCAACCGACAGCCATCTAGTATTATATTAAAAATTCTAGCAATCAATTCAGTTTTCAAAATTTTAAGATAATGTTCAAAATTCATTTAAAATATTAATTTTTCTATAGCATTTGATACAGACAATTTAGGCTATCCATCTATGGGCAGGGCTGTCGCCTGGTTTGTTGGCGCCCGGGGCAAGATTACGTCAGGCGCTCCCTGAATCTCCAATTCAACAAGCAAAAAAAAAAAAAACGGCATCTCCAATTCAACAATAAAAAAAAAACGGAATCTCCTTCCTTTTACCGTTGCCGCGGCGCCCCCCCCCCCTAGCCGCGCGCCCAGGGCGATCTCCCCGGTCGCCCCGCCCACTTTTCCTTGTTTAAAGCGGTCCTTTTCCTTGTTCAAATTCAAATGTGAAGCATTGCATTTGAAGTTCAGATTGTCTTAATCCCATTTCAATGTTTGTTAAATACAAGAGTTTATATTGGATTTTGTTTTGTTTTTGATTTTTTACCAGAAAGTAGAAATGGAACCATTGATTTCTGAAATTAAAAGTATGACAGCAAACAAACAGACATTGTCAAAATGTAATCCTAAAGCAGTTGTGAGGCAGTTTTTTAATGACGGAGAAACCAGGAGGAGAGTGTGGATGTGGTCGATCAAAGTCATGGTAATGAATAACTCATTCACAAGAAGAGCAGCCACAGCGAATCTTCTGTTGTGTAAATCCAGACTGAGGTAGAAGAGAAGCAGTTGAGCAATCAGAAGAAAAAACTACGAAAAGAATCCGAGGCGGCACAGGATTTTCAGCAGCTCAACACTGAGAATAACACATTCAGACACAAAGATCTCCGTTGACAGCGATCTCCAGAGACGATCGGTGTTAAAGCCAGAGAAGCTCAATTTGATCTAAAGTCCCTCAGGTAGACCTAATGCAGTAAAAAGCAAGTAATTGATTCCAAATACCCTCAGGCTAATAAAAAGAACCAGGAAGAGAAGGATGAGTCCTGCCAAGTACTTACGAGTACTAACGGTACTCGTAGCATTCAACAAGATGTTCTGTTCAATATTCTTTGAAAAATGGATGACGACGAATATGACGAAGAAATGCCACAGAATAACAATAACAACTGATGCAATGAAAACACATTGTTCATCCCAGTCCTGACCTTCTAATTCAATGAATATTCAAAGGCAAACAGTTTAAAGTATACTGAAAATTTTGAAAAGGCCTACGAACTGAAGGGAACAAATCGTTATCACTGCTATCACAAATTAAAACAAGAGATTCTTAATATTCAAATATTATTAACAAGAACGTAAACAAATCATTTCATTATTGAGTATTGCTTCCTCACCAACTCTCGCACTGATCATTTAACGTAGCTTTGAAAACCCAATCAAATATTTCATTATATCTGTTTCTATTTGAACTCCTTAGAAATAACCAATCCTAATGTGGCTTTTATAACAGATCAGGAAGTGAATAATGATGTTGAATGTCTATTGATAAACCAATTCTTAGCCACAACAATTCCGGTTTACATTTCCTTTTTTTAATTAATTTTTTCCCAATTATTGCATTTCATTTTGATTTTATGTCACTTGATTAAAATTTTGGGACGAATAGATGCTTTACGTAAGAACCACGGTTAAAACATCCAGCGAATGAATACAGACGGCGGCACCACAGTGCTTTTAATCGCGCATTCTGGATTATTTGTAAGAGTTCCTCGCTTGCTTGTTCGGAAGTGCCAAACGTTTTTGTGGTTGGATGGCGTTCTGTTGTCATTGAGGATGCAACGATGCACCACCCGACAGTAGTATCAACAATTGAGTGACTTTGATAGGGGGCGTATCGTGAGCTTACCGTATCAGAAGGACAGTGGTCGGCCAAGAGTAACTACCAGGCTCCTAAAATCGTAGGATCGTAGATCAGCCCTCAGGACACCAAAGCTGCCCTAAATGCCATCCGAAATGAGTTAATGTCATCTCCGCAGACCGCTGTGATACGATGAACCATTGCCAGAAGGCTTCCAGAGGCTGGATTGCTGTGGCGGCGCCCATTGTGAAGGCTGCCACTGACACTGCAGCATCCCCATCACCGCCTGCAGTGGTCTCGCGCCAGGGCAGCGTAGAATGTAATTCATAGGGGCCATATAGTGTTTAGTGATGAATCTAATTTCTCACTTGGAACCGATCACCCCCCCCCC
>JAFIDM010006943.1:37385854-37448325 GCA_023159025.1 Thereuonema tuberculata | reverse complement strand
CTGTTTGAATAGATATGGATAGAGATTTTAGAAATGATTTCGTATTTTGAAAATGGCTAATTTTTTTTAATTAAACTGTGTAGAGATAGAGATTTTTGAGTTCTCATTTAGGAAATATCTTATAGTTTAAGTGGTTACACAGTAGAAACAAGGATTTGGCGCACATTTGACCTTGAGAACGGCAAAACCCGGTTTGGAGCACTTTTGTCCTTGAGAACGGCATATAGTGAACGAAACAGTTTTGTCCTCGAGAAAAAATTTTTGGTATGCCTTGAGAGAATCAATTCACTGTTGTCCTGGAGAATTGAGTAGGGTTAAAGAAGCATTGAATTTTCTATTTTATTTTCTGTTTGAATAGATATGGATAGAGATTTTAGAAATGATTTCGTATTTGAAATGGTTAATTTTTTTTGTATTAAACTGTCTAGAGATAGATGTTTTTTGAGTTTTCATTTAGGAATGATCTTATAGTTTAAGTGGTTAAATCGCAGATGTATTGAATCGGCTGGAGAGTTGGTTCAGTAGATCCAGGATTCGGAACCGGGATGAGATTATTCTTTTTCTTATTTTTGCTCTTTATAAGACTATCTTATTATTCATTTTTTATTTTTTAAAAGAAAAAAAAACAGAAACAAAGAAATAATGAAACGACAGAATTTTTGAACAGTGTAAACAAAGTTTTATTTATGAATATACAAAAATGATTATACGATTTTTCAATTACGATACAGATAAGAGAGGCATGCAGCCTTGACGACAACGGCGTTCAGAGGATACTCGTTCTGGATGATATTTGGAGGTAGGAAATAATTGATTATGCACTAGCTCCTTGACCAGAGCATCGTTGAATGCTTTGTCCGATATCAAATATGACACTAAACTGTTCATGGATTGTCCAATGCATCGGGCCATGGCATAAAGAAGACAGTATTCTCTGCAAACTGTTGAGAACGGTCCTTGTAAAGTAACGTTATTGGACCGAATGAATCTTGAATTCGGCGTAGAAATCGTCGCACAAAAGGGTTGCATGGAGGTAGTCCATAGGAATCGAAATATTCTCCCAGGCAATGCTCGAAGTCAAAGAAAATACAAATCCAATGACTGCCAGGTTCTGTATGTTTATCCAAGTTGATGACGAACAGTTGTTTGGTGGCGTGTTGGTGTAGTTTATTGCAGGGGAAAACACCACCAAAATATTTCTGCGTTTTGGGATGGGAAGAGAGACGCTGGAAAATTTCGAATGTGTTCATGACTAGTCGAGAAGAATGTTGCGAGCTGCATCAATTTCGAGAATTTTTTTGAAATTCTGCACCTACAATCACATTCACTGTTTTGGGAAGCGCCCTCTGAAATGTTAGGTTGATTCGCACTGTGCCTTGATGAATGAGTTGCAGATGGTCCTCATTGGTCAGATTGTCCAGGCTAAGATCAAATGCAAATAAAGCATTCCCTTGGGCGTAATGTTTATAACTGAGTGAGAAGTCTTCGTTGGAGAGAAACTTATTGGTAATGGTATGAAGTGAGAGGTAACTGTGAACGTAAAGTGTTTTTTCCGAAGTCAGGCTTCAGAGGGTGATGGGGAACATTCTTTCCGTCGATGGAAATATTAATGTTGTTGATATGAAAACGATGAAAGTTGAAAGGGTTTTCTTTGAATGATCCATTGAACAGTGTATTATCAACGAGTCCGACAATGACTCTCTTTGGAATTTGGCCGTTGAAGGCGTTATCATTGGAACCCTGTAAGTTGCCCTGGGGTAGAGAAAAGACTTTGCATTTTACACGATTAAGGGGGTATTTGGCTGTGGTGTCGAGTAAAGTTTTCGAATGAGAAATGAGAACACTGGGTGAGATTTTAAGTTTTCTAACGAACTTAGAGGCATGTTCGATATGGATTTTGTAGGTAGGAGCATCTTCGGGAGAGAGCAGACAGAATGAATTTTTGTTTCGAATCATTCGAATGCAAAGATCGACATTACTGAGAAAGGCGAGTTTCTGCTGGAATAAATTGCAATGGAGACGTCCCAATAGATCGACTGTTTTACCTTCTTTAAAGAGTTCGTATCGTTTTTTCAGCCCATCGTTTGTGCTGGTGACAGGATCAAGTTCGTTAAAGGAACCTGGAGTATCCTGGTATCAACCCGAAGCAGTTAGTTGTGAATCTTTTACATCTTGACTTAAATTCAAAAAAGTTTCAAAATAAGCTGTATAACTGTAGCAATTATCAAAGTTCGAAACGTGTTTATCATTTAGTTAAACATCGATTTGACTGAAAAGGGAATAAAGAATGAGGTTGGCAACACTTACTTTGTCAGCAGCTGCAATCGCTTCATTGTTGACTCCTTTGACAATTCGAACTTGTAGGTGGAGAAGAGTTTGTGAAAGATCCAAGTATTCCTCAGTTCCACCATTCACTAGAAATTCGATCGGTGTGCTGTCACTCAGAGATGAGATGGGATAGAATTCGCTATCTAAAGTATTATCGATAGAAATCGTTGTTGGTGGTACAGCAAAGAGGTCTAATTGATTATGAAAACATTCGCAGTTCTTTGGATGGGGGAATTGCCCGGAGGATGGCATTACGCTAGCGATTGAAAAATGTCTCCTTCTGACTTTTGATGACGATGGTGTCTTGCGCATCTTACATTTCCTAGAGGGAGTTACTGCATTTCCACCACTGCGTTTCCGTTTCCTTTTTCCGGTTCCTCGTTGAAATGCTGCAGACGAAAGAATATCATCGACAGTCTCACGAAATCTCGTTTTTGCAGCCTCTTTAAAAGGTGTTCCCTGTTCGATATCATGTAAAAGTCGAGTTCCGCCACACAAGGCCGACCGTCCTGCGGTGAGGGCTATTTGTTTGAGGAAAGGTTGAACCCATCGCGAGAGAGAAGAGAACAGGCCTCCTAACCCGTGTCCACGCTGATATCGACGTCCAATAAACACTGGTATTTCGCCATGACCTGCTTGGTTAGCGTAATATTGATCACATTTTAAAGGGTCGCAGTAATAGGGAGTGGGGAGACGACGAACCATTGTTGTTTTTTTTTAGCGAATAGAACGAAAATGCAGTTGCACTATAACTCGTCCTCTCTCAAAAGGAATAGCAAGTCCTGCATCATCGCGCAGATGAATAGAAATAGTTTCGAAAGAATGACGTAGTTGAGGTCGATAATAGAGATTGGTGTAGGATTCCGTGATGAGATCTCTGTCATTGTCTCGAACTTGGACCATGCATAGTAGTGGAGCCATTGTGTCTCCGACAACGCTGCTTTCCACAATATCCGAATAAATATATATACTATAAAATCCTCCGTACAGATCGAGAACTGAAAGTGCTTCTGTGGTTTGGTAGAATTCTTGTTCTCCTCCAAAACCTAAGATATCCGAAAGATGTTTCGAGAGGCACAATTGATAGTTTCCCGATATGTGTACAGTGACTTTGTGAGAAAAGAGATTGTAAGAAATTCGAATTCCTGTTTCCTCATTGTAACACTGCTAATGCGTACTCTTGTCACCAGCTCGGAGGATCGATGAGGAGGAAGAGGAGGCGGCGGGAGAATGAAAGAGGTTTTTCCAAACTTGTGATTGGTTAGCCTTGCTGACATCATTGGGAGCCATTTTAATGCTGCAATGATATGTGTCGTTATACGCCTCTACTATATCCTCTAAAACTTCCAGTGTAATAAAAATTTCTAAACATCAACGATTTTAAGGAGTGGTGAAAACGTTCCACAATTGCAGCTTTAGTTTCGGAATGAGTTGTGAAAAAATGAATATCATATTGTTACATGTCGTTTTGGACCACTCCCCTTCAACGGAGTCGACTCGATCCACCCATCCTACCTGTGTCGAGTCGACTGTTCCAGAGCCTAGATCGAGACAGTCTGTGTACATAAAACGAGACACAGAGCACCTGAACTTCAGTTCGTCTGTGGGCAGCAGCTGAGCAAGCAGGTCTCCACTTGGAGGAGAGTGTTCCAGATAGTCTTGGGACAGCAGCCCAACCAGGAAGTCTCCATTGGGAGGAGTATGTTCTAATTCGACTTTGGGCAGGAGCCCAGAAGGAAGGTCTTCATTTAGAGGAAAGCATTCGAGTCCAGTCGTGGGCAGGTGTCCAGTGAAAGAAGTTTCCTATCCGAAGAACGGTCATGGGCAGGAGCCCAGATAGGAGGTCTCCACCCGGAGCCAGAGAGTAGAGTTGGTTTTGTGGCTCTCAGCAACTAGAGGGTCTCCGGCCTGGAGATAGAGTGAAGCAGAAGAAGTTTGTTGGGCAGCCGCCCCAGAGAGAAGTCAATTAAAACCGAGCCAGGTGTATCCGTTAGTCCGAAGACTGTGAAGAAATGAAGCCGAGACAGCAGCAGCCATTCCCGGCAGAAGCCTGAGAAGAACGCTAGCCATTGGAAGGCATCGGATAAGACAACCGACGCCGAGACGACAGCACCCATTCCCGGTAGAAGCCTGAAAAGATCGCAAGCCACTGGAAGGCATCGGATAAGATAACCGATGCCGAGATGACAGCACCCATTCCCGGTAGAAACCTGAGAAGACCGCTAGCCATTGGAAGGCATCATGGAAGACAACCGAAGCCGAGATCACAGCACCCGTTCTCAAGACGATCGCTAGCCGTTGGTAGGCATCGGAGAAGACAACCGAAGCCGAGATCACAGCACTCGTTACCGGTAGATTCCTGTGTCGATCACCAGTGGAGGATAAACTTATTGCCAGAACTCTCACGTTATTCGAGTAAACTGTAATTCGAATTTTACTTTGTAAATAAAGTCTCTGTGGTTTTGAATTACCCTGCTCAGTCCTACTTTGTTTCCCAACGCCACTGAACAAGCTCAAAAGTTCGGTAGCAAATATTCTTTTAAAAGATTCTGAAATTTACGGTTTAGAAATTCCTTACCCTTGTCTGTCTGTAGAAAATCTGGCGTTCCCATTCTGCCTGATTCAAGAAGTGATCTAAAACCTTCTGTAACATGATTTGAATTTTTTGATTTTAAAGGAATGACCGAAGACTTTTTAGAAAATACATCGATAACTGTCAGTAGGAATTTATATCCGTCATTGTAACGACATAACGGCACATCAAACTGATATTGGTTTTTTCTGTGTCTAATTTCCCAACACTTTGGGTAATTTACTAATAAGGAGAAAAAAACCCAACAATTAACAAAAAGGATAAAACAGGAGTTGTATATGGTATTAGGTGTAAAGGGGGTGGGAATAAGTGTATCTATTGGGAGAGACAAAAAGAAGGGTCTCCAAGCATATGAAGGAGCACGAGACGGCAGTGAAAGGTCGTAATAAGCAATATTTAATGGCAATTCATCAACAAATGGCATGAAATTATGCATGACAATCCAATAATTCTCGCTACAGAAAAGGATTGTTACCTAAGAAAATTTTACGAATCGTTAATAATTAATACACATAGATGTTATAACACAGAAGTGTCAATCCGGAATGCATTGTTATATGATTTAAAATGATACTGTTTAACTTGATGTTGTTATTATTAAGAATATTCTTTGTAATTTATGATGTAGTTCTGGTTACTTTATGTTTTTAGTTATGTACACATCTGAAGACGAGAAATTCTCGAAACATGTTATGTGAAAGAAGTATATTTTTGTTTAATAAGACTTGTGTATTATGGTCTCTTATATATAATCTTTTGTGACATTAAGATCGATTAGAATTTTTTTGAATTCTGGCCAACCCCTCGGTCGGGAAATATAGTTGATTAATTCCGCGATGTTAGTACCCGGAATTCTCTTGTTCCGAACAATCAGCTCTCCACTCGATGGATGCAACTTCAGTTCATGGTGGGATTTCAACTGTTTGAATAATGCTTGTCCTTGGTTACGATAGTTTTTGGGAAGAATCATATGCAGCATACGGTCCCACGATGGAGTGACTTCTTCCTCTTCTTCATCCGTCGTCGTCTCACGGTCCGTTGCACCCCCTGGGGGCGTGGCGGCGGTGGCGGAAGGGACGATCTGATCTTCCATCGACGGAGGAGGATGGTGGAGTTGTCGAAAGAAGACTCGGTATTTTTGTTGTAAATCACAGATGAACTTCGATTTTACATCGTCTGGAAGCTTAGGATTAGTCAGCAATAGATCCAATTCGGACTGCAACGATTGTAGTTTTTGAAATAGGGGTTGATGTATATGAAATGTTTCAGACGGTGCGAGTCTCTGTTGAACCATTTCTTCGGGTAAGACGATTAATTTTTTGAGTGTGTCCATTATCCACGTCCCAAGACTGAACCTAGTAAATCTCCCAGAGCTGGAATTAAGAAAGGAAGGAATGCTCCACTCGTCTGCACCAGCAGTCTTCTATGGCTCTGCACACTCTGTTTCGGCTGTACTAGGACTCTCAATGTCTTCTTGTATCGTTGGAGTTTACGTTTCTCACTGGGAGTGATCGAAACAGTTCCATTCAAAACGCTCTTGATGACTTCGCAAAGACATCGTATTAAATCGTTCGATCCGTAACGGAGAACTCCTTTGAGTTGTGGAGGATTTAAGGATGGAAATGCTTGGAGTAACTGCCTGTATTTCATAAGACGGCGAGGCGATCCTCTCCTCATGATGGTCTGATGACGAGTGATATGCTTCATCCTTCGGAATTATGGATCAAATAGGCGGTTAGAGGGGTGTCTGGAAAAATTCCTGTACGAATGCGAAACGAATCTCATGTTTCAGGTTTTAGATCGATGAATAAATATCCAAACGGTTTACTCGGAGCCTCTTTGTATGCTTCGAGGAAAAGTTTTTCGTTAAACACTTGTCTCGAGAAGTAGAGAATCTGTTTCCGATCACGAATGTTCCTAAATAAAATGATGTAATGGCTGTTAAACGAGATTGTTCTATGCACTTTCCTGATAGAAAAGATTCTGCACTAAATAGAGAACGCTGATGTTTTTATGATGACTGTATGTCGTGAATAATTGTTCAACAACTTCCTGGAATTTTGAAGATCCCATAAGATCATCCAAAATAAGTAGCTTTCATTGAAGGGTGTTGAGAGTCTGTAGTTTCGGGATTCCTTCGAAGAAGTGCACGAAACTCGAATATTCCAACATCCATGATTGATAAACTCCGTAGTACCAAACAATTTTCTTGGGTGGCGGTTCAATTAAAATATCTTTTTTCTTTCCTGACCAGTTCTTTTTTACCGCAAGATGTAGCTCCGGCTATCAAACAAGTGAAAGGATGTTTTAAACTGAACGTGTTCTTTTCCACAACTTCCATCGTTCTGTCTGATGCTTCCTCCTCCAGACAAATCGCAAGATCTTAAAAAAATTCTTTCTTATGAGTTAAGCATTTACAAATAAATGAGACTGGAGAGAGTAAACGTTCAAACATTTTTTTTATTTAAGCTTTGAATGAAAGATATACAAAATAAAAACTTATACGATGTTTTATTTAAAAAAATGTTACATAGAATATAAAATGATTAATATTTTTTAAAATTGGTATTACATGCCTTTTCTTTTTTTAAAAGTACATATGCATAATATCTTTTGTCTGAATTTTTTTTTTCAAAAGCCATAAGGAATTGTAATAAGATTTGTAGGGAGTATAACACGTTTGTCAAAAATTGCTATGTACCTTTTTATTTTGGTTCTATTCACAATCTTTCTATCATCAGTCCTTGCAATCTTATGTCTGTTTATTACGCTCGTTTCAGTAGGTACATTACCATTTATCAATTCACGGACCATCTTTTCCATCAGATCTAAATCTATATGTTTCTTTGTTTCATACGATAAATAGAATCCACGGATTTTACTGACAATGAAGGAAGGTTCATCAGGCATTGAGGATTTCACTTTGAATGCATAATTTTTAGGTCCAACGGTACAAAATCTTGTTATCATATATTGCCCGCCAAAATCTTTTTTAATTTGGTCTGACATATCACCTAACATGTTTCCAGCAACAATTGGACATTCACATTGCTTCTTGTGAGTAAAAAACACAGAGTCAGTGTCAGTGTACATGCAAGCACCTCTCAGTAATTCCATTTAACTGAGAATTTGTAAACGAGCATGGCACATAACAAGAGCAGCAAGTATGAGATTTGTATGACCACCAGTTGGAAGAACTTCAGTATCATCTTTCCACTGTATCTGGGCAATCTTATCATTATTGAAGAAATTAATGCTATTGACTGTTTTGGTATCATCATTTAACAATTTAAAGAACTCTTTCGGATCATTTACAAATTTGGTCTGCGTTCTCTGTACTGATTGAGCCAGTTTCCCATAAAAACTGTTAAGGCATGTCTTGGCCAAATTCCTCAGAGGGAGGTTTTTTTTAATATCTCTGTAATCTAACTCAATCCCTTCTTTTTCAAAATAATCTTGAATGTAATCCTTCCTCTGTTCATCTGTGATACAATTCGAAGGAAATCCTTCGCTGCTTTGTTTGATCTTGAGAAACATGTTTACGTAGTCTGTAAACAATCCTCCAGAACGTTTTTGACGATTGCATTGTTCTGTCATCGGAAAATGCCATACATGATATAGTTCCAGAATTTTATAGCCACGTTCCAGAGCATACTGCACTTCGAAAGAAACCCACGTTCCCAAAAGACTTCTGGCCTCATCATTGTGAGTGCATCTAATTTTCGATTTTTTCTCCAGATATGTTCGGAAAAGAGGGAAGAACAATTTCTTTTCAAATCGATAGGGCAAAACTTGATGAAAAAAGACCTTTTGGCGGTGCAACTTTGCATTTGATAAGACCACAAAAGTTTGATATATTTGTACTCGTAAACTTGTTTAAAATCTGAGGGATACCTACACAATATTTTATGTATTTCAAAACGTAGGGATAGAGGCTTAGAATATCAAAATACCTAATAACTTCATCGCCGTTAGCATTATGTACAAGTGGTATCGCTTCTACTCTTCCTCCGAAGTAAGCATCTCTCGGATTAATTGGGGATACAATCGCGAATTGCTTGACAGTCTCTCATAGCTCATCATTTTCCTTTAGCATCCTAATAAATTGGCATTCCCATATTTTCTCGTACTGAAAACCGTGAGAGCGAAAAGAGTTTTCCTTTTCCAATGTCTGCTTGTACAGTTCCTGCATAGTACAATGTGAATGCGGATGTCTAAGACCTCTCTGTTTCTAGCAAAAAATACAGCCATGGAAAAAACATCCATAGAATTCGAAGACGGTATGAGTAGGCTCGTGATAACCGTCCACAAACCATCGATCCAGCAATTTTCATTCTTTCGAATTGCCTGCATGCTCAATGGTGATATTTCTCTGAGACTCAATTAATGAAAGGCATTGAAGAGCGATTTTCGAATAATGTCGGGGAGATCGAAATCCCACTTCAGAAATCAAGAGAATGACGTTTTCTTTAAGACATAGAGATCTAAACACCTTCATATATGCGGCAGAAAAAGTAAAGCTATTTCGAAAGGGACAATGGCCAGTAACTTTGGCAAACAAATCCCTGAATTTCAAACAACTATGTTGCAAGATCTGCACATCGCTGATATAATATTGGTAATCTCTCTCCCAAAATCAAATGTTACATTGTCTTGAGTTTTATACCAGTCATTGAATTTTGAAAATCCTCTGGCTTCATTGATTGGGGATTATAATAGTGAGATGCTGGTATTGCTTCTACATAGTTGTAA
The DNA here is from genome assembly GCA_023159025.1 of Thereuonema tuberculata. Classification (NCBI taxonomy): domain Eukaryota; kingdom Metazoa; phylum Arthropoda; class Chilopoda; order Scutigeromorpha; family Scutigeridae; genus Thereuonema; species Thereuonema tuberculata. Next base: position 37,438,652 of record JAFIDM010006943.1, on the reverse strand, counting down.
TTCTCTCTTTTGTTGAAGAGATATGGAAAATATCCCTTCTTGATAGATGGATCCTCGATCTCGAACATTTCAGGAAGTGTAACTAGGCTAGTTGAAAAATAAGCGAAGGAATCGAGGAAGCGAATCTTTCCAATTTTCATGTATAACATCTTGTTGCCATTAAATATAAGCTTTGGTTTCAGGTTGTTTTGAATGAAATATTGCAAAATGAAATGGTTGTCATAGCCCTTGGAATTATGCCCAATAAAACTAACTTCTACATCGCTGTACTCTTTCAAAAACCAGCTACAAAATTCATCACGAGCTTCATCCCCGAAGAATGTTCTCCATTTCATTCCCGTTTGGGGAGCACAATTTAAACAATATTCGCTCGTGGTTGTTCTACATATGTCACAAGAAATCTGCGCTACAAAAAGATTCACATAATGCTCCACGATCGCATCACCGTGTTTGTCTTTATCAATCACATCTTCCATCCGACATTAAAAATCGTAAAATACGAATCGTGTATTTTTAACGTCATCGTCAATTTTAGGAAGTCTGATTACTTTCATGAAACAGTGATGATTTGATTCCCCATACATTTTGCAGTTGTTGCAATAGTTGAAAAAGCACAAATGGGTTTTTCTAGAGAGCATATCTCTTGCTCTATTACATCATTCGCATTTCACATATTGTTCACAGACAGTGAGCTTCATAGCGCCCTTCGAAAAGGAAAGAGCCTTATGATTTTCAAAACATTGAGGATTTTTAAACCAACGGCGACAATTTTTGTACTGATGCCATTTTTCAATATTACAATTGCCAAATGTTTACATGCCCAACAGTAAAAAGTGCAACAATGACTGTTCTTTCTCCAATATTTTTTGAAGCATTTTATGCAGAAATAGGGTGTGCCGTAAAATCCAGTTAATTTTGTTATCACGGCAAAATGAGAATCGTACAGATACAGATAAATTTTATGCTCATTCTCAGGACCTCCAAAAATTGGTTGGTTTCCATCCTCTTTCGAAATCACATATATCTGAAATTTGCTATGGAGATAATACTCAGATAAATGGAGTGCTCCAATTTTAACGGAAGCCTTTTTATGTAGTGCCAATGCACGTGGAAAATGGACAGCTCGGCCATAAACAATGGAATTTTTCATTGGATCATTTTCAGCAATTGCAATAGCTACCACCAAAGCACGTGCCAAACATGTTCCATCGTTCGTGTTTTTAATTTTAATTATTGATTTATTTGCTCTGAGCCACTCGATGAAAGAAACATTACCCATTTTCTTATATCTACCACCAGTCAGCGTAAGTACTTTAACAATTTTTACTCTTAACTCTTGATTGAAAGTTATTACTTTGTTGCACTGTGCCAAGCGTTCCAACAATGCCGATAATTTGATCAATGTTAAATGCATCTCTTCTTCTGAAAGACAGCCATGCCGGCCAATCGAAAGAATTACTCTCAATCGAAATTCCAATTATGTCTCTTTCTCGCGAACCTTCCAACAATCTATTCATGAGATACATAAAGAGCATTTCCACCAATTTCATTACTGGAATCTTTTCTAAATTCATCAAATGGATTTCATCAAATGTAGGAATCCTCATCAATACATGAAATTCACTGGCCTCTGAATGAAAGTGTCGTACCGGACGATGTATGACATTTTTTATCTGAATCAGGTTTTCAAAAAGTGAGACCTTATTTTGTTTTACTATTTCGTAGTCGGAACATGAATCCGACTCCCAACTATCTCTTAAAATTATGTCCGACGCCGAGCTGTCAGTGATATCATCACTTTCCAACAGATTTAGATTTAGATCCGAAGTTGATGGTCGATTCAAATCCATAATTCTACTATGTACATAAGCATTTATAAAAATACAAAATAAAAAAATAGAAGCGAGCAAAGTCACACAAGAGCAAATTTGTAAAAATAAAAAAAAGCATGTATTTACCTCAACATCTTTCTTTTCTATTAGTATGTAATCATTTGCCCGTCTTGGAAAACGCTCTCGGATCCTCCGATTTCGCTCACCTCTTCGTCTGACAGCAAGGCTCGTAGGGTCTCCGTTTTGCGTGGACGTCGACCTCCTTCCTCCTTTTTCTAAGTTGCGTTGTTGCCGCTTCGTCCATCTTGGAAAACGCTCTCGGACCCTTCGATTCCGTTAAATTCTTCGTCAGATTGCAGTGGTCCTTGTAGAATCTCCGTCTTGCGTGTACGTCGAGCTCCTTGTGGTTTCTTCGTCGCCTTCGCAGGGGCGCTGCTCCGTTTCAATGATGAAGATGGCAAATCGTCTCCGTCCTCCAAGATATTTTCTTTTAAACGTTAAGAGAGGACTTCGATCCCATTCTTAATTTCTTTGGAGAGATATCTTGTCAGAGTTTCGAACATGGACTTGCTCAAGGAGATCGAGGCATCGTAGTAAGTAAAGATAAATTTTACCCCCGAGTCCTGAGAATATCTGATTTCGAGTTTTCTCCCCTCAGTAAGAGAAATTATGGCACCTACTGGAGTTGTATTAGATCCCTTCTTTACGCTGTTTTGGCCGGAAATCTCCACTTGCTTCAACACGTCAGCAATTCGTCCTATTCTCTGATGTAGAATGGTCGCATCTTTCGGACTCAAGGTCTGGTAGCGACGAAGACCCAATTTCGATGTATTTTCGAATGTGTATACGCACAGCTCGCTAGAATATGCGTGCCTGGACAAAGACACCTCTTCCCAAATGATAAGTATGCTCTGGAAGTTGAGTTCCAGGAGCTAACTAGAATTATAAAAAAAGAAAGAAAAAGCAAACCTAAGCATTTCAATTAATCTCGAAAATCTTTTACATGTTAATCTTCAATAACAGCAATTAAAAAAAAAAGGCATAGGTTATACTTACATCAAAAAATTCCTCGGCCATGTCGATCTCGATCATAGAAGAGGCAGCCATCTTTCCTTTACGAGAGTGGTCAGCAGTACAGGAACAGGATAATTTCTGCAGATCAAGTGAAACTTTATATACAGTTTGAATGTAGGACAACAGACCCTTATGACCATCCTACAACTTCTCTGTGATTGGTTAGGTTATGGAGCTGTTTAAACATTTAGTAAATGGTCTCATTAACTGTTTTATTTTTTTCGTGCATAACCGCATCACGGAACTAGAATTTTTGGGACACGACTATCCAATTACATTTTTTCTTGACTGGCTTATGAGAAACTTGCATCCACCATTTTCTCAGAAGATTTGCTGATCTCAAGAAATAGGGAACTGTTTTATTTTTTTTTATCTCGCAGAAGATTTTGCGAGAATCGATAGAGCAAAATTAAACTTATCTGTTTACGAATGGATTATACAAATTCAAATATCTCAAGATAAAGAAAGCATTATTGAGAATAATAAATATATTAGTCAATAATATTATCCTTCTATTTAGGAAAAATTCTAAACGAAAATTAACTTTTCACATTATTTAATATTAGATATTGATATTTTTCTGCATTGAAATGAACTTTCCTTCAATTACTAAAACGATTCGTTACTTTATGAATATCAAAATATTGTTATTGTACTGGAAGAAAAGGATATAATATCTCTCTAAATTAAGAATAACATCAAAATAATATATAGATATTTTTATCGAGTAGAATCTATTTTATTTTCGAGTAAAAAAAAGTAAGACTAAACAAAACTTCATAGACATAAGAAAAGTCAAATTTTTCTTTTGAATTCTTAAAAGAATATGAAAATTATGTTATCTTAGCGATATTTCTAAGAAAATATGAAAAGAATCCATTTAAAAAAAAGAGAGAAAACAAATTAAAAGAGATGTCTATCTTAACTACAAAATTTGATCTTCTAAGAAAGCTTGTACCATCCATCTGACAATTACAAAGAAGCAACACATCTTATTTTCATACAAAGAGAGTCCTCTCCTTCTCTCATATCAATGAGCTAGTCATTTTCAGATCTATCTTTCTCTTCGTCAGTTACAAAGAAGCTATGCATCTCTGTAAGACAGTGTGATAAGCTCTCATTTCATTTAAAACTAGTCAGTTCATTTTCCAGCTCCATGTTGGTAAGCAATAATTTTACTCAAAAATCTCTATCTCTAGACAGTTTAATATCAAAAAATTTAACCATTTTCAAAATACGAAATCAATTCTAAAATCGCTATCCATATCTATTCAAACAGAAAATAAAATAGAAAATTCAATTCAATAAGGGGAATTCCTTCTTATCTTCGTTCACCCTACTCAATTCTCCCGGACAACATTAAATTGATTTCTCAAGGCGTTCCAAAAATTTTTTTTCCAAAACAAAACTGTTTCGTTCACTATATGCCGTTCTCAAGGACAAATGTGCTCCAAACCCTTGTTTTTAGTGCGTTTTGCCGTTCGCAAGGTCAAATGTGAGATAAACCCTTGTTTTAGTGAGTGTTAAAGTGTATACTATACTACTATTATCAATAATTAATATTATAAATGACATTATGAAATTGTTAATTAGTAAGATATATATGAAGGATTGGTGGGGGGGGGGCGGATGGGACGGTGATGCCCTCCATCAGAAATTAAAACTTAGGAAATTATGTTAGAATTTGAAATGATTTTCCAAAGTTCAAAAATTCACAATCACTCTGCCCCACCTTCCCCTATTCGCATCCAATATTTATACCGGACCTCTGCTTCTTGTTTTTTCAGATCCCATAAGAATACTATAATAGCTCCCGGTCTGGTACTGTCTTTCCTTATGACTGCTTACTCTAATTTAGCACATTTCCAACATTTGCTTTTCTTTTAGTTCTAAAAGACAGTACTATTCCAGACTACTGTGATGACATCTTGTCTTTTTATACTAGATGTAAATTCTTTCTTGCTGAGTTGAAGGCGTTTAAGAGTCTTTTCCCTTTGTAATAACTCTTCAAAAGCATTTTTTTTAAAAACTGGACTCGATCCGCAAACTAGAATAATTATTTTTTTGTGTCTGCATTCTTCTGTATCTTTTCATCGATCGCCTTCCTCTATATATTATTTTTTTAATCCGATTATCATCACGTTCCCATTGTTGCACGAGTTTATCGGAGTATATCACTCCGCAGATTTAAGAAGTACATTCTAATAATACCGAATTAAGTAAATCGATCTTTAAATATTAGGAAAAATAAGCAAAAAAGAAATTAAATTAATACTATTTTCCTTTCCCTATTTTAGAAAAGAATTAAAGACAAAATTTTCAAAGGTACACTGGCACTAATTTTTTTTTAACTCACACAACAAATCTTAACAATTACATGAAAATAAGAAATATAAATATAAGAAATATTTATATGTCAAAGATTTATGAAAAAACTCGAACTAAATACAAAAAAATAAATTAATAGATCTAAACTAATGAAAAAAATTGAACTATAGATGATAATTCTCTAGTCATGTTTATAATTATTTTGTTCTTAATTTCAGTCAAATACTATAGATTTTATTTTCATAGTTAATTATTAATTTACATTTAATTATTATTTACATCTTTTCAAAGGTTTGTTGCAGTTTTTGAAAAATAAAGACCGCGATGGTTTTGAAGCTGATTTATCAGGTAAAACGACAGTAAGCATTGAGATCTATCAAATAAAAATTCATACCACACCAGGATACGGCCATTACGAAGCCTCTTTGAAGTTCATCCGTAATGAAGACAAATTTCTTGTGAAAACTTCAGATATCAGCCGAGTTAACAAATATGGAAGCCAAGCAGCCTGCATAGCAGATACACAACATCACCTTAGATCTTATTGCTATTGTAAATCTCAGTAAAAGAGAAGATAAAAGGAACATTTCTACAATCAATTTCAAGAATAGTCAATTAATAAACATGCCACTGTGATCAATGAATGAATTATGTAAATAACAGCTTTGATTTCAGAATGAATATTAAAAGAAGTGACTAATTTTCCCATATTTCGTCTTAAAATCTTTTCTATTGTAAAGTATAGTATTAAACATCTTCCACGACATCAGAAATAAATGTTAAAACACTACATTTATTTCAAAAAATCAGCAAATTTTCGAGGAGAAAATGGTTTCGTGGAAGATGTTTAATAATATGACTAATTTCCCGTTGATTCCATGTAAAGTATCTTTTAATATTTTTTTTAAATTCAAGTGCATTTAGCTTAAAGCATGATTATAGTCTTTCTCGAAACATTATAACCAAAATCTCTCTTTAAACCTCTTTTTAAAAGCCGTTTAAGGCATCTCTAATCCTCTATCCTTCGATTTAATCTAATCCAAAAAGAAACACTCAAATGATTCACTATGCCTATATGTTGGTCTATACTCACTTGTTGCAAACTAAAAATGAAGCCAGTCTGTATTCTTTTTCATGGAATTTCTTTCAAGATTTATCAACAGACTTTAAGGATTCGGGAACCCAGGTAAACAGGTGGTAAACCGTTTCACTGATGACTGGAGGAGCCGGTTCAATCGATGGCGTATATCCGTGATTGTCCCATTAAATTCTCCTCCAGACTGGCTCGTAGGGTCCATCCATCTGATGAATGGGTACCGGGTTTTTATCCCGGGCAGATGTCGACCTCAGCTTAGTCCCATTGGATCCCAAGGACCACGCAGGTCTAAACTGAGACACTTTTAACTTTTTAGCCCCATTTAAGAATTCAGAACAGCGATTTGTTTATTTTATCAGAATTGACAGAACTACTTTATTTAGAAAACGTAAAGCTTCGCCAACAATATAGGCGCCAAATGGCCAATTCTTGTTGCTATCAACAATCACGATTAGTGTCTTGCAAACTTCTTGTCCGATATCCGTTGGTGGCTCAAGTTCTTTTGCAAGTTAACAGTCGCAGGTTACCCCTAATTAGAATGACTTGCTGAAGTCATTCTAATTAGTGGTAACCTGCAACTGTTAACTTGCAAAAGAATGTGAGCCACCAACGGATATCGGACAACAAGTTTGTAAGACACTAATCGTGACTACATCAGTCGTGTAGTCACGCATAGACCTATACTCCAATTCAATTCGTGGCGCCCTTTGTCTTCACGTTACTGTCCTCCAAATGAGAGATGGCTGCCCTGTTTTTGTGCGATCTGTGCATTTATGATCGATTAGTCTGGTCAGGCACTTCCGTCTGATTTTATAACAGGTCGCCGCCATTAAGGTAATCGCTTGTTACTTTGCAAAAGAGCATTTGTATTTATGAATAATATATATTTATTTATTTATATAAATACCTATTGTTAGCAACTGGTATTGAAATAAAGCTAAATAGTCGAGAGAAGTTTTAATTTGGCTTATCAGCATGTCTTTCTCAGTGAAAACAGACGCCATCGTCCATTGTGACAGGAAAACGTAATTGATCAGCTACCGGAAGGCTGCGCAGTTCAAACTTCCGCCGGCCATCTCTCATTTGGAGGACATTAGTTGAACGAAAGGCAATTATAAAAATATTACCATAGTAAGTAGTTTATCTATAGAAATGATAGGAGGGTGTTTTCACTTAATCAGATTAATTCTGCTTGTCAGATGCAGCAAAGACAACTTAAAATTATTTTTTCTCAAGATTTTTACAGTAATGGCCATCGTTCCCATGGACTTCTGAGATCAGAGAATAAAAGAATTGTTCCAAAACAAATAAAAATTCAAGAACAAAATGGCTCAGGATGGATCTTTCTAAATTTATCTTTAATTTCGTAAGAAAATTTGTATATTAAAGGAATTAAAAATATCTTTTCGCTGACTGATTCAAGAGTTGAAGCTTGTTCTATCGTTCAATATAATTTGAAAATCTTATTTCAAAATATTTCCTGGCGGATTTTTTTTATGATTAGAATTAATATACAGTTCCCTTTCATGATGATGATCATATTACTGTAACAATAAATAAATGAGGGGCAGTTGAAGTATTACGTAAGAATTCAAGAGGGGGGGGTCAGGCTTTTCTTATTTTTGCTGATAACGGGAGGGGGATCAGGGTAATGCTTACGTAAGACATATATATTATAAATGCACGCCTTAAAATTTTGATATAATCTTGACTGTTTCATTTTATTCGGCAGTGGTATTTACTGTTAATGATTTGGCAAATCTTATGTAAGCACAAGGGAGGGGGGGTCGGACATCTACTTATTTTTGCTGACAAGGATAGGGAGTCTAAAATGACATAAAATGTGCTTACGTAATACTTGAACAGCCCGTGATGCCTTTCAGTCGAATAATAGCAAAAACAGTGACTATACTGATCATATATGTGACTTGTTTTATTGTTGTTGTTGAGCCGGTTCGCACCGAAGTGCGAGCTTCTTAACCGAAGCGTCCGTGTTCCAGGGAGCGCTAGTCTTCCCAAGACGGCGAACCCCTAGCAGACTCCCTAGAATTTCAAGAGAAAGATATTGGGGTGGTTTCCCGTGGCCTTCCCCAGGACGCCATTAAGGAATGACGTCACACCGAAGAGAAAGTGAAGAAGAGGCTGGACAACACAGGAAAGGAAATTGAAACAGCCATGCCACTGCCGGGATTCGAACCCAGATACTGGCGCACTGGCCGCCACGGCAGACCGCCGCCGAGACCGCACGGCCACTTGCTTCAATACATCAGTATAATTGGTCAAAGTCGCCGCCAACTTGTTGGAAGCAAAGCATTCATGTTGTATAATGTTCGGTACTCTACTATTGGACCGAATACAGCACGTCGGAAGCAACTTCACGACAAAATTTGGATGGTGTTCGGCATGTTTAAAGTTAAATGTTCAACTTAATACCTCTCTGTGAACCAAGTCTTTATATTCGGGGCAAACCTTAATAATCCTTTCTTATTATTCAGTTCTGTTCATTTGTGCTGGGTTGATGCCCTATCTTGTCGATGCCCTGTCAGCTCATACTCATTAATCATTACCTCTCAACACTACAGGGGTAGTAATTCTACAGCAACAAGATCATCATCCGAAAGGAAACAAAGTTTTAGAGTGAAGTATATTCATTCAGTTTTAAAAAAAAATTAGTTAACAAGTGAAATAATTGCAAATTCCTTAAAATTTGAAATCGCATAAGGATCAGGAAACGAATTCATATACAGTGTTACGCATGATGGAATTTCCATTTTAATCGCTTTTTTACGGGAATTTTTTGTATATAATTTTTCGGCATGGATTCACATGAAAAGAATTTTGAAATAAAAAAGTTACACTGTCTCTTCTCCGTAAGGCGTTTCAAATTTCAAGGTAGTCTGTTGACCGGTTCAAAAGTTTTTAGGAAGAGATACATGAATGATTTGATTTTATGATTTCATTTTTCAAAGGTAGTAGGCTTAAAAACAAGCAAGTAAATACCTTTACGTTACGAACAATAAACTCCTTGAATAATGTCATCACTGTTACTGAGAAAGACAATGTCAGGATATGACATCTATTGCCCTGAATGGGAAACATGAATTACTCATAAACATTACTTGGCTTTACTAAATCCGGGTAAGACACTTGCCACAGATGAAAGAAAAATGTAAATAGCAAAAAAAAAGAATAAAAATCTCGCATAAGACACGAACAAATTCTGCATTGTTGAAAAACTTGCTGTATATGTTACTTGTCTCAGTCTTGAAAAGTTCTCAGACGCTAGCATCAGTTTGAAGTTTATTTCACATGAATGATATCACCAGTGATTGTTTCACTCAAAGTGAACGTGGAAATGAAATACTACAACAGAAAATACCAGTTCATATTAGGAAAGCAGCAATTCTTTTAAACTTTTTTTTAAGGTAAATAGTTTATATTTACTTCAATTTTTAACGTATGCCCAAATACATGACAGCCTCACACAAGCGGAAACATAAAACAAGCATTAAAAATCCATAACTTTCACCTCAGTATTCACTGAAGATGCCTCGTACTGAGGTGAAAGCTAAGGACTTTTAATACTTGTTTTATGTTTATGCTTGTGCGCGAGCTATATTCTTCTCTAGTTTATATTTAGCTTCAGAATTTAATTTAAAATGACAACCCAATTTTTCGATTTTGCTTATCTGCGCCATCTGATTTCTTTTTATCACTTTATCAGCTGTAAAGTATTAAAAAATAATTAGATGGCGCATATAAGCAAAGTCGAAAAATTGGAATGCCATTTTAAATTAAATTCTTAAGCTAAATATAAACTAGATAAGAAACTAGCCTGCACACAAGCATAAACATAAAACAAGCATTAAATGTCTATAGCTTTCGCCTCAGCTAATACACAATTGTTAAATTCTCCCCCGATTAGTTGAGAGTTAGTAGAGTGTATCAAATTTGGTTTGTCTCCATTGATGTCACATTTAAGGAAATACTCTAACTGCGTCGTTTCGCCTATTACTTGATTTTTATTTTAAACTCTGATGATTTAAATAAAAGTGAATTAAAAGGACGCCACAACCGTTGAAATTCAAAAATAAACAGATCAACAGATAATTACAAAGGAGTTGAATAAAAGAGATTAAAATACAGAAAAACGGAATAACTAGAATACGAAGGATAAAATTATGATAAAACTATACAATAACTATAAAAATCACTACAATATCTATTGGTTTTATCAATAAAATTGAAACCCTCATAGTTCTCATTGTTTCGCCTAGCTAGCACTGTAGGTTACAGTTTGGGAGACCACAATTTCTTTCCCTTTTTTATCCCTAGGGGTTTCATTCCTGGATTTATGTGCACCAGTTCATACTTTCAGCTTTCCAGGTTATGGGGAAGGACGAAACGATTGGATAAACATGACTGAAAGTTTTATCCCATCTGGGGCGGAAGAGATCCCTAACTGCTATGAATTATTCATTGGTAACATCTCAGATATTACAAAGCGTATAGTCACACATCAAGACATACTAAAGAGATTGTGATTTACGTTTCCTCACGTTTACAATAACATCTTTCTCCAAACTATTTAACAGATAATCTTCGCTGATTAAAGATTATAGAAAAAAAGGATTAAAATTGAACAAGTTCTTCAGAAATAGGTTTAATTACCGAACTTATTAAATAAGAAAGATGGGAAAACGACACAAAAATTAAAAATAGCTGAGCATTCATCGGTGAGAGTTTGGGATGGCCCGTTTCGTCCTTTTTTGGGACTCATCAGCCAAAGCCACTCACCAGATGAAATGCTCAGATAGTGCAAAAGTAATAAGGGTATCCACACCCGCTTCCGGCTGTGGCTTTCCTTCGAAAAGAAAACACATTTAAAAAAAAGAATTATATAAGTATAATTTCAAATCCTGTCCTTGGTTTAACCTTGGTTGTCTTTGTATTCAAATTCCTTTGCGCATGATAGATTCTCAGGACAGGATTTGAAATATACTTATATTGTTTCTTTTTTTAAATGTGTTTTCTTTTCCAAGAGAAGCCACTGCCGGAAGCGTGTGTGGATACCCTTGTTACTTTTGCACTATCTGAGCATTTCATCTGGTGAGGGGCTTTGGCTGATGAGTCCCTAAAAAGGACGAAACGGGCCGTCCCAAACTCTCACCGATGAATGATCAGATATTTTTTATTTCTATCTTTTTCCCATCTTTTCTACTAATTTAAGACACGTTATTTCTTGTTTATTAAATAACATTACATTTTTTATACCAGGGGTGGTCAAACTTGCTTAACTTGAGAGCCATTCACGATAAACTTCAGATGTCTTAGAGCCGCAAAATATGAACGAACACAAGTTACTTCATAACTCCTATAATATTTCTAAGTAATATGTTATAGACATTCAGTCGTCACACATCCTTTTAATATCTTCTAAAAATACAATATTTCCTTTCCTTAAACAGTAAACTTCATCAGGTTCTGAGGACAGGAAGAGAGGAAGAAGAGAAGTTTTTTCCTGTCCTCAGAACCTGATGAAGTTTCCTGTTTAAGGAAAGGAAATATTGTATTTTTAAAAGATATTAAAAGGATTGCGTCGATTGAATGTCTATGTAAAAATATTACATACAAGTTCTTATTGTTACAAAATGCATATTTTGTTACCAAAAATTATATAAATATTAAGAAATACTGTACATATTCACATGTATAGTTTTTAAACTGTTATTTTGGATTAGTTTCAATTGATCACCACTAAATATTCATCGGTTTATATTCTTCTTCAGTTTAAACCCGGTAAATAATTAAAGAACAAGAAATTTTTTTATTTACCTCTCATATTAATTATGATGTAAATAAGAGCGCAGTCAAGAAATCGGTTTGGCCACTTATGTTCTCTATTATAACTATCAGAATTCTGTTATATGCATTATATTCTTACAATAATACAATTGCCGCAAATTTCAAACTTCAAATATCGATTCGTTCCTTTTTATCAGTGAGATGTTCAGTGGTGTACCTACATTATAGAAATGGCCTTTCTATCATTGGAAAATCAAAGCTAAACAAAAAGATTGTTTAAAATAGCCATAATGGCCCAAAATAGGATTTTTTTTTAGAGTGAATTTTTAAGTGATCACCGATTTTTTTTCTATCCCTTTTCACCTTTATGACCTTTTCATGCATACTAAGTATCAAGGATATTTTTTATAGAGTTGCTGAATTGGGTGTATCCATTTTCCCCATCTCAACTGAGTGTGGAAAAAATACGATTAAATAATTATTATTAATCATCTGAAATGACAAATATCTACTATTTAACAGAACAAACAGCGAAAATAAATGGATAGAATTGAGTTATCTTATCCAGTTGTTTTTATCAGTATTGAGAATTCAGATGGTAAAACTGAGTTCTCTTAATCTTATACTCTTAATTGAGTACAAGATGCGAAAACGTTAAATGTAATGATGGATGGCAGAATTGCCAAAACTCAATTCATTCATTAGAATTCATTTAATACAATTAGAATTTAACATCCGCCAATAATTCAACAGAAAATTATTCTTTTGTTATAACGGTCTTTCCTTCTAAAAATTTCAAATAATAAATTAGGTGAACAAACACAATCATAAAAAGGTTTATCAAATAAATGCCTCATTCACTTATTGTGATTCACAGCTGCGTAAATGCTGTGTCAGACACTCAGCATCAGCTACTGAAGATGATTTCTGATCTCGGATAGAGGCAGCACGAAGTACTGGATCTGTTCCTTTCATAATTAACTCGTGTAAGATGTTATAATAGTTCTTAGTAGTTATAATGAACATGGAATATTAGACAACTAGTCACCTACATCTCGCCTCAAATGGACTTTAAATTTGTTCGTATCTTTACGTATCTAAACCTTCAATTCACTTCACTGTCTCACTTCACTTATCTGAGCATGACTTTCAAAACACACTGATATATTTTAATGCAATTTTAAAATAGGTTTTGATTATTGCTCCAACGCACTCTTGAAATGAAATGAAATTTACATTTAATGAATGTTTTCGAACCTCTCATAGATTAAGTTTCTTCGTCAAATCGAAATTTATAATGTGGATTTAATGTGAAATATTTTGTGAGCTTAGGTATAACCTAAATTATAGGATCAGCCCCATCTTTGGTATTTTATGGTCCTTTGGTCCTATTCATCAGTTCGTTCGGAATTATGTTAACGTCATCTTGGGTGTGAGTTGATCACGTTTTTACATTTTTGATTGCACAGTAAAGATTGTATACAGAAAATAGGGATAATGATCTTATTGGTTGGTCTTATATAATATTTAGGTGCGTTTTTTATTTCTGGTTAGCAATCCCTAGGGAATTGCTAATACGGTTCTCGTGTATTTGTGTGTGTATGTGTGTGTGTGTGTGTGTGTGTGTGTGTGTGTGTAAAATGCCTTCCCCAGCTCAAACGGAATCGAGCCCCATCAGTCCTGCCTCTTTGGGTTTCCCATGGCCTTGAGGTTTTCGACATTCAATCCAAGCCACTGTCAGTTTTACGAAGCCACTGAGCAGGCCAAGAAAATAATAGTAATAAGACAAAACTTCTCAGAAATCGAAACTGAAAAACTGCCATCGGTTTTCTATACCAAGGGTGGCGGCTCCTTGACATGTAATGTGTAGCTCGCGGAAATATAATTTGCTGGCTGAGCTGCTTTTTGCATCATAATTAATATAAAAGGTAAATAACAAATTTTCAAGTTTTATATTATTTATCGGGTATAGACTGAGAGCCACTGGATTTAAACGTAAGTTGAATGTTCATGATGTCTCATTTAATGTTAATGAAATCCATATTTGCTTATTTTTCTTAGATGTAGTTCATTAGATGTAGTTTTCGTAGTTCATTACTGTATTAAACACTCATATAAGTTGGAAGTGAAGCAGCAATGGGCCATGAAAATTAGATATACTTGTCTGTGAAGGATTTTCCCATTTAGGGTGAGGTTGACTGGTTATTTGTATGTTAAGTTTTACAGTTGTTCAACAACATTCTGCGGGTGCGTCGGTTTTTTTTTGTTTTTTGTGTGTGTGTGTGTGTGTTTTTTTTTCGTAGAGTGTAGCGGAAAGGTGCCTAATACGCGATAGTTCCCTAATATGCGATACTAGCAAGAGTAAGTGATGAACTCTACTGGAGACTATCCGAAAAAATGTCATCAGCAGATTCAAAGACTACAGTGACAACAAAGAAGCCATTACGAAGCTGCACAGCTTACAGTGATATTGTTTTTAAAATATTTCAATTTCAAGTTTTTTGAAGTGTTTGATCAAGTAGAGTTTTTTGCCTAAAAGTGAGTGGATATGGCTATTATATTTAACTATTCTTATTTGTCATAAAAATAATCAAAAATTCAAGACAATTGGTTTTAATTCAAACCCCACGTGGTAACCATGAGGTGAGATTTTTCGTGCAAGATGACTAGCTCCTAATATGCGATACCATTGCAATAGGCACCTCTTTAGAGACCATGACTTCGCATTACATCCGGAAGTTGACTTATCGTCCTTCAAACAATAGTGACACATTAAATAGACATGGTCCAAGCAATAACATCGATATTGGACAAGCTTTGAGTATAGAAGACATCAGGCCACCTGAGGATTCGGCAGGTCAAGGAAGACATTCGTGTTGAGGTTCTGCTAAGCTGATAAAATCGTCTCCTTACAAGAAACAATTGCAACAGTCCAAAGAGAAACGACCTGCAGTCAATTCAAAGAAGATGGTGGTGAAAAAGTTCTTCGTGAACGAAAGCCTTTAAAAAGAAAAATACAAGACAAGTCATCGAGTGACTTGTACTCTTGACATTCATCTCGAAAGCGACGATTCACACGAAGATTTTGGAGATGCAGGTCGCTTATCCTAAGATAAACATGGAGAGATATGGGCACAACGTACAAAATGTTACCGCTGAGTTCGTTAAATTTGCGATGTTGAAGAAGAAAATTTTATGTTTCTGAGTGTACTAAACTGAACCGCAAATAGTAGAAAATGTTGATTAGTATACAGAAATAATTCATAGTGTAACAATTAATTTTTAGTTCTTATATTAACCAATATTGGAAACTTTTCTGACTATCCCATATTAGGACAGGTATTGACTTGTCTGTATTTTCTTAAAAATTACACCTTACTGTTTTTGAATACTGCAAATTCAATGAATTCTTTTTAAACTGTAATGATGAAAGACACTACATACATTTTAGAAATATTTTCAGATTTTAGCTTTTAAAAATTTTCAGATACTAGCTTTTAGAAAGCAACTTCAAAAGGTGTCTCATATTAGAAATCTTTCCTCTAATATCAGAAGGAATACCATAAGGTTCTACATTAGGCCCTTTGTTCTTCACTTTACACCTAAACCCGAATCTCAAATATTCAACAGCTCTTGCTTTTGCAGATGATTTAATTCTGTTAGCCTCACATCAAAACTTAGAACTAGATGCCATACAAATGCAAAAAGCGTTAAATAATTTAATTTCTTGAGCTTATAATTATTAAAGTATTCATTAATAACCAAAAAACCAAGTTGATGATTATTAAAGCAAAAAATAAAATGATAAACTAAAAATTGTGCAGGTTGCTGTATGCATTTAAAAGAAAACATGGCAGGTTTCCTTGATAGGTTTGCTAATTTATATTATTTTGAAAATCAAAAAAAAACTACGACCTAGGAAGTAAAAATAGAATTATGCAAAAAATTCACAATCAAATTAATCCTGTAATATTAAAAATAACATTGAATAATATTAAAAATATCAGAATTTAAAAAAAAACGAAATAATGAGAAAAATTATAAAGAAATAAAATGAACCATATAATACAAAATTTCATTTACAATAAACCTCATCATTAAACTATATGATTATATGTGATTATATTTTTAATGCTTATTAAAATTATACTTGAAATTTATCTATTAAATGACTTTGACTTTAAGTGAGATTCTAATTTAAATAAATCAACATAAATAAGATTTCCTAAGTATTTTAATCTTATAAGTATTACAATTCAAATATTCAAGGTAATCAGAAAGAGGTAACTGGATTTTATTTAGTTGTATTTGTATTTATATATACAGTACGCTTGCACTTCTTTTACTTTGTTATTTGGTGTTTTTATTTAATGTAACTTAATTTTATTCACATTATAACCTGCAGACAGTTCATTTTGTAATTGATCAAAAAAAAAAAAAAAAAAAAGCTCAAGATAAAACCTCTGAGCATTTTTTTAAAAAAAATAAAAATTTAATTCCGAGTTTAGTTCTTATGTAGCTCAAAATCTCATATTAATGTTTCTTAACCCTTTCAGACCTGATTTTTTTATTTAAGTGAAAAAAATTTTTTCTCTTTATAAACCTGCATTTTAGGATGCAATAAACATAGAAATTATTAAAATTACATTTTTATCGAATTATTTCTGAATCTGTGAGAATGTCCAAAATATTGGACACCAGGTCTGAAGAGGTGTGTTTACTAAGTTAGTGGAAAAATTCAAAGAGACTGTTTTCTTGTAGAAATTTATTTTATAAAATGGATATATTGTAGGAAATTATAAGTTATATATAAGGAAGCTATTAACCATTAATAAAAAAGATTATATAATTCGGATAATAATAATAATGTTATTATTTTATATGAAAACTAATAAAACAACTTCTGCCTTTCTTTCGACATAAATACACTTTACACGTTGAACACAGAACTCTTCGTTTTTGCCTTTGCAATCTTTATTTTTACATCTGCCTCCATCCTTCCTTTAGTCTATTGATGGGAAATGATCGAAATGATGATACCGAACTTCTTCAATTGGATGCCTTTCTGGCATTGACTATCATAGTTTTACTTCTTGAATTGATGTCTGATATTACTTGGCCTTCCTCTTTTTTTTTCTCGGATTTTGTCGAGAACAAACCAATGTTTTCGGTTACTCTCATTCTAAATTCAAGATGATTCAAAACATTTTTAATTCAAACATTATTGGTTTTCAAGTAGTTTCGGTATTCAATCCAGCTACTAGCAAGTACAAGACCTATCGCAGGTATTATAACTCTTTAATTTCCATTTTCTTGACTTTTTTCACTTTCAAGTCCATTTTCTTGACTTTTTTCACTTTCAAGTTGAAGTTTCACTTCATGTGTTTTTTACTGGTACATCTTCAAAAAAGTCTTCATCATCTGTGAAATCTAGATCAGAAACTTCTGCAGATTTAATCATTTCAATGACACATGAAGCATCTTTCTGATTTGACGGATCATAGTTTCTTTTTTCCAATAAATAAAAATAATAATATTATAATTATTTATTAATTAAAATAATCATATTATTAATATTTATAATTATTATTTAATAAATACATAATTATATAATATCGCATAAAATGAATTGTAAAGCTAAATATGTACCGGTAAATAGAAAACAGCTTATAAAGATATAATACAATATGATTAAAATGATATTATTATATATGATAATATTAAAATGACATAATTAATATATGTTATTATATATTTTAATTAAAAAATATTTATAGTGATTATTCATTTATTAGAATTAAATTAATTTATATCCCAAACTGTTTTTATTTGTAATATATAAAATTTTAAATACGTAAATAAATGTCAGTTTTACTTCAGAAATAGTTGAAAACATATTTTAATAATAATTTCAGCTATAAAATATTAATCAACATTAATTTTAATTTTATTATGGTTTAAAATTACTTTTTCTGAAAATTATAATGCTAACTACAACTTCACTACAAGTCAAAGAACTTTCCTAACTCTGCAACCTCTCAGACCTCATGTCCAAAATATTGGACATAACTTTAACAATAGAATACAACAAATTATTACAAACACGAAATTATTTCAAATTATTAAATGAAATTTGACATTGTTAAAATTGTTATAAATATTTTTTTAACTCAGAATTGTCAAAATTAATAACTAAATAAATTCACAGAAGTTACTTATAAGAGGTTTCAGCTCCTTGTTCCGCCGCAGTGGTTTATAAACTTCGTAACTCATTCTGTAGCCACTAGATGAAAATCAGCACTTGAAAAACCTGATATAAAATGTCTAAAAAAAAAGGTGTATTGGGTCTGAAAGATTATTTCAGCTTTACTAGTACATTAACTGAATTTATAAGTTGTGTCCAAAATATTGGACACCGGGTCTGAAAGGGTTAAAATAATAAAGATATTTAAAAAAATACATAGTAATTCAGTATTATTCATCTAATTATTATTAAATTGTAAAAAATATTATTTTGTTACAAAAAGAAAAACTGGAACTAAAGGAATTAAGGTTTTTTTTCCAATTCTATTTACTTAAGTTAATAAAATAATCAATAACTCAACCGGAAATTAAATAATGTAGCACTTGCTAGCATGAAAGTGTTCAACAATGGATCACACAGCTCGTGCTTATTATTCGAAACAGAGAAAATTTAGGCTTGATGCTGCGAGACATTTGAGAGTGCTTTTCACGGATTTACAGTTTTTCTTTACATATATCATAAACATGAGAAAATTTACAAACTTCGAAGACAGATCAGCCTAAATCTTAAGCAACAACAAAGGCGGTAAGTTTGAAAAATTACTTTTGTTTGAATTTAATACAATTCAGAAATGTTAATACATTAACATTTATTTTGTAAAATGAAGAACTTCAAATATTGCTTTGGCTGGTTGGTTAGGGTTGTCACTTCACACTCAGTAAATTAAGGGATATTTTAGAGCCATCTACAAAATACGAAATTTTTTTTAGCTTTTTTTTTTTTAATCCTGTTCTAACAGAAAGTTATAAGGCAAATCCATACAATTGATTGTCTTTAAGCAAGGTTCTTCAAAATTTTCATTCATTTACGTTTACATTGCATCGATTTTTATTTTAATATGTTTTTCTTTTTAATTTAATTTTTATCGATAATTTTGAGTTGAAAAATGAATTTGATTCTAAATCACTTTTTTAACATTTTGATTTAAATTATTAAATAAAATTGAAGATATAAAAAAATTCATGTTTGATTATTTCTTATTTTTTTTTTGTCTTTGTTAAATACCATGATTTTACGGGACAATCGACTTATAAAACGGGACATACAATTTAGATGTAAATAAAAGAAAGATGGCAATATTGTAGTTAGATATAGGAAATCATTCCTAGAAATTAACTAAGTACAGTATATTGCTTTAAAAAATTGGGAATTTTTGCTTTGTTTTAAATTGATGTTATATGGAAATCGGTAAACATCCAGTTATTTCGAAATATATTGGCGACTATATCATAATGGAATTTATTTTTATTTTTAGTATTCATATTTTTAAGTATTTCTTCAAAGACATATTTTAATAAAAACTAGAATATGTTCCTTGACTACGGTGGTTGCAGGAAAGGGGTAACTACTGCCCTCTATTGTTATTTACTGAAGGCAACTCCAAAAACAAGTTAGCATCGTTTCTTTGCGATTACGATTCATTTCATTTTCACGTAGCAGTGGTTCTATTATTTTATTTCACACATACAAAAAAAAAAAAAATGTGAAATCATCACAACGATGTGAAATTTTTATTAAGTGACTAGTAAAGCAAATATAAAAATTAAAAAAAATCTAATAAATTTTGCTTCATGAAAAACTACTTCATCACGTATTGAAACAGTTTGGGAACTAGAGGAACCCTGAACATCCTAATAAAATGAATATTTTACTACACGATGAACTTTGCTAATAAACATTATGACGGAAATGAAATAGATACCGAAAATTTAAAGATTTGCTTGAAGAAAATATTTAAAAATAATCTGGTTACTATTTGCATTCTTAATCTCGAGGCAAAGTATTTCAGTACATTCTCAACATAAAGCTTATAACAATGAGGAGCCTGAACTAAAATCACATTGGTTATTAATCTGGATTTTAATCAATTTCGAAAATTGATATGGATCTGTTTACAATAATTCAAATTTCGAAATAACATACATACATATTTTTGAAAAAAAAAAATATTGTCATTGAGTATATTTAGTTACAAATTTAGTTCAAAAATTTTATAGTTAAGTCTCTTTCCTGGCCGTAATAAACTTATTATAGTAATGTAGCTAATGTACATTTTCTGAAGTGTTTTGCATATAAAAATATCACAGACAAATGCTGAAGATAAGTGATTGCATAGTACAGCCGTTTCACACTTAATTGCTATCATCAGTTAGAATTGACATGTGATGAAACACAGAACGAAGGTTAATAATTTTTAAGAAAAGAGAGAAGCCTAGCCTTGTTCGAAATGATAAAAAAATATATAAAAAATTTCATAATGAAAGATTACGATATATTTCATTACAAATTATGAGAAAATCCATTTGTATTTTTACTTTTTTGGTTACTTAAAATCATTCAAGTAACCCAATTTTTTTATTATATTATCACTATGTATCAAACATTTACGGATTGTTGTTGTTTTTTTCAAGTTCTTATTTCAGCACCTTTTACTGAAGTATTTATATGTGTACAGTTTCAGGACGTATTGATGGTTTTACAACTTTCAATGCTTGTCATTCGTCGAAGTTTATTACGGCGATGGTTGGCAGCACTGCTCTTAGGGTCAACTTTTTATATCATTTACCAAATGATCTCTGTAGCAAAACTGACCCTTTTTAAGATACCGTACAATTACGTACAACCTAGGAGGATACAACACGGAGACCAGAGTAGTGCTAAACAGGCATGTCTCCAACCTGACTTAGATCCAGATGATCCTGTAATGAAAAAATTCTTTGGTCCTGCAAAGCGTATAAGCTGTGACGAAGAACCAAATTGGGTAAGACACATTTCATTTTATTATTTTCCTTCTTTCAATAATTAACTTTACAAGTAGCAAAATGTACCTTACAGTTCGTACCTTACATTGCAGGATTTAGTTTTTTATACCTTTTTTTCTAAAGTTTTGTACTGCAGATGTGTAAAAACATTTGTTACCTCTTGAAATCTTGTTATTTATTTGAAAATTGTGTTTTAAAAACTACAGGGATCCTTCAGACAGCGCTGTTCTTGACCGGTATGGTAATTGGAGAGTTGAGCGAAACAGTGATAATCATTTTCTACGTATATGAGATAACTTAGAAATGAATTTATAAATAAATTGTTGTAAGTAGCTCCTGAACAAAAACAAGAACACAAACAAGTTAAATATAAAAGATTTAGTGAGTTCACAAAAAGCAAGACAAAAAATGTACAACCTACCTTCAAAATGATTCTTAATATACCCGCACCCAGTACAACATTGAAGAAATAGCATCTTACATTGAACTTAAAAACAACCAATTGTATTCCTGCAATTATATTCCCCGTTCAGTTAAACTTAGTGCTAATCGCAATAGATTCAACATCCCTCAACTACGTTTGATTCCGAAAACTCATAAACCAAAAGCAAATGGCACCTACAATTGCCGTACCATCATAAATTCTTCACACACAGCTATCGAGGTTTACTCCGTTCACCTTAATAACTTACTTTCTAAATACCAATACCCCGGATTAGGTTTTGTTAAGAACGGCGATCATTTCATTCAACGCCTTAACACTTTCCACCCCTCTCTCAGTTATAGAATGTTCTCACTGGTCGTGACCAATTTGTTTTCGTCTATATCCAAGAGCCTCATAGCAGACAGTTTTAAGTATTTTTATTCCAAACTCAATTTCAATAATGATGAATTCCTTGCTATTACCAGAATTATTCAAGCTCTTTTTAATATGCAATTTTTTGTTTTTAATAATGTTATTCATAAACAACACAAAGGTTTATATATGGGGCTGGCATCCTCGGCTATCATTGCTGATTTTGTTATGTTGTATAATGCTTTAACCACTAATTTTTTTTATGACCATTATGTTGACGATTTTTTTTTTGTACTCTCCCCTGTTTTAAACATAATATTTTCAATTCCTTTAATAATATTCACCATGATATTCAGTTCACAATAGAAGAACAATCCAACTCCTCCATCTCTTTTCTCGATGTTTTGATTACTAACGATAATAGTTCCCTTACATTTTCCGTTCATCGCAAACCCTGTTTCTCCAATAACGTTACAAATTACCACTCTTCATATCCATTCAGTCACAAAATAAATAGGATTCATATGCTTGTTCTACGAGCATTTAAATACTGTTCCAATCCATCCTTATTTAATTCCGAATTAAAATTTTGTCGCAACCTTTTGATTTCTAAGAAATATCCACCACATTTTATCGATAATATATTCCGACAATCCCTAAATATAATATATAACAATTCAATTCCCTCAAACCTCTCCAACTGAAATATATTTCTTTTCCTTACCATCCAACTCTGGAAAAACCGTTGCGTCGTATTTTCCAAGGCTCTAACGTAATTCTCACCTTCATCTTATCCAATAAAATTACCAAATATTTTCATCTCAACACACGCAATCAGTTCACTAATAATGTTGTGTATAAAATCCATTGCCTGAACGAACCATGCCTATATATTGGTCAAACTTCCCGCCCTTTATTTATACGATTCGGAGACCACCTCAGAGCTATTGAAAATAATAATAGTCAATATCAAACGTTCACCCATTGCCAAAGTACTAACCACAAAATAGACAATGCCTCCGTTACAATCCTACATAGGGAACACAACCTCTCTAAGCGCCTTATTGCAGAATCATATTTCATTTCATCTAATCCATGTTCATATAATGCAGCCAATCCCTATTACAATATAAAAACATATTTAAATTAATATAACCAATCTCTAAAAAGATTTTTTTTTCTTTCTTTTTTTTTTTGTTATTACCCTTTCACCCCTTTTTTTCCCTTCTTTATTTTAATAGACTTTCCTCAACCTTCTTCCCCACACTTTACCAACATCGATTTTCCCAATCAAGAAGCCGCATGCGCAATAGTCTCCCTTTGTCTCTAACGTTGCGTCTTTAAATTCAGGAGTTACTTGCATTTTTACCCAGTTGATAATGGACCCGTGACGAGCCCGAAACTTGTCCTGTCTCGTTTCTAACTTTAATTTCTTTTAATTTTAGTTTTGTCTATTGGTGTGTTTTTTAAGACTTTTTTAATGACTTCGTACACACGTTAAAATTCGCACTCAAGACAAAAAATATTTTCTGTAATACGCAGTGAAGTGCGAGGCAACGACACATAGTCTGGTTGTTCGCACTCAAGGTATGTTTTACTATTTATTTCTGTAATGGTCTTTTACATGTGTCCTTGGATATGATTTGAAGGTCATTGAAATTTTAAATATAAATGGAATTACAGGAAATCTGCCATCAACTTTTCCACCTCATCAAAGTGGAGAAAAAGTTGGCATTCCATGAAAGTAAACAAGCAACAAGAATGACCCAACAAGTTTCTTTTACAATAGTTAAAAGAAGGTACAGTATATCACTACAAGCCTGTAGTGGGAGAAAAGGTTTCTGGCGGGAAATAAGGTTTCTGATCCTCACCAACAAGACTAAAGCCCATTGCACATGGATCCGAAAATCGGATGGTCGGATCCACGAATCAGACGTATTCTCTTTCACATGGCCACGAAACTCTCTCTGATGTTGTCTATACATGTAATATTCAAATCGTTCGTATAGGCGACGTTTCGTGGCTATGTGAAAGAGAAAACGGTCAGATTCGTGGATCCGATTTTCGGATCCATGTGCAATGGGTTTAAGTTGAGAACAGGTGGTCAAGTTCCACACCTTTAACCTCGGGAAAGAAACCTGGTACCCATTCTACAGAAGGCTTGGTGGAACCTAGATCCGTCCGGAGAGGAATTCAGTGTGGAAAAATGGCTCATCTCCACCGGGATATTCACTTAGCTACAATAGACTAAAGCAAATTTATTCATTTAAAATAACAGACGCACGTAATTTTATTGCTCAAAAGGAAAAGATTTACAAATTAGAATATAATGCATATTAAGAGATATCTAGTTGTGATAATTCTCTGAAAAACAAAATCGCAGAGAACAACAACTATAATGGAAGAAATGCTTAGTTGGCGACCCACTGCATTAACCTGCATCATTGTATACCAATCTTTTTCATCTAGGAGGTGCTTGTAAAAAGTAATTTTTCCCTAACCGAATCTCTCATAATAAACAAACTTAATGCGGAGAATATAAGAAAAATTTGTTACTTGCATCTGTTGTTTTAATTACACTCATTACCAAAAAAATTAGGAGGAGTTGTCCGATTGTAATGAAATTTCGTATGCAAAGACATTGGGACCGCCCACGCAAATGATTAAACTTTGGTTTATTGAATGAATAGCGAGAGCTACAGCCGTATATTCCAGTTCTTCTTTGTCCTTTAGGAAAGGGAGGTTTTCCTTCAAATCAAGTTTCTAACAATGAAATGCAATTCCTCCCTTCTGAAAACCTCCCAATCGATTGGTCAAAGGAAATCGAAAAGAAATCAGTCGAAAAACCGTAACTTGAACCTCGAGAGAAAGAGACTCGCGAGTTGAAATCAAATAAATTGTATTTGTCAAACATCAACGCTACTTGTCAGTGGGGAAAAAAACAGTTGCCCACTTCACAATCGATGGTGATGGACAGTGTTTTGTTAAGTCATCAGCAGTTGTAACTTAAATGTTATGCTGCATTTACAATTATTCCCTTACAAACGCAAATCTACAATAAAATAATCATAATAATAATAATAATAATAATAATAATAATAATTATTTATTGATTATAACTTATATTTATCTCTCTTTGGCGTTCGTTCTTTGTTATCGTAACAATTAATAAACACCAATGCAATTATTGCAAAATATTATTCTCCGTATCCTGGTAATAATCAATCTGTAAAAGAAAACATGAGGTTTTTCTGCCCGCTGCAACTCCGAATCATAAAACGCAGAACTACAAATAAGGTGTCATATACACTCATTACCAAAAAAAAAACGACGCCCCTAGAAGGAGTTGTCCGATTGTAAAAAGACATTGGGAGCGCCAATGCAAATGATTAAACTTTGGTGTCCAATGAATGAATAGCGAGAGCTACAGCGCATCGGAACTGCGCACTCAGCAGATGTATATAAGAAGCGATTCTCAATCTGATGGTCAAAATTTCTGTTGCATTGCGAGTTAGGATACCTTTCAACGACTGAAAAAATGCCTCGCCGCTGGATTCGAGCTCATTACGTGCAACTGTCAGAGGTCGTATCATTGGATTGAAAGAGGCAGGTTGGGCAAATCGGAGAATCGCTCGTCATATGGGTCGAAGTGATGCGGCGATTAGAAGATGCTGGCAGGAATGGGTGGACAATGGCAGATTTCAGCGTCATGAAGGTAGCGGTCCACCTAGGGCCACAGCAGAGCGGGAGGATAGAGTGATTGTCAGATCAGCTGTCACAGCGCCTGAATCATCGTTATCAACCATCAGACGTGCGACCCGCACACGAGTGTCCACCATGACCATTCACAGACGGCTAAGAGAGCGACATCTACGCTCGTACCGACCGCTACGCCACCTGCGTCACGTCTGCACACCACGTCGGGCCAGATTACAGTGGTGCTTGGCTTGATCCGGTTGGAATGATGTTGACTGGAGACTTACAGTGTTTAGCGACGAATCCCGCTTCCAACTGTGTCCTGACGATCGTCGCAGACGTTTCTGGAGAAGCCCAGGGCAGCGCGCCGATCCTGCTTTCACTATTGCACGCCACACAGGCCCTCAACCAGGAGTTATGGTCTGGGGTTCCATTTCCCTTGATAGCCGGACCCCTTTGGTCGTTAAAAACGGCACACTTACAGCACAGCGGTATGTCGACGACATTCTGAGCCTGTTTTGCTACCCTTCCTTTTGCAGTACCCTGGCCTTATTTTTCAGCAAGATAATGCCAGACCACATACGGCACGTGTTGCTATGACCTGTCTTGCAGCTTGTGAAACACTTCCTTGGCCAGCCAGATCCCCAGATCTCTCTCCAATCGAGCATGTCTGGGATATGATGGGAAGGCGACTGCATCCACTAGGGAATGTGGATGACCTAGCCCGACAATTGGAGCAAATTTGGCAAGAAATACCGCAGGAGACCATCAGGGAGCTTTATCACTCTATGCCACGTCATGTGGCAGCTTGCATTCAGGGTAGAGATGGGTCAACACCTTATTGAGCTCGTTTCTTTGTAACTCTGTAACTCTAAAATAAATAATTCTATTTCTCTGAAAGTTTAATCATTTTCTATTCTGTACATAATCTTCTTCTCCACCAATTTTTGTCTCCATCGGACAACTCCTTCTAGGTGCATCGGTTTTTTTTGTTAATGAGTGTATTTACTTAAAAAATACCAAATAATTTTAAATTCCGCTAAGCAACAATTATAGACAATTTTGCTGTAAAAATGGCAAAAAAAAATTAATTATGTGGCTTCAGTTTCGTAAAAGCTCGTATCTCAATTATTAGAATTAATCTTTAATGAGACTGTTGTGGCCTCCAAATTTATAAAGAACTACATACATAATTCGAAATCAATTATTTTGAGCACTGTCCCCATGTTGAATATTAGATTTGGTCAGTCCTCTCTCTAATATAGTTTAATTTTGTTTTAATCACAAGTTATCACAAAGACAGATGTTAAGAATCATCGGCCTAATTTAGCCAGTGGCACCTTAAAAATCAAAAAACAATAAGAACGTTTATTGGAACCAGTACAGATTCAAAGCTAGGTCAGCTATCTCCCTAGCAGAAATGACATTGCAAGAAAGCCTAAAAAAAGCACCCAAATACGCAGAAATAACAGGCAACTTTACGTGATAGCAGGTAGATGAACAAATATTTTGATTAAAAATTTATTTGAAAACAAAAACTGTTGCATTTTAAGGTATGGTAATTTATTATTATTATTTCTGTTCTAACATAACTTCAAATAAGTGATTTTAATGTTATTCCCTCTGTTTAGGTCTACTTGGAACCTGGTTATGCAGTAGTGGGCCGACAAGCCATTGAGAGACATAATGGCGTTAACTGTAATTACACATTCTTGAAAAGAAAATCAGAGTTTTTAGTTGAAGAAGGACAGACTATAATAGGAGGAGACAATCCCGTGAAGTTACAATCTGATTATTTCCTGGTACACTGTTTAGGTGGAGATGAAAGAAAATGGAGCAACATCATGGTTGGAGTTCGCTCTGATCCTGTCATTAGAGAACGAATTGCAGCTCAGAATTTACCCATAGATGCTCTGGGCTTAAATGTGTTGATGTGGGGCCATGACTCACTTTCTCGCATGACATTTATGAGAACTTTACCAAAAACATATAACTATCTGACTAAAATTTTGAATGCCATTGTTTTAAAAGGTTACAACATTGTTGGAGATGGAACACCACAAGCTCTTATTCCAATTTTTACTGGTAAAACCGAATATGAATTACCAGAAACTAGGAAGCGCATGAAATTTGCAAATTTCGTAAACATCTATCCTTTTATTTGGAATAACTTTAGGGTAAGTATTTTTCAATTGCTTTATATCCTTGCTTAATTCCATCAAATACAGCTGTAAAACTGTATTTATTTAAAAACTCAGAAATGAAATGAAATTTAGACTAGTTTTTTTAGTGTACGTCTTCGGGCGTCTTTAGAATTTAAGAAACCTGTAGCAACATCGAAGCCAAAAGTAATTTCAGCAGATATTGAAAGCATCTCTCACTAGCAATAGGTGGTTCCGCTTCCGGTTTAGATGTTGCTGGAAGCATGCTTAAAAGTTGAAGAGGACAACAACGGAAAGGTGGAAATTAAGTTTTCCTATTTATTTGAATTAATCTACAATCACTGTACAAATGGAATTAAACTGGTTGACAGAGAGATATAGTTGCCAAATTCTATCAAGGGCTATTCATGTTGTTGTACATCAAGTCATCAAGCCATGATGGCAGTGGCTACACTGTCTTGTCTTCGAAGCACTGCAGCCAAGCAAATTCACAATTCCCTGAAAATTAAGAAGTTATTTTTACAATTAAAGTTACTGTTTTGCAGTCATAAAATTTCAATCATTTTGCCAGTCTTATTCAATGATTTGTTTTACTGTTAAAATGATTATTTCAACTTGGAAAATAAAAGAGGCAAATAATCAGTGACGTCATCCACATCTGTACTGTGATTTCAACAATAAATGATTTGCAGGCATTAACAGAAACGGGAAAAATATCGTTCAATAATGATTTTAGTATTTACGTCATTATAAAATATTCTTATTAAAGAAGATCAGAAAAAGACAGACCCAGTGAATAAAATAATGTATCACATAATCGAGGGATACATTCCGTTGACCCTCAATGTCATTATGATGAGCAACATTACTAAATTTTTTCTAATTTTATTTTTTTATATTTAATTCAAATCAGCGCATTTTACAAAATAATTAATATTAAAGATAAATCTTGCTTAGATTGAATTTCATATTTTGTAATTTATTTTTTATTTCAATTAGGAATACTACAAGAATGTGTAATTAACTGTTAACATCTACTGTTAACATCTTTACACACATTACAATTCTTGCATTATTTTTATATTCTCTGTAGTAAATAAACTACATGGCCATAAGTATCCGGATACCAACTATTGTACAATCAGAAAGTCATGAAGGCGCATATTAATAGGATGTCAGGCCACCTTTAGCATCAATCACAGCCTACATTCGTCTGAAAAGACTTTCCATCAGATTTTGAAATATGTGAGGCAGGAATTTGAATCCTGCTTGTGACCAGGAATTTTCTTCCATTCGTCATGAGAATTGCAGTGAGTCCAACCACTGAAGAAGAGCTGTTGGGCCTGGTGCGTAATCTGCGTTTCAATTTTTCCCATGTTCTTTGGGATTTAGATCGGGCTCTGTGAAGGCCAGTCCAGAAGTTCAACATCCATCTGTTCAAACCACGGCACCACGGCCTTCGCTCTGTGGACGGAACAGCTATCCTGTTGATTCAGAAACGGTTCTTCTGCGAACTGTTGCCAGAGGGTAGGATGTGCAGGGTTGTCAAGAATGTCGACGTACATCTCAGCATTCATGTTTCCGTTCAAAGGAACTAAGGGATCCAGGCCGCACCACGAGAAACGGCTCCAAACCATGATGCCGCCGCTACCAAACTTGACAGTTGGAACAATACACTCAGGTAGGAAGCTTTCTCCTGGCATCCGGCAAAACCAGACGTGTCCCTCATGACTGCCAAAATCGTGTAGCTGGATTCATCACTCCAAAAAACTTGTTTCCACAATGCAATGGGGTACGCTTTGCACCACTATAATCGCCGTTTAGCATTCACCTTATGTTGGGTGTTGCGAGAGACCGCACGACCATGGAAACGTGTGCTTCAGCTCCCGAAGGACAGTCCTGATGCAGCGATGACGTCTAAAGCTGTTTGGAACTCCCTAATGATCGTTGCCAACGGGAACTTGCGATTCTTCTTTGCCACCCTCTCCAGGGTTCGACGGCTGCGATCTGTGAGTTTATTTGGCCTACCATTGCGATTTCCAGACGTTTCCATTTTTATAATGGCATCACTTACAGTTATTGCGGCACCTGTAGCAAGGCTGATATTGCACTAACCGATCTGTTGCACTGACGTTCGACATCACTCAGCTCTGCTGACACTCATTGTCTAGCACCAGTTTATGACCGCCCGATGCTGGACGACCACATTCTATGATGTCACAGCACGCGATAACAGCCACAGGCACTTCTCCAGAGGGGTGTCCGGATACTTCAGGCCATAAAGTGTATCAAAGGAAAACAAAATCCAAAATAAACTATTTTTCAGGAAAAAAAATTATTGCGAAAGATGTTTCCTTTAGCTTTTTTGTACAATTGTTTGTTTTTTAGTATTTGAAATTATATTCTTCTACCTTTTGTACTGTGTTATTCTTTTCGTTGAATGAAACAAACATTCAAACTATTTGTGTAGTTCTGTATTAGTCTTTGCAATATACACTCATTAACAAAAAAAACGACGCACCTAGAAGGGGTTGTCCGATGGAGACAAAAATTGGTGGAGAGGAAGATTATGTACAGAATAGGAAATGATTAAACTTTCAGACAAATTGAATGATTTATTTCAGAGTTACAAAGTAACGAGCTCAATAAGGTGTTGACCCACCTCTACCCTGAATGCAAGCTGCCACACGACGTGGCATAGAGTGATAAAGCTCCCGCTTCTTATATACATCTGCCGAGTGCGCAGTTCCGATGCGCTGTAGCTCTCGCTATTCATTCATTGGACACCAAAGTTTAATCATTTGCATGGGCGGTCCCAATGTCTTCGCATACGAAATTTCATTACAATTGGACAACTCCTTCTAGGTCGTCGTTTTTTTTGGTAATGAGTGTATTTTTGGTAATTAGAACGTTGATTATCCGAACAGTTAGTTATCCGAACCATCGCCGAATTCGAAAATAATATGCAGTATAGCATTGAAGTAGCGTTAATTTGTCGTTAGGAGTTGAAAATTCATTTCCTATTCAATTATTTTTTTTATACTTTATACAGTAGTAAATAGTTATAAGTACTACATGTAGTAATAACTTGCATGCAATAATTACCATACATTTCGTGTATAGATACTAGTTATTCTCAAATATATATATATCTGTCGCGTGTAGACGTTTTTCTTGACCGCTCCTGAGTGTGACTTCATTTCATAGCCGCGCTCTAAGGGCTATTTTTTCTCTTGCAATTTCGATTACGTTTTTAGCATGCAAGGGAAACGAAAATTTACCTCGTTATCTGAAAAAAAAAAGACTTAATTGCAGTTTTTGAAAAATCAAATGTTTCTAAAACAGCTTTTGCCAAAGAACACCATATTCCCAGGACTACATTAAACGATTTCTATCATCGAAATAAGTAATTGAAAAAGCTGACTGCAAAGTCAAAAGAAAGAGAATGAGGAAATCGAAGTTTGACGAGATCGAGGAGGTTTTAGTTCGATGGCTAAAACATGCCAGATCGCAAAATGTGCCGATTTCTGCCATGATTCTCAAAGAAAAAGCCATGGAAATTGCTAAGGAGTTGAACATTGTAGATTTCGGCGGCAGCAGTGGTTGGTTGGCTGGAAAGTTTCAAAGACAGACATTGCCTTTCTTTTAAAACGATTAAAATGTGGTAACTATAAAAAGTGGCGTTTTTTTTTGTTTTGTTTTTTATTATTATTATTTTCCACTCATTCATTTGCATGTATTGATTTCTGAAAATCTTGTTTTTCTCACCGGATCCTACAGCAATTCATGAAAATACTGAATTTCAGTGGGGGTTTTTTTTTCAAAAATTCCCACTCCGCCTAAGTCGTCAAAAATATTTGGTCCCTTAAGTGACGACTTTACGAGGTTTTACTGTATATATATTTGATACATCCTAAGTTTTTAATTAACCCAATCAACCTTCGTCTCATTTAATTCTGATAATCGACTGTACTGCCAAAATTGTTTCTAACAACTAAAATGTTCTAAACAACAATGGGGAGACCAAATTGTTTACCATGTGACATCCTCGAACAGCTGTTTCACATTCTTTGGCGATCATCAGCCAGGAGCAGTCACCAGTAAACAACAAGGTCTCTACTTTAAAAGCTAAAAATACAAGACAACGTCTAGGCGAGGTGCATGAAGATGAATCTCCAAGTAGAAGATTGTCAAAGTCTCCTCTAAATTGTAAATATGAATTTTTTATTGTTAGTGTAAATTTTAGTGTATTGTCTTGTATTTTTACCTTTTAAAGAAATGTTTTAACACACGTGAAAGAAATATTTAAAGGTCTCTACCGAGCCTAATATGAATAATCAGTGAATTTTTTATTGTTCCTTTCTTTCTCTTGAGGCACCACTGCGCTTCCAATTGAATAACTAAAATGTTGTATTTGTTAGCTAATATTTACATACATTTTAACTTATCTTGCAAACATATTTTAATACATTCAACAATATATTGATTTATAGGATTCCGGTTATGTAACAGCACATGCCGAAGATCAACCTGAGATTGGTACTTTCACGTACCGACTGAAAGGCTTTAACGAACAGCCTACGGATCACTATTTACGTCCATTTTATATGAGCGTTTCCAAGCAAAGCAAATCTCACAAAAGCTTTTGCTTGCGTGCAACCCCTCGTCATAAGGTACAGTTAATACAGTTTGTTTCCGGTTGTTATTCCCTAACAGAGTTTTAAGTGTTTTTGCCAGTTAGGTATGGAAGTATTGAATAAGTTTTAACGGTTTTCAACGAAAGTTGCTGCTTAATTAGTTATACTTATTAATTCTTTCGGCATAAATCAGATGAACTGAATACTAATGTCAAATAAAATTGCTAATGGCGATTGAATGATTTGCAGAAGTAATAAATGGCGTTCACTGTTGAAATAAATTTTAATTCATATGAAGCATTTCAAGAACACCTTTTTTATTTGGATTATCTCTATATTTGATGAGCTACTAAATGATCTGAGTTAACGTTTCACATGGATCCGAAAATCGGACGGTCGGATCCACGAATCGGACGTATTTCTCTTCGACGTCGTATATACGACATGTAACATTCAAATCGTTCGTATAGACGACGTTTCATGGCCATGAGAACAGAATACGTCCGATTCGTGGATCCGACCATCCGATTTTGGGATCCATGTGAAACGGCCTTTAGTTGTGTCGTGTAGACAATAATTACTATATTTTTACACTTCACACTTATTATTACAGAACACTATTTCTAATTATATGAATCGTGCCAAATTTTAATGAAATCAGCCCAGCTATTTTAGGGATTTCGGGGGGTCATTTTTGAGGGATGGGAGAAATGGAGACCAAAATATCTGGAGCTATATTTTAAATTGGACCAGAAAAAAAAGTGAAGTACCAAGTTGAATGGAAATCCGTCCAGCTATTTTAATGTGATGCGAATAGACATAGAAACAAACAGCAAAATATTTAAGTGGAATAGTGAGACTGCGCATGCTCAGTAATTAACGATATATAGGAATCAACTTATGAAGTAAGAAAAATAATTGTCTTTATTTATTTATAAAATCAAAGAATCTATGTAATATGTACTGTATTAAAATTTAACTCTGTTGTCATAAGCGAATTTTGGTTTTATTTTCTTGTGTGACAAATTGCAGAGTGATTTACAGTTAGGTTATTCTAGGACAGATAATAGCTGTTTCCGATAATAAGCGTTAAATCTTGGTCTCATTCCAAACGAACTCATATGTACCAAACTGTGCGTATCCGCGCATTGTCATCAGAACAAAATTAATAATTAGAAGTACACGTAATGTTATCCGTGCAGGGTCATCAGATCTGATTTTTCGAAAGATAATTCGGAAAAATTCTGAGGCACGAATTTTATTTCTCTAGTGCATATTTACAAAACTTAGTTTATTACTTAAAACTTCCTTCTAATAACATCAGCAATATTTCGCAGGAAGGCTTTTCCTGCTTCATCAGGCTTACATTTGGGAAAAGAAAAACTTAATTCAAATATAACAAAGGGAAACATATTGCTCATTTCAAAGGTAATCATATACTGTTCGTTTTGAAATGCGAGAGCAACGACAATACAGACGATTCTACTATCCAAAGGGGTGATACGCTGAGATGGGCACTTTCATAAGACCTGTTTTTCTTTTAGTACCTGTTATTTTTGCAATAGTATTTATTCTTTCCATAATTCTTTCCCGAAAAGCGCAAATAGAACTCGGCTACCAGTAAACTAACACTGATAAAAAGTAAATATCCTCTCTCTATTTTTCCTCAACCCTATTCTCCTTGAAATCCAAGGAGACCTGACGCATGCGCAAAAGCGTTGAAGGCTCTCGTAAACGAAAACGAACAGTAACTCATTGCTTATTACAAAAGTAAACATACTACTCATTGTTTATTACAATGAAGAAAAGCATATTACTCATTTCATTATCTTAATACAAAGAGAACATACTATCCATTGTTATTACAATAATAAACCTATTATTAAATATTTATTTAATTTTTTTTTTATTTTATTTTTTTGCAAATTATTAACATTAATACAGTCCGTTTATGAAAGGCAGAGTTGCCACTTCGGGACGATTTTACTCCGCAGAGGGGTGATAGGCCGAGATGGATACTTTCCTAAGAAATTCTTTTGGACATTTTCGCTTTTAAGAAAAAAATAACGAGGAGCATTTTTGCAATAGTATTTATTCTTTCCATAATTCTTTCCCGAAAAGCGCAAATAGAACGGAGCTACTAGTAAACTAACATTATAAAAAGTAAACATCCCATCTTCCTCGCCCCTATTTGGAAGAAATCGAAGAAGACCTGACGCATGCGCAAAAGTGCTGAAGGCTCTCATAAAATTATTGGCTGTGCCTGTTCTAACATATGGTAACGAAACTATAATTAATACAGAAACCGAACTTCAAAAATTGACAAATATCCAAAACACATTTGGAAGAAAACATAGGAGGGAAAATTTGACACCTACTGCAGCAGTTCAAAGTGAAATGGGGTGGTCGTTCTTTAGCAGAGAAGCTTCAAGCAAATTAAAATATCTGTGGAGGTTGACTTTCATGAATAAAAATAGATGGTCTAGAAAGGTGTTTGAAAATACAGCAGAAAAAAGCAAATGGGTAGATAAATTAGAATATTACGAAACAGAAGAAATTAAAATAAACATTGAATCGGGAAAAAAATGGCACCATCTTATTAATAAATGTGTAAAAGTACAGAATTAGAACTATTCGTTGATTCTATTAATAAATACAAAACGTTACCATTAGGATTTAAAAATAAAAGGGCTTCCTTATATCAGGATATTTATGATAATTCATTGTGTCACTAGTAATTTTTTTCAAATAATTATTAATAATACCTATTTTCATATTTATAGTATGGATTGAATGGTAATTAATCATGATATTACGTTGGTAAATTTTTACGTAGAGTTCATATTCAATATGTTTAACTTTATTAATTAAAGTTATATCTAAGAAATTCAATTTTCTTTCAGTTTCCTTTTCGGATTTGAACTGCATTCTTCTATTGATTGAATTTATATAATTAAAGAACAAATCAAACTGTCTATCTGAACTCATCCAGATCAATAGTATGTCATCAACATAACGCATGTATATAAAATTATTATTTTGCCATTTTAAAACATGATCATTCTTCATTTTATTAAGAAATACGTTGCATAGCGAACCTGCAACAGGGCTTCCATTGGAAAACCTTCAGTCTGCTTATAAAATTCATTATGAAACTTAAAATAACAATTTTTGCATAGAAAATTTAGCAAATCCATAAATCTGTCTTTTTTGATATTAAATGCATCAAGAATATTTTGAAAGAATATCTTATTCACATTAACCAAATTATTAATTATATCAAGGGTTTCATTGACTGGAATGCAAGTGTACATAGAATTTGCATCCAACGAAAATATTTTGAACTTATGCATGCAGGAAAAGTCTTCCTGCGAAATATTCCTGATGTTATTAGAAGGAAGTTTTGAGTAATAAACTAGTTTTGTAAATATGTACTACATTGAATATATTTTATTAAAAAATTATTTGTCTAGTTTTAAACAGGAAATCTAGGAATTGGAGCAAACCAGAAAAAAACTTAACAAAATCGGAAAGAAATTTTTCGAGCTTCAGGGAATAATTGCCCCTTTAGGTTCTTCGAATACTTTTCAGTTCATTATAAAACACCATAATACTTATTCTTTTTAGGTCTGGAATAGATCATCAGATTCTCTTCTGTTTATAGGCAGAATAATTTAAATATCATGAACCTAGAAATTCTTTTGCCTTTCGTCCATGATTACAATTATTTCGAGGATTCAAGTAAATTCATTTTGTGATTAAAAGAGTCTTAAGCAAACGTGCAGTATGACTACTGTTCCCACGATCCTTTTATTAATAACTATCTTTCAATGTGACCCTAAAAGATTTACACTTGCATTCATCCAAGATCTTGTTGATCATCATGATCTTACGATTCTTAAGAGCATTCTATCTAACTTATTAAATTTAACATTGATGTGATTACTTTTTCAAAATATCCATTTC
Organism: Thereuonema tuberculata; assembly: GCA_023159025.1. Classification (NCBI taxonomy): domain Eukaryota; kingdom Metazoa; phylum Arthropoda; class Chilopoda; order Scutigeromorpha; family Scutigeridae; genus Thereuonema; species Thereuonema tuberculata. The sequence continues at coordinate 37,402,194 of JAFIDM010006943.1, read as the reverse complement.
GTAACTCGTTATTAAGTTTTGAATCAACTTTTTATTTAGGTTCTCATGAATTGGGTGCTGCAGTATTTTGGCATGTATCCTCGCAATCCGAAGTTTGGTTTTTTCTTTCATTCGGAAATGAGTCATGGTTATGTTGACATGATCTCTGCCATAGATGACGATCTTAGGGATTTCCTGCAAGAACTTCACTCACGTGGATATTTGAATAAAACTGTATTAATTGTAATGAGCGATCATGGAAACAGGTAAGCCACCTTAAAAAAATGATAAAACCCAGTATATTATATCTGAAAGAGAAATTTATACGTAAATAATTCCCTTAATATTCTACATCATCTGTTACAAAAATGTTTTACAACGAACTGAGGGAAGCTCTTCAGTAACAGACAAACGAAATTCACGTAGAAGCAATAGCCCTGATTGGATCGAATAGAATAGCTGATAATATCTACGGCCCTGACTGATCAAGCCAGAAGTAGGCATGCTTATCTACTTCTAAATTAATAAGACGACAGTTCCTACCAGGGGTTACGGAACCAGGAGACTTGAAGCAAAACACAATTTTTAATTTTTTTTTATTTTGATTGAACGGCTACAATAAACGCCTCCTATTATGATTTCGACAATCTGATTAAGTTTATATGGGTATCTGGCAAACCATTAGGATTTTGTAATCTGAAAAAGGTTAAGAATCCCTGTAATAAGAGGATGAATTTTATTTTGAATTTTAATTTGCATTTAAAAAGTTATTACTAAAAATAAACTGTAAATTTCAAACAACAAGACAAAAAATATACCAATGTAGAATATAAATAGCTGAATGGTATTTGACTACTCTGCTGAATATGAAATATACTGGCCGAAACATTCGGATATTTACATATTTTAAATTTTTAATATATTTTTAGCTATTAATATGTGTATATTTGAATTCTCTTAATATTGGATTCAGAACAAAACATATGTTAAATAGAAATACAAAAATTAAAAGACAATTATAATCCAGCAATTGCTTTTAACTTTAGACATCAGTCAGCAATAGTTCGTTGGTGTAATTTATTCAAATTCGATCGTTTTCAGATTATTCTATTTGTGACGGAACTTTTATAGCGGGGTGAAATAGTTGTTGTATTAAAAAGAGATTTTCCTGTTACTTCAGATAAGCAAATAAACCTTTTGTATCAAATACAGCAAACATCAATCACTTATTACTTTCATTTTAGATTTCTTTATCTTTTTTGTTATCTCTCTCATCTTTCCACTGCTGAATCAGAGCTTGTATCCTTTGTATCATTAGAATTCTCTTAAAGCTATTGCTGATATCAACCAAGATACAAATCGTCTCTGCTCAAAAAAGTTCCCTCAGTGTTTGGGCCTGAACAGATGAAACATCATGAATCAGAGATCACAGAAGTGATTCGAACCAGCTTTTCCATACCATACTGTACAATGGCGGAGATGTCAGACGTTAGAAAATATCTTCAATGAAATGACAGGAACGTTAAACACCAAACAAAATTAAATTTTAGTAATGAAATCAAAATTAACGTGTATACAATGTTAAAAACAGTAAAGAAAAACTATAAAAAAAACACAATAACTAAACAACAAAAATTTCACTGAGCTGATTTTAGATTAATTTGCTGGGCAACCGAGGACGACGCCGTTTTGGGTTTCAGCACCCTCTTCGGCTCAGTCCTGTCCCAGCATAATTCAGCTCATTCAGCAAAAGCTGAGAGGTCATTCTTTTAAATTTTCGTCCGTTTGATGTATTGTACCTTTCACTGCGCTGAATTATGCTGGGACGGGACCGAGTCGAAGAGGGTGCTGAAACCCGAAACGGCATCGTCCTCGGTTGCCCAGCAAATTAATCTAAAATCAGCTCAGTGAAATTTTTGTTGTTTAGTTATTGTGTTTTTTATAGTTTTTCTTTACTGTTTTTAACATTGTACACACGTTAATTTTGATTTCATTATTAATATTTTATTTTAACAAATTCTTAATAAGCTAAGCCGATTGCTAGCGTGAATTTGTTTTTACCCTCTTTTATTGTTTATTTAATTTTTTGATATTAGTGAAATGAGGGGTCATTCTTTTAAATGTTTGTCCGTTTGATGTATTGTACCTTTCACTGAGCTGAATTATGCTGGGACGTGACCGAGCCGAAGAGGGTGCTGAAACCCGAAACGGCGTCGTCCTCGGTTGCCCAGCAAATTAATCTAAAACCAGTTCAGTGAAATTTTTGTTGTTTAGTTATTGTGTGTTTTTTATAGTTTTTCTTTACTGATTTTAACATTGTACACACGTTAATTTTGATTTCATTACTAATATTTTATTTTAACAAATTCTTAATAAGCTAAGCCGATTGCTAGCGTAAATTTGTTTTTACCCTCTTTTATTGTTTATTTAATTTTTTGATATTAGTGAAATGAGGGGTCATTCTTTTAAATGTTCGTCCGTTTGATGTATTGTACCTTTCACTGAGCTGAATTATGCTGGGACGTGACCGAGCCGAAGAGGGTGCTGAAACCCGAAACGGCGTCGTCCTCGGTTGCCCAGCAAATTAATCTAAAATCAGCTCAGTGAAATTTTTGTTGTTTAGTTATTGTGTGTTTTTTATAGTTTTTCTTTAAAATTAAATTTTATTTTATAAATCATAACTGGGAAAGAAAAATGGAGGCTTAAGTCATAAATTTGACTTAAGCCATGCATTTATTCCTGGAATTAGAATTACTTCAAAGAAAATTGATTTTTTTTTTAAGCCCATGAATGTTTAAAATGAAAACGTGAAATACTAGTTTTGTAAGCTTCTGTTTTGTCTGATAGTTATTGTGTACTATATTGTTATTATTTCTGACAGTGAATTGAAAATTTTTTGAAAGTTTGAAAAATAATATTTATTTTTAGGTTTGCTAAAGTAAGAGAGACACAGCAGGGTAAGCAGGAAGAGAGGCTACCCATGTTCTCCTTTGTATTTCCTCCATGGTTTGAGAAGAAATATGCAGCTGCAATGGCCAATTTCCGTATGAATGCAGAGCGATTAACGACGCCCTTCGATATCTATACTACTCTATATAATATCTTACACTTTGAGGGTCCTGGTATGGGCAATGTCTCTGAAAGAGGAATTAGTTTATTTAAAGAGGTAATTCATACTTTTGGAATTTAAAAGACTTCATTCTATATATAAATAAAATGTTTTATTACATTCTACACAAAATGAAAAAGAAAGTATTCTGTCAGAAACTTATACGTAACCAATTTTGTAGATGATTTCGAGAAATGATTTCACAGATTTTTAAAGATTTATTTAAAACTTACTAAAAAACGCACCTTTTACCTTCGACATTATATTTTCTTTTGTATAGAATACAATAAAAACATGGTAGTTTCAAAAACTTTTGCGACCTTCAGAAATATACCTATAAACATGGAAACCTTATCTAATATCTTGAAAATATTTTGGTAATTCATAGTCATGCCAATCCACTATTCTAAAAGTTCATCAAAATGTACGATTTGTTTCATCAACTTTATTATCATCAAAGTATTAGAATTGTATTATTATATTAATTAATATAATCCATTATTAATTATATTTCCTACAGCTTTGTTTCTTACTGTGAAAAAACAGGGATGGTCATATAATATTTCGTGGATCTGAAGTAAAAGAAAAATATTATATGAATTATTATTAAAATCGTGCTTGAACATTATATTGTATTGTTTATTAGAGGTGAAGAAATTTAAGAAAAGAGAAATCTTTGGTTGTTTACAAATAATGACGTCATTCATGAATGTAGTAAAAGTGACATGCGCAGTGACGTGATATGCGTATTGGAATAAAAAAATGGTAGCGAGCGGCGTGACCGGCGATGTGTCTCTGCCGATTAAGTTTTTCAACAAACTAAGGATGACTTAAGCGAATGTACATCTTGCCAGTCCATGAGTATTAGTGTGCAACATGGAAGAAGGCTACAAAGAACGTCAATTCTTCATTGAAGCTGAATTCGACAAATGGATACCGATTCCCAATGGAGCGAAATTCGAATAGGGTAAACCGCCATTACGGAAATTCGAAAATCATCAAGAACTTGTAAGTAGATTTTCTTTATTACTCCCGTGAATGAAGAATCGATGATCAGAGCGGTCATTCCATAATTAAAGAACGTTACTATTAAAGAGGAAAAGATTATTTTTCTGAAAGCTGAACTGAGAAATTAATTGTTGTTGATGTGACGAAATTCGACGAAGTGATGGAGGGATAAATATTTATTATTCTCAAGACAACAGTGTGATTAACTTTAACTAATTATAAATCGAATCCTCAAGATAAACAGTTATTGATATTTGATTTAGTGACTCAGAATTAAACTATTCATCTATTTGTGAAAAGTACTGAATTTCTTAAGTGAAGTTCCATATTACTAAAGTGACTATTATAACTAATGAAATATCATTGAGACTTAGTGCATCGATGAAATATCAAGTTTGAATTATAATTAACTTTATTATTAAGAAGTTGTTTATTGATTATTCATCAATAAATATGTATAGATCATAAGGTGAAATTAACCATGGATAATCACATACGGTGTCATATAACCATTGCTGTGGAACTGTTAATTATTGATTGAACTATTAACCTATAGACATATTAAATCATTATGAATACTAGAAGTATTATTGAGTAATGAAATGAAGATTAATAATAGTGTTAATAGTCAGAGTATTTGAAGTAAATTCATTTTTCAATAAATTGTTGAATGTCCTTAAATATGTCTGTGTGTGTGTTCGTTAGATTGGAATAACCCATACAAACTCTGCTACATATTAATTTTAATAGGGAATGTAAAACCGAACAAAGGTGTTACATGATTTCCCAAATATATTTTGATTGGACTACGTATATCCGTTTAAAGATCATACATTTTTTTGTTATAGATTCCTCTTTCCCGCACATGCGCAGATGCTTATATTGAACCTCACTGGTGCGCTTGTTTGAAATGGGAAGAAGTCGATGTAGACGATAGAACTGTTAAAAAAGCTGCCTTAGAATTAGTCAAGCATATCAACACTTTGACAGAATCTGAACGTCAGTTGTGTGAAAAACTGGAATTGGACCAAATTGTTTGGACTGGCAAATACCTTCCAGAGATAAGTACGTTCTTTTGATTTAAATGTAATTTTCTCAATTATCTAAAAAAATCAGGGAAAGTGAAACAAAAACAAAAAATGTATTTTATAACATGAATTATAGCAATCAGCAATTTTTATTGATATTTTATTATTTATTAGTTACGTGTAACTCATTTATTCATTATCTACAATTACGCAACTAAATAATGTCCAAACTCGAGGAATTTCGTGTACTCAGAAGATTTAGCTAAAATTATTTACCAAGGTCCTTTATGCATTTATGGTCACTTTGTTAGGTATGATTATCTCCTATATTACTGTAGCCTGAACTCGTTGGTACATTAAAACTTTTATCGGTAATTTCAAATGCTGTAAACCTTTACAGAAATGGCCCTCTGTGATTATGTCAGTCTCTGGTTGTAAATAACAGATGACTTCTTATCACAAAGACGTAATATAGAGTTAAGGTATGGTGGCTGCTCAAATCACTCAAGCAAATCATGTTCTTTGTGAACCAAATGTTCTTTGAAACATATTGTGTACCGTAACTTTCACGATGCTCAGATTTGTTATACTATTGATACTTTGCTTAATCAGCATCAATAGAATAGCATGTGCAGGAAAACATTCTCACTCTAATCCCCTACGGTCATTAGATTGTACTGTTGATACCAGATAATGTGGAATTCTACTTCTAAGCCAGATTCCATCAAGTTCGAGACTGATACAAAACGAACTGGAGTTTCGGAAGACCAACTTTTTCTCATCTCAGATGCCTCATCTGTTACGTGGATATCCACCGTCTTTTTTTATTTTAGCTGGCAGAAATGAACTTGATATGCCATATGCCCAGAAGCACAGTTACATACCCTCGACGTAGTTTTGAATGAGCTACTTACAGTGATGGCTGTACTCAAAGAACCAGAACACCTGGCTATAACAATAATAGCTTATTTAAAGTCGCTTCCTCACTCGTTTCACCCATTGGAATACATTTCACCTGTTTGCCGACTTTGCAGTATATAATAAACTGATTTCTCTGAATAGGAACCAACTTATTTTATGATTGTACAGTATACATAACAAAGCTGCCAATTAATTTACAGTCATAATATTCTTGCAATTCACGTAATTGTTAACGATCTTTTTAAAAACCATTATGTTTGCAGATTAGTCATATATTATCTGGTCTTTCTATTACATTTACAAATTCTTGTATAGCTTTTTAATTAATCTGTTTTTAAAATAATTTCTTTGCAGATCTACTGAAGTATTTGAAAAATTCAGACTACGATGGTTTTGTTGCTGATTTATCGGCCCGTACGTCAGTAAGCGTGGAGATCTATCAAGTAAAAATACACACCAAGCCAGGAGAAGGTCATTACGAAGCATCTTTGAAGTACAACTTTGCTGACCGTTCATTCCATCTGAAGACCTCAGACATCAGTCGAGTGAACAAATACGGTAAACAAGCTGCTTGCATAGAAAACACACATCATCATCTTAGAAAATTCTGTTATTGTAAATAAGCAAGGTACGATAGATAAAGTTGAAGCAATATCAGTAAGGTCAAAACCTTCAATTAAATACACCAATCAATGACTTCTGCAAACTTAATATTTACAAATTGAATGTCACATTAATATATCGGCAATTGTTGTGGCTCGACTTGATGTTGGTGTGTGTGTGTGCATTTTTATTTTCAAGTTCTTAACAGAGAGGCATAGTCTGTGCAGACAGAATTTTGTTCGTCTAGTTTTGGTTTGTTTCATTTACTTATGGTTTTTTACATTTACTGATTCTTCCATTGGTTAATCTCTTCCATTCATGTTTTCTGTTATAATGAATTGAGTTATGTTAAAAATAAATTGTTTTTATTGGTCTTTACCGGACATTTCTTTAACCTCTAAATGTTTATTTGTTTGACTCAATAAGTTTATTTCATTTCTCAAGCTATTTGGCTATAGCTTCAAAACCTGTTTTTTTTAACAGTTTTTCTATGCCTGTTTACAACTGAAGGGTCTACCTCTTTACCCTCACTTATAGATGTACGGGGTTCCGTTAGAGCCTCGTTGGCTCAAAGGGTTACGTTGAAGATACAAACTCCAACTTTTGTCTAACCATTCAGAACCAGTTAATAATGGATGGTTAACCCAAAGTTCGCTAACCTTCAACCCCAAGGAAAAAAAATCACAATCATTTTATTGAGGGCTAGATAATCCTAAAGCCCTCTAGAGAAGAAATACCCTGGAAAATTTTCTCCCCACTTTAAGGATACATTTTAACAATGAAGGATATAATCTAATCTCCGTTCCCTGCCTTCAATTAAGAGAAGATATATGACTTAAAGGCTTCCACGGCATTTTTCTTGGTAATCACCAATATTAGTTCCGGTCTAATCAAGGGTGAGGCCAAAATCGCTTAATACCCCCCCCCCCCTACAAAATGGAAAATAGTTGTTCTACGTAAAATTTTTCGTGATAGAAACATAGGCGGAACAATATTTGTGTGACGTAAAATTTTTCGTGATAGAAACATAGGCGGAACAATATTTGTGTGAGTCAACCGGACGGCCGCCATCTTGGATTCAACTACAAAACTTTTAAATGGAACGATGTGATGCGATACATCAGATTAGGCTAGAATTTCACAAGAAATGCAATGGTGAAGTTTTTTAAACCTATCTTTAACCGTTAAAAAGTTATGCAGGAATGAATCTAACCAACATCTTCTCTTCCACGTGTGAGAAAAAAACTTTGAAATGCCTCTAACGCTTGAGGAACGAATCCAGATCATTTTGATGTCTGGAGAGAGAAGTTCACGTGACATTGTAAAAGCAGATCCGAACGATTGTTGACTGGCACCACATTCTTCTGATAATCGGCGGTTGCTATGGTTTGGAGTCTTTTCAAATACTACTGTGCTTACATAAGCAAGAACTATTGTAGCTGTTTCTTCATCGGTAACAGTTCAGATGGTGGCTCATCGACGACTGATCCTGTCTTGGAACTCCTGCAGCAATTGTGCAACTTACACATGTGACACAGATCTCTATGGGGATGTCGTTGATTAAAATCATTTGCAATGTCACGTAAGCGTCTCTCCCTAGACATCAAGATGATCTGGATTCGTTCCTGACGCGTTAGAGGCACTTCAACATTGTTTTCTCACACCTGGAAGAGAAGACATTGGTTAGATTCATTCTTGCATAACTTTTTAACGGGTTACATTTAAGTAGAAAAAAATTACACCTTTGCATGTCTCGTGAAATTCTAGCCTAATTTGATGTATCGCATGACTCCGTTTCATTTATTTTTTTTTAGTTTTCAGATTGGTCCGTTCTATTGATACACTCCAATATGGTTCCTCCTAAACTTAACATGTTTTTATCATCAATAGTTTCCATTTTATAGGGTGAGGGTGCTAAGCTACTTTATCTTACCCTGTAGATATACCTTCGTTTGAGTCTGTCTACAAGGTTTAAATTACGTATGTTATTTATATATGAATTATTTATAAATATATATACGTATGTCTGTCTGATTTTGAAAAATAAAAAGATGCCAATAAGGCAAGAACGTTTTTCGAGTTTTCTGTGGAGCTGTCATCAAAGCAAAGCTCTATTAGCGTGATGTTTTTATGTTCTTAATTACGTTCTTTTAAAATTGATCTTCAATGGATTTCGGGATCTAAATCCAATTTATGTCTTATTCAATTACCAAACCTGTCGTTTTCGCCTACGGCATGACACATTGCTGTTTGGAGATTCTTTGATAGGCGCCGAGTTGTTACAGACTGTTACAATGGTTAATTGGATTGAATCATATTAATGGACAGAACTAGAAAGTGTATTTTTGTTAATTTCATATGTAAAAATATGTTTTGCATGTTAATTATGTCAAATATCAGCCTTCAGTGAGATCAGTGTATTTATGGATCTTTTCTGTCTGTGTCCGAAGACCAATGCCATACCAAGATACTTCAAGCACAAAAACTATCTTAATGATTTTTTTTTAATTGGAACTAATGTGGTTTAGGGTAATTAAGACAGTCTGCGATAGAAATCTCTCTCGTAGAATTTAAAATTTAAACAAGATCTAAATAAAGTTCTAGAAACATTCAACACCATTCTTAATGGTGGTCTCCAGCTCATTATAATTAAGGTTCAAGTGATATTTCTTGAAATAACTGAAGCAACTGACAATTCCCTGTAGTTTTGCTCCATTGACATAATTTACTATAATTAGATGAGATAAAGAGATAATCCTTAAGAATAGCTGATGATCAACTTATCCTGCTTCGGTTTGAAAGGTACCCCCCTCAATTTGATTGTTGGTAGTAAGATGACCAGTATATCCAGTAAACGATGCCTCAACAACCACTGGCAAAAGTAGTTGCAAGAAAGATGTCGAGAGTAAGCTGTTCACAGGAGATCTTGGCAAAGCTACGATTTCAGTGAGTTAAAATAATCTGTAAGAACACTATAAAGTCATCCATTAAAAGAGCGGTGGGTTTCTCCAAATAGTCATACACTACCCTACAGTAATGGACGGGACACCAGCATATTTACATAAAATCAACGAGATCGTCAAAGTACTTGTGCGTACGTGATCAGGCAAAGTCCATTCAGATAGTTGCTACGGAAACGTCTCTAGGAGTGTCGAATAGTGCGAAGAATTCGAGCAGGGAACTTAGTGACTTTGAAAGAGGCGTTATAGTTGGCTCTCACATTGCTGCCATGTCTATTCGTGCAATTTCGGTGAAACTATCACAGCCACGTTCAACTGTTGATGTCGTCAAGAAGTGGAAGAATACGGGCGTTGGGGCACGAACTGCACACATTGGTCGTCCCGGAAACTGACCGAACGCGATCAACGCGTCCTGAAGCGCGAGGTTCGTAAGAACCGCAAAAAACCCCTTCGAATCATAAACTGAGTTTCAACAGGCATCAGGGGTTACAGTTCATCACAATACGTTGCGGAAGGAATTGTACGCCCTTAAAATCCACGGATGTGTTGCCGCACACAAACCACACATCTCACCATTCAACAGAGCCGCCAGACTCAAGTGGTGTTTGCAAAGTCGCAACTGAACTGTAGAGCAGTGGAAGACAATTTTATGGAGTGTAACGTGCCTCATCACGGTACACTGTCTTCCAGTCGGATGGACGTGTTTGGGTGTGGCGAATGCCAGGCGAACGTCTTTTACCCGAGTGCATCGTTCCAACTGTGAAGTTCGGCGGTGAGGGAATCATGCTGTGGGGGTGATTCTCATAGTATGGCCTGGGACCATTGCATGTTGTTGCGGGAATCTTGAACTCCGAAGGACATTTTGGACAATCGGGTTGTTCCTACTCTATGGCAAATGCTTGGAAATGACGATTGTTACTTTCAAGACGACAATGTTCCATGCCATGTTTCAGCCTCTGTCCAGCAGTGGTATACAGAGATGGCTGTAAAGCGGCTTCCATGGCCTGCCCAGAGTCCCAACCTAAACACCACCAAACATTTATGGGACGAATTAGAGCATCGATTGAGGGCCAGGGAACCACGTCCGATATCTACAGCTGCACTGGCTATGTTCTTGAAGCAGGAATGGACAGAAATACCCATAGCTCTATATCAAAACCTTGTGGAAAGCATGCCCCACAGGGTGGCTAATGTAATTTCAGCACGTGGGGGCCCAACCCACTCTTAAATCAGGCACACTTTCACATGTTTCCAGTAACGCGCACTATCCGGTCCATTAGTGTATGGTAGTGTATGTTACTATCTGTATTAAGGCCAATTGATTCCATTTCACTTCTTAATGGTATTAGCTAATACTATTTGAAAAAAAATCGACCGTTAAAGAAATAAAACCAATTACAATTACATAAACGAAAACAATACGAAATATTAAGAGAAGCATTGAAAGAACGGTTAGTGTAAAAAAGGTTTTCAGAATAAGTTGACAAAACTGCAGATCTTTTTTCTTAAACATGATGATGATACATTGAAGATTCAATAGTAACAATAAAAAAAGTCCACACAGGCATATTTTAATTTGAGCTTTATGTGGAATCCAAACCTTGGTTGCTATTTTAAAAAAAAAAAATATTGGAACTGAAAAGATCTGCATTGGTGACAGAAAATGAATAAGAAAAGAAAGTTATTCTCACTTTAAGCATTTTTTTTTTTTGGAGGAAAAAAAACAAGATTTTCTAAAACCCAAAACATTCGTAACTGAATAATAATAAGTTTTTGAAGAACATTAAAGTTTTAAAATCTTCCTTAAGATGTCGCTATTTTTTTATTAGCGGCCTCTATGTTACAGCTTACCTATAAAACATAGGTGACCGATCTTGGTTTTATGTTTGCTGGATCACACAATCTGTCACACACTGTAGTGGCCAAACGGTTAGAGATATTAGAATGAAACTTCATGGTGCGGTTATTTAAACAGAACGCATACTGGGTGAACAGAGCGGACCAAAATAGTATGGCAGAGACGATGAAAATTTAAAAAAAATTTAATATCGATAACATTCAATATTAAAGTTACAATATTTTGAATGATATTCTTGACTTTAAACAATACTTGATAACAATGCTTATTACTCACGCTTACTATAACTTTATGAACACCTTCATAAAATATCTTCATAAACTTAATAAAACAATAGCCTATATATATATACTTCAATAATTTGTGACCATTCACTTTTAAGCTATCTTTACAAGTTATTACTCTTATTCTTATTACAACAACATATACCCATTACTTATGGTTAATCAATACAATCATGTTAAATCTTATTAGCTTTAGACAAAAGTTTAACGTGCGTTAGTACATTTTTACAGTAAAATAAAACAAAGAACGCACATAACTAAACAAAACACAAATTCACTGAGATATTTCTGATATTTGTGCTGGTAATCGGGGACAGCGCTGTTTCAAGGCTTATTGGCCTATAATCAGCCCGACCCAACCAGCATACCTAAGCTCAGTGAAAGGTATTAGCTTTACTTTATGGCTTCTCACCTGAGTGAGCATGTAATGTTTATCTATTAATCGATAAGCCTTGTCACTTGTATGTGATTTGTAAATAATAATTGTATAATTAATTTGTCTACCACTATCAGTTGTATTCGCTTTACAATACAAATACAAATTATCAGGTTTTTCACCTATGTGAGTACTTTTCACTAAAGGTATTATTTCGCTTTAATAATACTCGACTGTAATTCATCTATAACAATTCTTCTACGAATACTCAATATAATTATCAATTCCTTTTACTCAACCTATACTCGTATAGATGTATTTCATACTCTTTAAATTTCCTGTGCACTTATTCCTACTAAAGGTAAATAATTTCAGTACTTACAGTACGGTGTCTTCAAACAGATTTCACCTGTGAAACTGAATTGGACGCACCGTTGGTTTCTTGAAGCACTGAACACAGTGGCGGATTTAGCACTTGAGAGGCCCTAGGCGCAATTCAATTTTGAGGCCCCCTCTAAATATTTTTTACAACCAAAAAAAAAAAAAAAAAAAAGGAAATACTTGGGTGGATGGGGCCCCTAGGCTGACTGGTGAGACCCCCTAGGCTTGCTTTTACAACCAAAAAAAAAAAAAAAGGGAATACTAGGGTGGATGGGGCCCCTAGGCTGACTGGTGATGCCCCCTAGGCTTGCTTTTACAACCAAAAAAAAAAAAAGGAAATCTTGCTTTTACAACCAAAAAAAAAGGAAATAAGCTAAATAATTTTTAAATTTTGAGGCCCCCTCGATATGTGAGGCCCGTGGCGCGCGCCTCCTGCGCCTAATGGGAAATCCGCCACTGACTGAACACACACTACTTCTATTATTAGAAGTTGATACTAAACTTTCACTTAATTTCACTTTTAATAATGCACTATTATTTCTAAACACACACACTGAATCTTGCACAACTACTCTTCATTAGAGATGTCTTCACTAGCGATGAGTCTTACTTCTTTCTCGAAGTTGACTTTCACTGTTGTAAGCAAATAACGATAAAGTTCTCACTTCCTACCTTCTTATTTGAAATTCCCGGTTAGGTTCTAGTTAATAATTCCTCTAGTTAATAATTATCTGGAATCATAAATCTTCCTATGTGATTTTGCGACGGTGAAGTAGGCTTCAAATACATGGAATGGTTTCTTCCTTTTATTTTCTCTAAGTTCAGAGTTTCTCTCCTGAATTTATATCTTCCTATCTTAATGAAAGATTTTGCAATTCTCTGTCTTCTTAAAATAACGTTAGCGAACTTCCCTATCTTCTATACTTCTCCTAAACGGCTGCACTCCTTAATTTCAGGAAAACTAGTAGAATTATTTATCCGGGTAATATCAAGTTATTCGTATTGCAGCTTGCAATAAATCAATAACTTACTGAATAGTTCTTCACCTACTAATGTATTGGTATGATCCGGCATCTTGAAATTAAGTTGAACTGCTTCTCACGATTTTCCTCAATCGCTACTATCATTATAATTTCAACTTTAAATTCTATCTTCTTATTATTATATTTATAATTATAATCCACAGCTTCAATCTTCACTTATTACTTCGCAACAAAGTCTCAATTAAGCTTACGAGCTTATCTTCATTGTCACCTATCTCAAGAGTGAATTCTTCTAACGCTGCTATAATTATTTTCCTTGAATCCTTTCGATTCAAATTAAATGTTATATTCTTAGTATCTTATTCGCAGCAATAATTAGCAAATATAATTTTCAGAGTTATAACTTACTCCGTTCATTTCATGCTGTGGTCGCCGGTTCCACTTTTTATCGGGGCCGGTCAGCTTCACCGCTAACCTTCTCATTTCACCCGTTCGATACAAGATCTAGGAATCAACTGACTTCTCCTTAGAATCGCTGTCCCATGTTCGACTCATAAAACGTAACAGCTTAATTTAAATATTCAAATTATTCCTAATTAACCTCTATTCATTCGAATAAATAAAATAATAAATTTCTTTTCAAGCAATTAATTTTTCATTTAATTAAATTAAACTTAAACTAATTAAATTTTATGATTGGAGGAAAATAAAATTTAATATCTTTAACACTTCACCATTGTGTTCAGCATCAAAAAGTAGGTGGCCCTGTCCAAAAATCAGACCTCTAGGACTACTCCCTGACCAAGTAGGGGTCAAAAGTGTTTTTATGCTTTCCGGATGTCACTCTGTAGTGGCCAAACGGTTAGAGATATTAGAATGAAACCTTCACAGTTGTGTTCAGCATCAAAAAGTAGGCGACCACGTAAAAAAAATCAGACCTGAAGGATCACTCCTCGCCCCCTCCAAGGCATGTTTTAGCGGCCCCTGAACAGTTCCCTGTCACAATGAAACTATTTCATATTGATTTCCTTAGTATTATAAATGTGATTGTTGCGAGTGCTGTTGTAGAGCTGCATTACAAATGTGATTGTTGCGCATGCAAAAGACGCAATCGTTGCGATTGTTGTGATTGAAATTGAAAAAATGTCTCGACGCGCGGAAAAACGAGATGCTGATGCAAAGCGAAAAGCTTCATGCTTGTGTAAAGAACGGTCTCTTAAACAAAAAGTTTTGTTTAGAAAATTGTGCTTATTATGGGACCGCTTTGCTTTTGACACTGTCTAAAAGCATTAATTACCTTGTTTCCTTTGCTTTTTGAAAGTCATGAAAACAAGCTGTAAATAAATGTCCCTCTACTTTTAAATTTAGATCAGCCAAATACAAATTAGTACAAATTTTTCATTTTCTGAAGAAAAAGATGTAATCTGCATTTGCTAAGAAGAATAAGGTTTCAAAGTTCTTAGTTGGTGTGGATTGTCGAAGTTGCCGTCCCAGGTAATCCCCACATATCCAATGTGCGACAAGCCTAAAAAGCCAAGGAAGGGTATCGAAAGCAAGGAGGCAGTCCAGGCAAACTCGTGCTATATGTGAGCGAACATATTCTTATTGGAAACTGGACCGAATGGAGCCGCTCCACGAGACCACAGAAATTCCTGAATGTACCACTGATCATTACCAGAGAAAATTAAGAATAGCAAGTGATGGCTCTTCACACCATGGAGGTATTCCTGGAGGTCTGTCACTCAACAATGAAGTCCGGATTTGAGCGCTGCGCAGTGCTTCTCCTTACTCGAGTAATGTGGTTTTTCCGTGTCCAGACAAAACTTGAATTCCACACGATTCGTTGCTAGCCCGCAGATGTATACGCCACGCCATTCTCTGAATGGTGGACAGAGAAAACCTTTGGCTCAGTTAGCAGCCTATCGGACGATGACACTATCTTCTCTGATACTCATCTTCTGGTAGTCTTTCTAGGTATCCCAGTATCTTCTCTGTGCATGTATGCTCCATCACATCTCCGAATATCATCATAGTCGGAACAGTCTAGGTGGCGGCCAATGCGACGGAATGATCAGCCTGTTCAAAGTAGTTCAAACTGACCAGTCAGTTCAAAAGTTCTTCGAATGCGTCGTCGAGGCAAGCTCAGAACTCAAGAGACTAGTAATCCACAATCACACTGATTATAAAGCACACAGCGATCATATAATGGCCGTTCACATGACCACGACCTACACTAATGCCCCTGGTGGCAGTTCTCAGTGGGTGTGCTTAGCTCTACTACAATCAGTGGCATAACCACCTACGACTGTCGAACGAGTTTCGTCCTTCCCCGATCATTCATTCTACGTGTGCTAATGTTTTTGGCAATGAGTGTATGTTACGAGAAAAGCGGAATTTTTTAGCAACAAAATTTAGTGGAAATCATCAAGTCAGATTCATTTAAGATTATAAACAAAACTACATAAAGTAATATCATACTTAACTTCGTTATTAACTTAACAAAAACTCACTAAAAACACTCGCCATTACGATATTTCTGATAGCCTCAACTGCCTCTCCTTTTTCAAGTAACACCATAACAAAACACGAAAGAAATCTACAATCTATTCTTCCCAAATTATAAAAATAAATAACTAAAACAACAATCATGAATAAAATTTCCAATATAACAAACATAAAAAATGTGACATGCTCCGCGTAACATTTTACACACGAAGCATTATTATATTTCACTAACATCAATAATAAATGTCCATTTCAGAGATAAATAATAAAATGTCATTGGATGAACTTCAAATGAAGATAAGTAATTTTATTTCTGAAATTGGACATTTTATTAATAAAATTTAA
>JAFIDM010006943.1:37327043-37385844 GCA_023159025.1 Thereuonema tuberculata | reverse complement strand
TTATTAATAAAATTTAATTTCTAAGTAATTTTATTTCTGAAATTGGACATTTTATTAATAAAATTTAATTTCTAAGTATAATTTTATTTCTGAAATTGGACATTTTAGGCTCTCAGAAATATCGTAATGGCGACTGTTTTTAGTGAGTTTTTGTTAAGTTAATAAAGAAGTTAAGTATCATTTAAGATTTCTTTTTTTTATCTTTTAGTATAGCACAAGTGAATTCTAAATCATATTTTAAGTATTCGTATAAAAGCTCTTGAGAAACAAAGTTCTGAAAACTAGAAGAATGTATCAAAAACAGGACAAGAATTATTTTTTTAACTTAATATAAAATAGGTGACCCATGTTTTCATTTTTTTTTATGTCATATAATAAGTATTAATCGGACAGTGTAACTCTTATTAGACACTGTAGTTAAAGTTGGAAGCCTTTTAGCAATTTAAATCCTTCAGGTTCAATGAAAAGATTTCAAATCAGTTATCAGTACATTTTGCGTATGAACATTTAACATGTGTAAAAAACGTTGATATATTATTAAAAGTCATTGAAGCCAGACACACAAATGTATTTAAAAAAATAAAAATGTGTGTCTGGCCTCAATGACTTTTAATAATATATAAGTATATTTTCTTTTCCATTATTCGTCGTCTTGAATATTTAAATACTTAGAAATGAAGGAAGACACGGAAATACAAGTGACCGTAATTAAACTGACACTACTCAAAGCCATCTGAAACTACATCGAACAACTGGAATGGCACCAAATTTGCTGGAGAGAGAAATGAAGGCATGGGAAGAAAGATTCCGCGAAAAAACAAAGTAGTTCCAATAACATCAAGATAAATAGATTTAGGCTGCATTGTTGGCGTTCGTAATGTTATTATCTCATAGCGTCAGGACGAGGCGTTCGCGTCTGTTTCCATAGTGACGTTAATCATTAATTAGCTTGATTTTTATTAATCGTCTGTTTTTTTCAGTTTTCTTTCATACGAGTGAATATTTCAACAGTGTGAAGATATCTGTGCAGTGACACTTTTGTGACTATTTAATTGGTTCCACGAAGGACCAAGCCCCCTTTCCTTTGACCTACCCCCAAAAGAACCCTTTCCTAATACAATAATAATTATAACTATTGTTTTATTATTGGTATCGGCGTGCTCTAGCTGCTTAGTTATAAATATTTAGCCAGAGTTTTTCTTAGAGATGCACACCTAACAGGTTAATCCTTCATATGAAGGCAAACAATGGCCACTTCCGGTTTGACTTTCCTCGTTTTTTACTCATATCTTTTTTTTTTCCCGCACTTTCCTTCACTTAAGATAGGTGTCATTCGATAGCTCTTAGGTAGAGCTATAAATTCGAGTAATCAAATTCTGGTTCCCTTTTGCCTCCTTAGGAGGGGAGGGGAAAAACCAGTTTTTTCCATAGGACCCCATGTTAAAATAACTCATAGAGTACGTGGTCGAATGGGTTTGTTTTTTCGGCTATAAGTAGCTATTGATAAGGGTATTAATTGCTAAACTTTTGTAATCCCCGCACGGCTAGAAGTGGGTTAGGGCAAGCCTAGAAGCCAAAAAAAGGCCACTTCCGGTTTGCCCCTTCTTCGTTTTTTACTAAAATCTTTATTTTCCCGCACTTTTCTCCACTTAAGATGGGTGTCATTCGATAGCTCTTAGGTAGGGCTATAAATTCGAGTAATCAAATTCTGGCACTTCCTTTGACTACTTAGGAGGGGAGGGGAAAAACCAGTTTTTCCTATAGGACCCCATGTTAAAAAAACTCATAGAGTACGTAATCGAATGGGTTCGTTTTTTCGGCTATAAATATCTATTGATAAGGGTATTAATTGCTGTAAATTTCGTAATCCCCCCATGGCTAGAAGTGGGTGGGGGCAAGCCTATGGGCCGTGGGACATCTCCGTTACATAAATACGATTATTTAATATTCGTAATTAAATATTAAATTCGTATTTAATATTCTTCAGCCCATTGCACATGGAGCCGATAATCGGATGGTCCGAAAAAAAAATTTCCAATACAAGTACAATTGAATATCTCCTAGTAATAAAATAGATAAATTTAACGTGCGTCAAGGACGATATAATTACAAAAAAAGACATAAAAACGCACACAAATTAAAGGTTCACTGAGCTATTTTTGGAAATTTTGTACCGGCAACCCAAGACGGAACTGTTTCGAGATTCCTAACTCTCACCCAGTACTCGATGGGTTGGGTTTGCCCAGTACTCAATAGCTCAGTGGAACCCAAAAAAAAACAAGAAACAAAGGTTCAGTAAACCTTTAATTTGTGTGCGTTTTTATGCCTTTTTTTGTAATCTCCTAGTAACAGTTACTATTATAAAAAGAAGAGATTGTTAGAAGCACACAAGTACATATTATGTACGTGAATTACAAATGAGGAAAAACAACACTGAAATTTCTTGAATCCAAGAAATTAAAAAACAAAATCTTCCAGAAATAATTGAAAAAGTAGCAAGAATCCTAAAATTGGAAAACCCTATAAACACAATGAAAGCTGTCCAGAGATTTGGTGGAGTGCATTATAATAAGGAAAGACCAATCCCACCCAAAAACTTCATGTAAAATAAGTTGTCAAGATTCAAAACGCTTTCCCTGTTAAAAAGTTATCAGATCTCATGTAGAGCCAAGCCCCTAACTCTACAAGGCCTAACTCTTTAACAACCTAATATCTTGGTCAAAAAGTATGGCGCAGCCGTTTCGTGGCTGTCGCACAGGCAATCCCACGGAGTTAAGAAATTAACTTAAGATAAGAAATTAAGTCACTTATCGTTAATGTTGTGTAATGAAATAGTTCCATGAAACGGCCAAGCCATACTTTTTGACCAAGATATTAGGGTTTTTAGAGTTAGGCCTTGTAGAATTAGGGGCTTGGCTCTATATGAGATCTGAAAACTTTTCAACAGTGAAAGCGTTATGAGCATGTGAGTCTTGGCAACTTATTTTACATGAAATGTTTTGGGTGTGATTTCAATTCTTTTTGTAAGTAATACATTTCAGCCTTAGGACTTTTGGAAGTTTGGAATAGATATTGTTATATAATACAGAACCAGACCCCCCCCCTTTATGAGGGGTTGGAGGGTGAAAGTTACAGATTTCTTACTTTTTGTTGTTGTTTGTATGGTATCCTGCATACCAAATTTCAGTTTTCTAGGACTTCAGAAAGTACCCTAGAGATTCTGATGATCATGAGTCAGCCAGTCAGTCAGTGATTCAGTGACGAAATTGACGTATTTTAGGTATTAATAAATCCAAAGTATAAAAGCTAGATAAATGAAACTTAGCGTATTTCATTAGTCTGCTATAACTCTTATCCTGAAAATTTGAGCTCTATAGTATTATCCAGGCCGAAGCTATGAGGGTTCGATAATACATAACCAGACCCCCCCCCCCCTTTATGAGGGGTTGGAGGGTGAAAGTTACAGATTTCTTACTTTTTGTTGTTATTTGTATGGTAATCCTAGCCTGCATAACAAATTTCAGCTTTCTAGGACTTCAGAAAGTACCGTAGAGGTTTTGATGATCATGAGTCAGTGAGTGAGTGAATCAGTGACGGAATCGACGTATTTTAGGTATTAATAAAATCCAAAGTATAAAAGCTAGATAAATGAAACGTAGCGTATTTCATTAGTATGGTAACTTCGTCTTATCCTGAAAATTTGAGCTCTCTATTATTATCCAGGCCGAAGCTGAGGGTTCGAAAATACGACGAAACCTTCAAGAAAAGGTACGTAGTGCCCTTCCTTCGTACTTCCTTCCTTCGGCTCGTCTTGGCGAGGGCACTACCGTGCCCCCAAATTATAATTTCAAAATAGGAGCGATCGTGATAAATGGCTCTCATGTTACAAAACAAAGAAGGTTATATAATCAATGATGAAATAATATTAAATTCAGAAATTAAAAAAAAGATCCGAATAATAAAAACCCGAATACATATACTTATTATATATACCTAAATTCCATTGGACTGGATAGAATTACCATAAATAGTATAAAAAACAACAAGGACATCTTTTCACATTTTATTGTTGAACTTTTTAAAAACATGTATCGTACCAAAATTTATCCAAGCTTGTTGAAAATAGCGTATATTATACCAATTCATAAAGGAGGTAATAAGGAAGACTTCTCTAATTATAGGCCAATTTCAATTTTATAAAATGTTCAAGAATTATTTAAAGTTATTTTACTAAATCAATAAATGATTTTATTACTAAATCAAATATCTTAAAACAAAATCAATACGCTTATCAATCAAATTAAGGAACTAAAGACCTATTAAATCATTTAAATAAGTTACACAAAATTTAAATAAAAGACAAGTATCAATAATAGCTTTTATAGACTTAAGCAAGGCTTTTGATAATATTGACCGTAAAAATACTATTAAAAAAATTAGAAAATTACGGTATAAGAGGAGATTTTCATGATCTTATCAAAAATTACTTATAAAATAGAAAATTCAAAATCAAAATAAATAATTTAATAAGTAAAACTTACAATATTAAGAGAGGTGTACCACAAGGTTTAAATTTAGGTCCTTTTGTTTTTTGTTTTTTTTATATATAAATTCTATTAGTGATATTTTTAAAAAGTGCAAGATTTACATTTATGCCGATGATGTAATACTAATAAGTAGCAACCAAGATCAAACTTTTACTTCAATAAATCTTCAACAAGATTTAAGTAATATCTCAAATTGGGCTTCAGCGAATAAAATGATAATAAACCAAAGAAAAACTAAAATTATGATTATCAAAACAAAAAATAAAAAAATAAATCTTAATTTACCTTTTAAATTACATATAAATACGTGCCAAAATATAATAAATGAGAACAAAGATAATCAAATTGCTTGTAATTGTGAGAGCATTATGTAATAATTAATCATAAGTATTTAGGTATACCTATCCATAATCGTTTGAGTTGGTGTAATCCAGTGGTTCCCAACCTTTTTCAGCTGGCGACTCACCTTTCCTTATCATCGGAATCCCTCCACGGTCCATCGGTCCATGGTGGAGTAAAAAACCATATTTGTATCGTATCCCTTCCTTATATATGATCGATTTTCGATTTTCTTGATTTATTCGATGGTTTCTGATAGTTTTAAGATCAAGTCGCGACCCACCGGTTGGGAACCGCTGGTGTAATCAATATAATTATGTAATTAAAAGATTACATTCTTTCACTTTTATGTTTTACTATTTAAGAAACAAATACCAATTTAAACAGAACTTTATTGTTTATAAAGCTCTTGCAGATTCTGTTTTGAACTATGGTTTAGAGCGTTGATGTTTCTTAAACAAGCAATAAACAAATAACATAAATAAATTAATCAATAAAATTTTTGATAACATTTATGTAAATTCTGAAAATCAAAATGAAGAAAATAAAACAAGAATAAGAGTAAAATATAAAATTTTGAAAATAGAAGAAAAATTTATTTATAATGTTGTTTTGAAAAATTTATGTAAAAACATCAGAGAAAAATCCTGTTCTTAAAATAAAACAAGATTAGTTGGTTGAAGATTTTCAACATTCCTACTATAAACAATAAGTTTGGATTTAGAGTAAATGAATATACTTACTCGAAAATATTTCGACAAATAAATTGGAATAATTAAAATTGTAATAATTTTAGATAAATCAAAAACCAATAAATGTTTGATATAGTCAATAAAAATATAGGAAAAAACTTCTAATCTATACTTTACCATTAATTAAATTTTGTTTTTGAAAACACACATTAAACTTGACAGTACCTATAAAACAGGATATATATTATAAAAACGTTATTCTGTCATAAGACTTTAAAGTTTTTCCAATTTTGTGACCAAACTGTCACAAAATCTATCAACTGATAGATTGGTCATGCAAATGGATAAAATGTAGATCTTTTTAAGACAAATAAAATGCTACAAAAATCTTTCGAAAAACTTTTGAGGTTTCCAAGATGTCGCCTTTTAAAGAGTCAACATAATTAGTCTAAAACAATAGCAATAATGAGTATGGTAGTTAAAAATAATTATACTTTTGGGCAAAACTCCGAACGGCGGTCCCAAATTATGATGGCGGTCCCAAATTATGATAACATCCGAACGCGGTCCCAACGTTGTTATTAATGAAACATTGTGTCAAGTGTAATGACATCGTTATCGTTGTTATTAATGAAACATTGTGTATTGTTGCTTAAAAATCACTTTTAACGTGCCATGGCTGGTAGACCGCATGCACCAAGAGTAATAACGCTTTAAGTCATAAGTCGCACATATTCGGACAATACATATTTTTTTTGTAAATATATTGAGCGAAAACTATATGATTTGATGTGTAATAACTCTGGCTATGTGTTATCCTTCACAGTCATACTGTTATCTGTCATTAAAAAGGTTTATATAATTTGGGACCGCCGTTCGGAGTTTTGCCTACTTTTGACTACTTGGAAAGAATAAACGTCATTTCGGCAACGCCCGTCATAGTGCCAGAACGTTCTCGGATGACTGTTCCCGAAATGACGATTGACACCTGGTTTTGTTTATATCGTGACGACGCCATCTTGGCTGCCGGCTTTTGAGAACTATAGTGATTTGAACTATAGTGCTCTGAACTATTTTTAAGAATAATGCTAAAAAGTACATATTATCTCGGCAAAACAAATACAAAATTGCGTTCCCGTAATGATGTTGCATTAAAGTATGCTGCACTAATATCACATTGAAAGACACTTACCACAAATATACATTCTTTATGCTGGAAACTCTGAAACCCGCGACCTTTCTTATCGAACGAATTTCACATTACTGTAAACTAACACCATCTAGCGCATTTACTCATAACTATTTCGGCAAACTACGGTTGCATTATCGAAATGACGTCTAAACTGTCAGACAATATTTGGAAACGAAAAAAATTATAAATAAAAAGAATCCGAACGCAATTATCGATTATTTATTTTTGTAAGTGTTATATGCAGCTACACACCTATGTAATAAAAGTTGTATGGGTAGACAATATACTTTTCATCTTACTTGAAATTATGAATGTTGTTTGGGGATGCGTTCCCGAAATGACTAAGTATATTTTATAACAAAAAATAAGAAAAAATAAATATTTAATTAAAGATATGCTGGGTGCTAATAAGTAGGGATATAATTAATGCTGTAAAGAGCACATCGTAACAGTAATATTTAATTTTAGCATGAAAATGTTAATCAGAAACGAATTTCTCACCTCTGTGATTTTGACCCATAAGATCTAAAAATACCAGAAAAAATACAACGCAAAAACAATAATAGGACCAATGCAAATAAAAAATACAATAATAGAACAATATTTACTATATATGTTTGTTATGTATTAATTTCTTCATCGCTTCCCGTGGGAAATATGCACTCTTCCAGGCCTGCAGAGATGGTTTTTGATTAGTATTGAGGCAGAACTTGTGATGGACTGTTGCAATTGTATACGTTGTGTTTTCTTTGTTTTCAACTTAAGTGCTTTTATAACGTAAATAGTTCGTGTTAAATGGTTTAATAGGCTGTTTAACGTGAATAGTTCTTTGTTGAAATGAGCAAGAATATAACATTTCATAACAATATATGACATTGGTAATTCTACTACTCCACTACCAATGGTTATTGGCAAATGTGAATTTATAAGCAAGTTGACGTAAACTACCTGGAGAAATCCAATCAACAACCACCTGGTGAGGGAAAAAATGGAGAGTATTATAAGGGAAGTTATCGGTGCTGAGAAAATGAGGTAAGTTTTCTTATGTCACTACATTACCTCAAACATCAAAAGTCTAAAGAAATTCCTATATAATTTTAAACATATGCTAAAAATTATGCTAAATCTAATTTTCTCATGGTGCTGTATTAATTTCTCTCGCTCTCGTTCTTGAGCTCTTTGCCTGTATTTTCTATCCTGATGACTAAATATTATAATGTGTTTGATTTCAGAGAGACAAAGACTAGAATAGAATAGTTTCTTTTGAAAACTTACAATATCTTGACTCTCGGCAGCACCTTATCAAGAAGAGCGATGACAATGACGATATCGATTATAGAGTACCGTACGAGGACCTTTATGACTCTTTATTTATGACTGCCATGTAAACAAGACAGGACATGGAGGACGAGTGAAGATGGAGAATTATTTTAAGAGAAAACCTAGCATTCCTCAACCAGCAAATGCAATCTTCAGTGTCGTGCAATGCAAAGAGGTCTTCATTAAGGAAAATTGTGGTGCACCCAATTCTGTCAAAAGACTTTGGTAAATGGGGTCAAGTTAACTTGATTGACTTTCAGTCTATACCTGATCGCAATTTTAAGTGAATTTAGAACTAACAAGATCATATTACAAAGTTTATTGTCCTTCGACCACTGAGATTGAAGTGTGCTGAAGAGGTTGCTGCGGAGCTTCTTCAAATATTTTATTGGAGCAACAAAGATACTACAGAGCGATAACGGTAGGGAATTCATTAACCAACTGATCAGATACCTTTTCACCATAACCACAGAGCATCACGAAAAGGTATGTTGTGCTTGTGGCAATCAATCATCAAAACTTGGAGTGTGAGATAAGAATCCTTTCCATAGCTCTTGCAAACCAACATCAACAGCAAGCGACTTGCATCCTGAAGACAAAATTCAGGAAATTAGAGAGATTTTCAAAAACAAATGAAAATTACAGGAGACAAAATTGCTATTGATGACCTCCAAATCTCCTAAAGTTTCCATTTCTTGTGGTGAACAAGGGGCCAGCAGACCCTCAAAATTTCATCTGAGTTATCATTAATGAAAAACGGAAAAAAAAATTTACCAGGTTGGCTGTGAGAGTGGTTTTAAAAAAGGATGGTTTGGGGTTGAGCGTTTAAAGAAAGGGAGGCCAAAAAGAACAACTCAGGAGGGCAAGGATTCTTTCAATGTTCTTGCAGACCGTCCACCAAACAGTGCACAACAAGGGAACGTGTTTGTAACAAGGATGGAAAGCAGGTGCCAAAATAGTATGCCATGTGTTAACAAGTAGGGGAAATTCAGTGGGAGAAATTTATAAATAAAAAACATATATAGGAAATATTGTTCTATTATTCTATTTTTTTGCATTGGTCCTATTACTGTATTTGCATTGTATTTTTCTGGTATTTTTAGACCAGATCATCTAATGTTTTTATTTTAATACATAGTACATAACATAATGAAACTTAATTAAATTTTAGTTATTGTTTAATTTTTACTAAATCATTAAAACAAAAACATAGTAAATCATAGTATATTTACCTAGTCCCATACTTACCACATACTTACCTATTACAGCACAGTGGATTTAAGTAACAGTTAACAGGCACGGACAGTAACAGGGTTATGGATAATCAAAAGTCTTTTTGTACTTATCATTCAAAAATGAATGTATATTTCTTTAAAAAAAATTGCAAAAAAATAGAAAATCAATATAGAAAATTTTGCAATATTCTTCTTTGTGTTAGCAACGAATGTTAAACGCTGAAAAAAGCTATATTACTTCCATGGATGCAGTTAGGTAAATTACCCTGTAACTCCAAATAACACATTTATAAATTTAAGTTTTTTACAACTACATCCAATTGTATCACTTTCTCTTTTATTATAATTTCCTTACTAATAAAAGCTTCATTCAGCTGTCAAAGTAGAAAAATGCAACTACATATTTTCCTTCCATGTTAGAGATGGAAATGGAATTTACTAATGAATTCTTGTGTATTTAAGCTGAAGAATTTTGTTGGTGATGAATACATGACACTTGAACATTTCAGGTTTGATATCATTTCATAATTAATTATGAAACAGTGAAAAACGACCATTGACTTCCTTTTTTGCTGAGCACTATCATTAACAGGCAAATAAGTTACCAAACCCTCCTTGATTTATTTATTGTTTTGTTGTTTTTTTGTTTCCCTTTTAATAAACCCACTGATTAAAATTATGGAGATGAAAAATTGTCAATACATTCACAAACTTTTATTTTGTAATAAATTCTTTAATTCAAATCTTGTAACAATATTTTTATCATTTGATTGTCTTAAAAAACTAGAATATTTTTTTTACAACATAAAAATTAAACATAGTTAAGTGAACTCTAAACTGAGATGATAGTCTAATATGCAAAAAACAAAAATGACTAGACTTATATGTAACAAAAAATAAATCAGAAAAAAAAATGTGAAAAACTTTTCACTTAGTATTACATGAGATTCGAAATGAAAAATATCAAAAAACAAAACAAAAAAAAAAAAACCCAATTAAATGAGATTCTAAATTAACAAATAAACAATAAATATCTAACAAAAAAGAGATTCTAAACAAAAGAGAAAAAAAAAGGGGGGGGGGGAGAAGAAAAAATATAATTTCTATACAAAGATCTTACTTCACAGCTAAACGAGTATTGGGATTTCAGTTTTTTAAAACGAATTTATAAAGAAATTGTGAAAATAGCTTTTGAATCTCACACAATTATATCAAAAAATTAAAACTAGCCTTTAATTTTCTACAATTAGAAAATGCTTATTAGAACAGTGGAGTTTGTAATACTGATTCACTGCAATTGTTAATTTTCATCTCACAAAGTTATTTCTTTAAAGATATCTAGGTTAAAAAATCATGGCAAATGAAAATCTGGGTTTCAAACCCTTTCACTGCTATGTCCAAAGTAGAACTGAGGACAGGTTATCGAACCTGCAAGCACTGCGGTATCATAGCGCAGTGCAGACATTAATACGTTCCTATCAGAAACATAACAGTAAGAGAGTTAAATGTCGTTTGCCATCTTAATACTGGCCGTCAATCCATGAAATAAGGATGGATAAGATTTACTGCTGTGTTAAAAGTTCTTAACTGGAGTTTTTTGGCAGGTATTTATTTTTCTTAATGAATGAGCAGATCTGCATTTGTAATTAATAAAAAAAAAGTGTATTTTAATGTAAATCAGAAGAAAATTTCTTTCCTGAAGTAAATAAATAGAGTTTGTAGAATCAGAGAAATGTGTGATTCTATGATCAATCAAACTAATACAATAAATCTGCATCAATTCTGATAAAAATATATAGAGTATTTTTTTTTTTTTAATAAAGATATCAGAAGTTAATCAGCTGTTACTTAAAAAATAAAGATACACAAACCAGACAACTAAATTATATCAGTCTATTATTATCACTTCAATTCTGATGGAAGTTAAAACCCAAGTTCCATTATGTCAACAAAGTTGAACTTGGGAAAATGTACACAGAAATGTTATCAAATTATTTGAGTCACTGTTACTGACAGTCATACTCAAGTCATAGCTATTAGCTACAATCATTTCAGTCATTTAAGTATTCCTTTGAAGACAACTGTCTATTTGGAAGAAGTCTGTTCTTCAAATTGATAATAAACAAAGTGTTGTTAGAGATTCTTCTTTCATTCAAACCAATGATTTACAATAGCAGAATTTCCTAAGTTGGTGTTGTGTGTTCTCTATGCATTCTGCCTGTTTACCGTATTTGTTTACTCGACTGATGTCTGATTCTTTCACAAGGAATGAGCCATCATCACGGCTGAATTTTAAAGAGGCTTCGAAATGACCTTCTCCTGGTTGCGTATGTATTTTTACTTGATACATCTCAATGCTCACTAATGTACGATCTGATAAATCAGCTACGAAACCATCATAGTCTGCATTTTTCAAAAACTGCAACAAGCCTGCAAAGAAATGTTGTAAATTAAGATTAGTTTAAAATAAAATTCAACCATTTTAAAAAATTGCAACAGTCATTAAATATAAAATCAATCATTACTATTTAGGTTCAGCTAATTTATAGACTGTCACGTACTTTAAAAAATTAAAATGAAGTATTTTCATTTGTAAAGTCCATTTCTTTGGAATTCTATAGAATATTTTTCTAATAGCAATGCTATTATTTATTGAAGATGAAATTTTACAGGTTTGTTTCATTACTTAACTTAATAAAAACAGTTGCAAAAACACTAATATCTTTAAGCAACATCTTTAAACAATATTAGTTTAACATTTCCAATATTTTAAAGCAAAACTGTAAAAAAAAACTTTTCATTTTTATTTAAGTTGAAGTGTCCCACTATGCAGGTCCTTGGAATGCAGGGGGTAAGACTCCTGTTGTTTTGTTAGATCCAAAGGGACTAACTTGAGGTCAAGTAGTCAGCCTTACGCCCACCCATCTTTAATCTGGGAAAGAAATCTGGTACCCACTTTACGGAGAGCTGGGTGGACCCAAGGACCATCTGCAGGATAATTTAGTATGGAAAAAATCTCCAACCTTGATTGGGGTCGGTGACTGAACCTAGCTTCTCCAGTCGCAGCCAAGCATGTCACCACTTAGCTATTTGGACTCACAAAATTTTTATTAGATACTAATACTCTTGAGATTTCAAAATATCTTTAAAGATTTTACTTTAAAGCATTTTAAAGATTGAGAAAACTTAACAATTATGTTTTCTTAAGTTTAAAATGTAATGCACTTTTTAGCATAAGGATTAGGCCATCCACTGAATGTTCTGAACTCTATTCAATTTGTCAAAAAACTTAAAAAGTCATCATTTGCTTTGGTTATCATAAATGAGGAAAAAGGATTATTTATTATTTTTTGTTGTATGATAAGAATCTGGAGGTTAAACCAAAAGGAAGCTTTTATATGATTTTAAAAATCAAATTAAGAAAACAAAATCATCAAAATTAAGAATGCTGAGCAGGAACACACACTTGTTCAGAACAGACTGATTTTCTTTGCTAACAATCCAGCAAAGGTAACGATCAGATGTATTTAAACAGTAGAAATATAAAGAATTGTTGTCCGGAGTAAAAGAATAGAACTTCAGATATATAGTAAAGACCAGAAGTGCCATTGATCAGTACACAAAAGAACATGAGAAGAGGAAGAACCTGCCAATAAAAACCGTGAGGATTTTAAACATCTTAGAAACACAGTGATTAATTTCTAGGAGAACTAAGTCTAACGTTTATGTTAATGAAGAAGATGATGATAACAATGAACAAATTAATGGAGTTATCAGTGCGTATTTATCACAGTGAAAAAATTTGATTTTTTTTTCCAATATATATACCGAGTGAAAATACTGGTGGTTTTCACCGCCCCATATCTTTTAAACTACTGCTCATAAAAAT
This sequence comes from Thereuonema tuberculata, assembly GCA_023159025.1. Taxonomy (NCBI): domain Eukaryota; kingdom Metazoa; phylum Arthropoda; class Chilopoda; order Scutigeromorpha; family Scutigeridae; genus Thereuonema; species Thereuonema tuberculata. The sequence goes on along the minus strand of JAFIDM010006943.1, from coordinate 37,372,630 downwards.
CTGAAACTTTTTATATAAAATTGTCAAACATATAAGAGTTATATTTTCTTGTTATTATTTATTCATTATTATTGAAATTCATTTTATTTGTGTTCAAACACGCCCAATATATCATATATTTAAATAATATACAAGCTTATTTGCTAAGCCTCTCTGCTATCAAACGACAACCCGGCCTTCTCGTAGTGCTCCCTGTTACCACTAAACGGGCTCTGTCGACCTTTGGGACTGGCGCCCCCTTGGGTATATCCAGCCTCAACAGCTTCCATGGATCGCCGTATCCATTCCAAGGCTAAACAACATCGGTTGCCTGACAACTCTTGCCCAGGACCGAAGACATCGAATTTCCATTGAAGTCGCCTATACCCACTTTGGGTGATGAGGCGTCAAGTCAAGATGTTGTTTAAACTCTAAAAGTCTGGATCCAATATTCAAATGATACAGAAACATAATTAGGAAAATTTATTCTAAATACTTGTCATTAATTCCTTTGTTTAATTAAAAACAAAAAACAAAAAAAAACTGTATTTTTTTTGAAAATGCATTCTGACAAATGACTTTTTTGGGAGACAGTTGATTAATGTTTTTGGATAATAATTTCGATATATTGGGGGTGTTTGAACGCAAATAAAATGAATTTCAATAATAATGAATAAATAATAACATGAAAATATAACTCTTATAGGTTTGACAATTTTATATAAAAAGTTTCAGATTTTTATGAGCAGTAGTTTAAAAGATATGGGGCGGTGAAAACCACCAGTACTTTCCAGTACTTTATGAATCACCCGATATATTGCATAAAAAAATTGAAGCAAAAGCAAGTTTTCATATATAACTACACAATTTACTCCATCATTTCATCAAAAGTGTCAGTATAAATGTAAATCTCAATGGAAAAAAGATGATTTGCTCCAAAGAATAAATGGAGGTAAGTTAGACAACTTCTGGCAAATCCTCAGTAAAAAGTTTTGTTTGAAATGGTAAAAAGTTAAGAATAAAAATGAAAAATTAAGTAATTTGACCCTGTAATTGAATAGTTTGGAATCACAAGTTACAGACTATATTGAGACAGGAATATATATTCAAATTGATAATTTAGACTATTTGAATGTAGCATTGTTTCTTCGAAATATGGGATGAGGAATCATGACAATCATAACTAAAAAAAGTGCATGCAATTTAGACTTCTCAAATTAGTCGTTATAGCATTAAGCTTTTTTGAGAAGCATTTCCTTTGTAAATCCAAGAATTAACAAATATAACCTTGAGTAAAGATAGCAAATTCTTAATTGTTAACGCTTGCATATTTCACTTCTAAAATTAATTAACTAGATTTTACAAATTTATTTAATGACAACTCTATTAGAAAGTGGCAATTAAAGCAGTATTTTTCTTGAGCTTTGGTTTTTTTTTATACAGTAAAAATATTTTTCTTCATTTATATTCTCGATTTCTTTCTTTTTGTTTTTTGTTAGGTTGTTTTTAATTTGTACCCTTTAGTCTGTTTTCACTTTTATTTTCCTTTTTTGTTTTCAAATACAGTGATGTCAAAGTCCAACAATTCTTACTTTATTAATTTTTTATTTGTATTAATTTTTATTAATTGAAATGGTCAAGGAATCGTGTACTTCAGTGTAATCAGTTAGCTGTCATTAAACCAAAGGCATTCTCAATTACAGGAATCAATGCGAATTCTAAAACTGTATGCACGAATTATTACTATACCTAGACAAAAGTACATAGGAAAGTAACTGTACATCAAAAAATAACTGTTTATGAATGCAACATTATCCTAAAAATATCACTGAAGGTAATGTCTTCCAATTCTACCAATATTTCACTTGAACAAAAGAGATTACAATGAAGCCAAGTTTTTAAGCATTTTTTTTTTTAAGATGTTAAAAGGGAACCTTTTCAGGTTTGATTAAGCAAGATATTGAATAGTCTAAATTATGAGGACTATACAGTATCTTTTAGTTATGACAAGTTTTCATCTGTTTTAGCATAAAATAATTTAATCCTGTTATCGAAACCATAAATACGACCCTGGTAGTCAAGTGGTAATGTCTTTGACTAAGGACTGGAGGAGCCTGATTCAATTCCCGGTGGAGTTCAACGATTTTTCATGTTGAATTCTCTTCCAGGGGGTGCTAAGTTCCATCCAGAGAATAGGTTCTGAGCTTCTTTCCCTGGGTTAAAGCTTGGCAAGCGTCAGGCTGAGCAGCCAGCCTCAATGTAGTCCTATTGGTCAGCAGGGTCGTCGCATGGGCGGGGCGACTGGGGCGATCGCTCTGGGCGCCGCGGCCAAGGCAACAGGAGCTTCCATTTTTTTTTTTTGGTTGTTGAATTGGAGATTGAGGGGGTGCCTGACGAAATCTTGCCCAGGGCGCTGCGGCTAGGGGGGGCGCCGTGGTTACGGCAACAGGAGATTCCTTTTTTTGGGGTTGTTGAATTGGAGATTCAGTGGGCGCCTGACGAAATCTTGTCCCGGCCGCCAACAAACCACGCGACGGCCCTGTTGGTCAGGAAACACAGTGAGGTTTAACTCCCATGACTCCAAAGCCTGTAGTGGGATAATTTAACTTATAACTAAGCATAATTCTGTACTATTAACTCTTTTTTTTCCCACATATTAACACAATAATTAACACTCTCTCAATTTATGTGAATAAAATAAGCCTAGACATGTCAGACATAAGAGATTATCTTCAGAATTGTGAAAACAAATAATTTTCAAAGTTGACTAATAATAATCTGATAAATTATTTTCTAGCGTTCTTCTAATTCTTTAATTTCTAAAAATTCATGTGTTTTCCTTAGCTTTAAACTCATAAATGTTCTGCTCTGATTTCACTTTCTTTGATATAGTTGATGTTATTAGTTTTAATAAAAACTGCATACCTTTATTAGGAAGGAATTTTCCAGCCCAAACAATTTTATCCAATGTCAGCACTTCACAGATTTCTCGTTCATTTTCTGTCAAACTGTTTATGTACTTGACTAATGCTAAAGCAGCCTTTTTAACAGTGCCATCCTTAACATCTACTGGTTCCCAATCCAAACAGGCACACCAGTGAGGTTCAATATCAGCATCCGCACAAGTGCGCCCAATAGGGATCTGAAAAATAAAATATTAAAAACATACACAATCAAATTTATTTTGCAGATCAGAATTCCTTCTGAATTTTTTTTTAAGGCATTCATGATTGTAGACAAATGATTTTTTGATATAATGTGGGATTATATATTATTATTTTATGTAACATAAAAAAAATTGCAAAGGAATATGAATAAAGCCATTCCTAAAAGTCAATGTGTTGTTTGAAAACTTTACAATCTATATTACTAAAATCGCTTATTTCTCTGTCTGTCTGTCTGTGTATCTGTCTGTCTGTCCGGCGCAATTTCCTGAGCGAATGGAAAATAGAAATAATTTTTACAATGAAATGTCCACGACAGGAATCGAACCTACAACCTTCTGATCCGAAGTCAGACGTCTTATCTATTAGGCCAAGGTGACTACTACTCACTTTATATTGTTTTTTGACTTATGTGTCCTTCCCCTTCCCCCAATCAATAATGAATGAATTCAACCTTTTTTTTTTTTGAAACTCAAGATTTTTTATTTATTTCCAATCCGTTTGTTTCTTTTTAATTCGAAAATGACAATTAAACTATAATTGCCGAAATGTTGGAATATTTTAAATATAATAATATTCTTACTTAACCAAATTCTATGTGATATTGAAAAACAAGCATGTGTACACGGCAGATGTTTGAATAAAAAAAGAGTCAAGAAAGAAAGAAGCACTATTTCTATTAGATAGAATACTGAAAAATCCCTATTTGTAACTCAAAAACCACTGAAAAGAATATGTATATTATTAAAAGCTTTTATTTCTCTGTCTGTCTGGTGCATTTGTTGTAATTTGTGAAAATAGAAATAATTTCTACAAATTCACTATGGTAATCGAACATGCAACCTTCTGCTCCGAAATTAGACGTCTTAGCCATTAGACCACGAGGACTACATTCTAATCTCCATAAACAATAAAAATATATCATAGATATATGATTCACACGCTGGTTCTAAAAGCAGTCGTGGATTGACAGAATATAAACATCAAAAATTAGATTTAAAAAAAAAAAATTTTTTTTAATTTTAGTTTTAGTTTACTTGATGTAATTTGTGTGTGTGTGTTTTTTTTTTAATAAATAAAAAGTTGTTTTTTATGCGGAGGCTTCCGGAGCGAAGCGACGGGTAGCCGACTAGTTTTGTAAAAAAAACAAAAAACAAAGAACTCAATTAGTTTGGAATTATGGTAGGGTTTTCCATTAAAATATGGAATATCCTATTTTTAATGCCAAAATTATACTTTTATGAATCAACATAAAAATGAGATTGGTGAGTACTAATCAAAACTAACAACTAATAGACAAATATATAAACCACATAATTATGATATAGGAAACGCAAATTCTTCTCCAAATTGTTTTAATAAACAAAAAGGTGTAGAAGTCAGTCCATTTTTGTTAGTTATTCAAGAAACATTGTAAAAATAATGAAGCATTTCGATAATTGTAAATATTGCCTGTATTTGTTTGTTTAAATTACCTATATGTGTTTAAATTGCTTTGTACGAAATTAGAAGATAAATTATGCCTAAAGAAACAGAATAAGTTACTTTCAATGAAATATAGTAATGTTTGGAGAAGAATTTGTGTTTTCTATATCAAAACTAACAACCCTTTCTGAACAAATGTTAACATCCAGGAAATGTCTCCATAGTTGTTTATCAATAAAATTTCAACAATTCGTTTTGTTTTTTTTTTTCTAATGTGAGCCTTGATGTTTGTAAACAATAAAGATTTTTGAAGACAGAAGAGATATTTTTTAATGGAAGTAATGCATGTTTCAGTGTTAATCTTCAAAATATTTTGTAAACAACTAAAATCATTTGTTGTTAATAAAGATAAAGGTAAGTATCTTGTCTGGTGTTTCTAACATGAGACAATGGAAGCGATATAGTATTCTAGATGATGTTTTGATCCTTTTTTTGTTTTGGTAAGTGTTTAATTAAATAACTGGTGAAGATAATGACATTGAAGTGACAAAATTTGTGAAAGCTACTCTTCTAACAAAATGATTAAATAATTATAAAAAAATATTTAATTTTATGTATATTATTATAAAAGATTCATATTCATCTTTTCCCATATTACTTTTGCATTTGCATAACAGTAAGTGATGAAATAACCAGATTTTGAAGCATTGCTGCTTATATTTGTTTTTACATATTTTTTTTTTACACTTAAAAATAGTTTGTCCTGGCTACAGGTATGCTTCTATTTCAAAAACTTCCAAAATGTTGAGATTGAAAGTTTAATTTTATTTTAGTACTTTCACATTTTGATTCTAATTTTGCCTTTTATTTCTTAGAACAATCTTCATTGCATGTTTTGAATGTTGACAAATTACAGCCAATTTTCTTTGAAGATTTCAATCAAATCCAGCTTAAACAGCTGATTATTTTCATTATGGAATATTACAATGAAAAGAGGAGGTTAAAAGACCAAAATCAATGTTATATAATTTATGGAAGTAACCATAGCAACCACTTGACAACCTACAGCTACTCTTCAATACTGTTATCTCTGTTATTCCTTTACTGAAGTATTTTGCAGTAAGTTAATTTAAGTTCTGTTCTGGTAAACATTCAAGGAGAGGAAGCATAAAATTCTTAAATTACTCTAAGTAATGCAGTAAAAAAAAATGGCAAAGTAAAAGTTGAAGAATTATTTGGAGTACAATCTCTGAAAGAAGTCACAATGTGAGGTTTAATATCAACCTAAAACTATGTTTATGAAACTATGTTAAATGAAGATTTATATTATTGGTCACATACTGAACAACTGATCTGAATAGCATAAGATACCGTATATGCTCCAATAAACGCCGAGGCTCTTATTGTCGCCGGTCTCTAATAAGTGCCGGGCTGCAGAGGGAACACGGCCAAATAGTAGCCGGTCTCTAACAGTAGCCGGGTCTTTGATATTTGCCTACCGGTACTAGTGTAAGCGTCCGTATCTTCATAGTCGTACATTGCCTTACAAAATTCCACCGAAACGGTCATTTGACATTGCCTTTAAGATTCTCGTGGTGGAATATGCGAAAGAAACTTCCGGTGAAGCGGCCGCCCATCATTGCTGATTCGGACGACGAATAGCAGCGAAAGGTACAGAAAGTCATTGCCATTTATCTTTAACAGTCTTATGTAGCATGTGAAATTCAAATAAAGTAGCTGTTTGTAATATTAGCCGGTTTTATGTGTAAAAATATTGCGTTCTGAAAGTTTTTGTTAATAATGGCCGGCATCTAATAGCAGTCGGTCTCTATTAAGCGCCGGGAGCCCAGGCTAGTTTTGCAAATAAACGCCGGGGGCCTCTATTGGAGCATATACGGTACATTAATTTATGCAAGGACATTGAGCTGATAAGTAAAATGTATATAATACGACAATCATGTCTATAGTGTTTATTTAATCTTAAGAAGTACTACATAATGTCTCAGGAAACTTTTTTTCCAATTTGTTTGAATACAAAAGTTCTGCAAGTTTACAAAAAAAAATTTCAAAATATTTTTATTGCATAAATAACTATATAAGTGGTCTAAACTGAACCAAATGCAGCACAACAGCAATGACTTGTTGTAACAGATTAAGAATGAGAAGAAGTGAAAAGAAAAATACTTCATTCTTTCCTCTGACTATAACCAGCTTTTTCTTAAACAAATTATAATTTTTAAGAAAAATGATAAATTTATTTTTGAAAAAAAAAAAGGGGGTGGGAGGCAATAATGCAATAATAATAACAGTTACATAAACAATTTGGTAATTCTATAATAATGAAAAAAATATTACAAAAATATGTTTTTTTAGAAATAACTCATAGTTTCTTCTTTAGTCAATGTACTGTCTTCAAATGCCCTTAATTATTTTCTTTATATTTCAACAAGTATAAGATTTAAGCCTTTTCTTCTTCTCATAAATAAAATTATTCTATTTTTTATAATCTCAAATACACTGTTATCAGTAAAGATGTGTTTTACATGGTACAGACTTTCATATAGGCTTAATGTAGTCTCAGCACATGATTCTGCAATGTTTTCATTCCTTTTTCATAATAATACAGTTCATTATTCATCCCTATATCTTAACTCAAGTGAATTGCACACTACATTATATCTCTCTTTTCAATCAAAATCAATTTTATTTTCTTGTCCCTTTGCTTAATGCAAGATAACGCATTATTTTCTTTAATCAGCCTAATTAATACAATCTAGAAAAATAGATGTTTAATTGTATGCTTGTAGCTGGAAGGGGAGGTTTTACTTAGTATTGTTAGTTTTATTCACTGATGAATCAGCAATTGCCAACTAATTTCTTAGCAGTAAAGAAAGAATTAGCTTTCTTTTGAGTTTCAAAAAATGATCCTATGCACAACAAATGATCTGTTATGCTGTAAGCTGTCCATCAGATCTCACTCATGACTTTTTTTTTTTTATTAAATTTGTCAAACATTCAAAATTAGCAATGAAAATTAGTCATTACAAAATTGGGATTATTTTAAAGTTGAGAATTAATATGTTGCAATTGGCTTTGGATTTGTAGACAATGCTACAAAGTTAATATGTATAGGGATGTATAATATTATTGGGAGCAGTTCAAAGTATCAAGAATAGAAATAATATAGTTTTAACAAGAAAATCTGTCCCTGCATCTAAAATGGTTTCCTTAGATCAGTATGACCCTACTACATTTCAAGTTATGCAGACAATCAGATTGGCACAACAGAACCATTTGAAAATCTTAAAGCTATCTTCAAAATTTATAGTAACAAAAAGTACAAGAGCTTCTTCTCTTAAATAATTCTTATATGCTTTCACTCTTCACTTCCCATAAATCACTGTCAGATACTACAATACAGGAACTGAATAATCAGTTAAGTTTGCATTAACTGAATATGATGCCATGATGTTTTTATATTAATGTTTAAAATGTGAACAATTAAAAAATATAAAGTATATAATGTATGTGTGTATTTACTTAAGACTGTAATTTCCTCATAAAACCAGTGAATGGAAATAAACATTTTCTATTTGATATTATTTGATTATTACCTATGTATTTCAATAATCTATGAAAACTACTGAAAACATATCATCAAAACTGATATTAAATATATTAAACTTAAAAGTTTCTGAAAAACAAGTCAGGTTTTTTTTGTTTGTTTGTTTGTTTTTGTTGTTTTCCCTCCATTTCATACTATGTGTGTTGTATGTAATATTCAATAGGAATATACTAAAAGACTCCTTTTAATTTTGGAAGCTTTAAGATATTGTTCAAATATGACATTTCAATTGATTTACCTCTTTAAATAAACTAATTCCTCGTTCTTTGACGTTGCCCATCCCAGGGCCTTCAAAATGAAGAATATTATATAGAGTAGGATAAATGTCGAATGGCGTTGTTAATCGCTCTGCATTTTGTCGAAAGTTGGTCATTGCAATGGGGTATTTCTTCTCGAACCATGGAGGAAATACAAAGGAGAACATGGGCATTCTTTCCTCCTGCTTACCCTGTTGGGTTTCTCTTATTTGAGCAAATCTAAAAAGGAAACAAGTAACATAAAAGAAATATAAATAAAAAGTAACTACAAGAAATGTAAATAAAAAGTAACTACAAGAAATTTTCTAAATCGAGTTAAACTCTTGTTTTCAACGAAGAGCAACGACATTAAATAAATATATATTAAAAAAAAGCAGATAATTAATCTTTGTTTTCTTAAAAAAATAATTGTCACTTCCATAACTGCTGTTGCAGTTAATAATCATTGCTGTTTAATTTTGTTTTCTGTATTTAAAGCCACAGAAATTCATATTTCAGTTTTTACTATTAAGACATAATTTAAATTATAAACTTGAATACTGATTGAACAGTTCCACAAATGTTGGGAAGTAATTTTTTCAAAGGCAATCTTCAAAAGTAAATAAATCAAATGAAAAAAAAAAGATAAGAATTTAGGTAAAGAGATGATCACAAGTTTATAGAAAATCATTTTGTTGAGAACAAGATTCAGAAAGCAACAAAGTTAATGTTGCAGGAAAAATATTTTTTCTTAGCAAAGGTAAAAAATAAAATCCCTAGTATTATTCTAAAGGATTGCTTTAAAGTATTAAAGAATTTATGTACTAACAGTAAAATTAAATTCATGACATTATCCAGAGAATCTATAGCCAAATCTATTGTTAAAAATTATTCATTAAATAAGCCATGTTATACAATGGATTGGTAGTCACTTTCTTGGCAAATGATAACAGTTGAAAATCTACGTATTTTGTTCATATTACGAGTCAATATCTTTTTGGGTATTAATTCTTTCAATGAATGCAATTTGTCAAAACATTAAGAAAAAAAAGCGAGTATTGAAATATAACTAGCCAAGGTAGTGGTGAATAGTAATTTTAAGATCATATATTTTATTTAGAAATGTCCATTATTGTTTATTTAATTTTTAGACAGAAATATTAAGAACCAAATAAAGATTTACTACTTATAGTATTTCATATAGACATATTTCTACTAAATTTTCTTTAAAATTGCTTTTTCGTTATCTTATATTTATTAGGCATGACATAAAAGGGAAGCATAATAATCAATTTCTCAAGGCAAGAGACTGAAAAGAGTAATGTGAAGATGAAAACAAAATCTGATATTTTTACTATGTAAAACACAGGAAACACAAGTTCTTCACTAAACATTGTACATTTCATAAAAAGCTGCTTTTTCTGCTTGTTCAGGCTTAATTACAAAGCAAAATAGAAACAAACATAGAATAATTTAACAAACAAAGACAGGCCATTTTACAATCATTTGAAATGCTTCAAGATTTTTACAAAAGTAGAATAATTTAAACAAACAAAGATAGGTCGTGTTTATAATGTTTAAATCATTGAAAAATTTCAGGATTTTTTACAATGATTTTTGAATTTTTCTTACTAAAATGGACTTATTTTTCACTCCTTTTTGTTTATTGAAACAATGAAAACTATTTAAAATACAAGCTTCATCTTGTGGTTCTGTCAAATATGTTTTTATACAGTACAATTACCAAAGGATTATGTCGAAGTATCATATAAATGTCATATAACTGTACTAAACATTGTAAACATTGCCTATCTTTGTTTGTTTAAATTATTCTATGTTTGTTTCTATTTTGCTTCGTAACTAAGCCTGAAGCAGAAAAAGCAGCTTTCTGTGAAATATAACGATGTTTAGTGAAGAACTTGTGTTTCCTGTATTTTCTATATTATAATTATGTGGTTTATATATTTATTTAATCTGATATTTTGTGATAATTTTGTGTAAATGATAAAGCTTCCATTTACTAATACTAACAATATAGAACAATGTATAAATTCATAAAAGTACTTCCGAATAATTTTTCCACTTAGTTTCAATTTAATCTTCCATTTCTGAAATCCTAGCCCTTCTATCCCCCAAATGATATAGATTATGTCTAGATGACTGAATCTTTAAAATTTGTTTCTGCATTCTGAATTCAATTCTCCTTGGCAACGAAACTTAAAATTCAAGTTTAATCCAAATACAACTAAATTCCATAGTACAACATAAACTTTGATTTACTTTATTAATATTTTTGGGTCAATATGAAATAAATGGAGTGAAATAGGAACAATGCTTTCAAAATGTTGCCATTTTTTTAAAATGGAGTTTGAATAACGAGAGTTTGAAAGTTCTTCATTACTCTAACTGGAAACCATTTTCAAATATATTATACTTAAACTCAAAATGAAAAAAACGTCTAGGTTTGACTGGAAGTCTAACAAGAGCAAAATGAAAACCACTGCTAATGTACACTACAGTTCTGCAGGTAATATTCATTGCACTTGCTTTATGTCATTTCAAAGCTGTCGTACAGTAGTTCTATCTGACCATTTTGTTTAATTGATTTGATCATCTGAAAAAGTCACAAAGTGCCTGAAGAAATAAGAGAAACTTTATTCCTTCATTTGAACACCTGGCAGAATTTCAGTCAAATAATTTAAGGAATTTGTATCAGATTTTTTATCAGACAACTATTGTTTAAATTAGCTTGTAATCTTGAATAGTAACCAGACACATTTAATCACTGCTATTCAATGTAGTCATAGACCAGACAGGTTTCAAATTTTATAACTATCTTCAATATAATCAAAACAGCAACGTAAAAGATGGCCTAATTTCCTCCTTTCTTTAGAGTCAGCAACAGATGAGTCAGTAACAATTATTGATAAGCCATCCATTTAAGATGCATCAGTTAATAAAAATAAAGTTTTTAGCTTTCTTAACTAACAATAATCCTAAAATATATTCAGTATAGATCAAAAATAATACTTCATTTCTATTTGTTTCAATGTTTGGCAAAAAGACTACCACGGAAATGATTGAGTTTATTTTGAAGAAGTTTATTAAATGAATGGCGTAAGATGAATTAGAGGCATTCCACAGAAGTTAAAATTTGATTACTAATGCTAAAAAATTTCTTAGCATTCTTCAGATTTGTCCCGAGAAATTTCATTGTCAAAAATGTATAACTTTGTTATATTAGCTCAAGACTGATCATGTTGTTCAACTGAGATTTACAAGTGTCTTTAGGTCACTGAATCCAATAGAAAATGAAGTTTATTTGTCACTTGACTGAATGTAAGAACATAGCATGCAAATAACAGCCTTTAGAATATCAATAATAAAAGTCATTATTCATCTTCATAAATTTCAATAGATTTCCATTACATATTCTTACAAATAAGTATCTTTCAATAACTATATTGTCACTTTGACTTGGAAACATGGCAATCTTTGTTTTGGATGATTTTTCAATACACTTTAAAAGTGTAGCTTTTAAATAATGAGGCTGATGTTTTTCCGAAATATTGAATATTAGTAAAAAATCACACACCCATCACATCACTGCAGGTATTTTCTTTCAAGCCTCTGAATTCTCAAACTTTTTTTCTTATTTTGATGCTCAATTGGTGTGAGCTCAATCTTTGTATGATGATTTGTTCCTGCCAGTATGATTCATCACAGTGTCAATGAAGGCCTGAATTCATATACAATTCACTAAAATATAGTGATTTCTTTCCTGCTCAATCATTCAATGATCTTATGTGCATAATATTTCCAATCCAACAATATCAGACAATGTTATGATTGAAATATTAATAAATTGTTAATATGTGACGACAGATTGCCATAAAAAAATTAAAGAAAATGACATGACTACCCAATAGCTTGTATGTTTAGTTTTGATTAATATAATGTCAGAAAAAAAAAATGAAATTCTGAGATGTCAATTTACGAATCATTTTTTATTTATCCCACCACCACCCATCTCTGAGCTCTGAAAGATTGATTAATTGCCTTCATTTCTTGGACTAAATTAAAGAATTGTTATATTATTTTTTCTTTTTTTTATAACTTCTATCATTTAAACCTAAAATAAATAAATAAATAAAAATCTGTTGTCTATTTCTTTAAATAGATCTGACTATGGTTAGATTATTTTTCATTTTGTATTTTAAGAAGCGACAACTGTAAACATTTGATTCGTAGTTGAACATTCTCTTACCTGTGACCATGATCACTCATTATCACTAAGACAGTGTTATTCAAATGTCCCTTTATGTGCAGTTGATGAATGAACTCCTGAAGATCATCGTCTATGGCAGAGATCTGGTCCAAATTATCGTGGCTCAGTTCCGAGTGAAAGGTAAAAGAAAACTTCGGTTTATCAGGATACATATTTATAAATTGATCTATCCAGTTCATTAGAATCTAAAATATAAAGTAAAAGAAGAGCATTAAAATAATGATCTTTATGATAACCAATATAATTTCAAAAGATTAAGTAAAAATCTAAAGTAGACCTATTTATGAATTTTAATAAATCAGTAATGTGCATATACAGTATATATATATATATATCAATTGTTTACTGATACATAATTTATATTTTGCACTTAATAGTACAGCTCTAAAACAAAACATCACTTTTGATAATAACTTGGTTTAAATATCAACATAATGATGATAATGTGCAAAAGTAAAACTGATACAAAGCACATGATCCTTTTAGTGATCTTACAATCAAGTTAAAAAATAGTTATTGAGAAATAACTTCTTAAAGATATCTCGAAATTCATTGCAATCAAGTATGTTTATATGAACCATGAAGGTTTGAAAAATAGAATAAATGTTTTAAAATAAATTTTAATGACTTCGTAAGTCATGTTAACAATGCTAACAACTACCATTCCTTCTTTGAAATTATAATACTAGCAACAATAATCTCATCAATACAAAACTTTCTGTAATTGTGAAAAACCTTCTTCTGTTGCAAAACTATTTCCTCTCAAAATTACTCTTAAAACTTCCTTTGCAACCCTTTCAAAGACAATAAATGTGAAGACAGTAATAAATGCTTTCCAATTTTTATAAATAAGTTTGTTGCTTTTTAAGTATAAGTAATATATATCATCACTTCTCAACAAATATTGCCAGTTTCAGGTGGTGAGTTAATACAATAATGTCTATAATCCAATATCAGCTTAAAATCCTTGTACGTAAAGAATTTGACACTGTTTTGCACCTTATTAAATAATGTATAGATTTTTAACTTCTGTTAGGACTCCAAGTGGATATCAGGTGATGGCAGATAATCAGAAGCAGTTGTTCTGATGGGCCCAAAGATCAGGGAATGAACTAAAATTGGAAAAGTTTTAACAATACCAATCCAACTTTAAATAAAAACATATAAACCTTCATATAATCCTAGTAACAGTTTATACTGGATACAATGAAATGACGATTTGAATGAAAATTTCAGTCAAATCAATAGACTTAAATTTATATTCTATATTTTTTAATTTTAATGATCTAAATTCTACGACTATGATTGAAAAATATAAAGAATATATTTGCAAATGTTATAATTTTCCTTATTTAATTTGCAAAGGGTCTTTCTTTATTGAAAAATTTTCTCCTAAATTTCACTCTTCGAAAACACAGACAATCGTGTATTATTGTACATTGAAACAATGTAATCACCATCTTTGTATTTCAACCTTACACAATGATATATATATATATATATATATATATATATATATATATATAAGCAATTTTCTTCAGGTATCAAGGGAAAGTTTTTTTTTATTTGTAAGAAATTGAGATATGGAAACTGACATATAAGATTCCACATCTCCAACAATTTATTCACTACTTCCATATAATTCATGTGTAAGACCTGTTAGTAGAATATTTTTAAGTTTTCTGACTTTAACCATTAATTACAGATACCGGTATCATATTACATTTAAAAGATATTCCTAATTAGTAATCACTAACTATTATAAAGTTATTTTTAATCCCTTCCCATTAAGGAAATGAAAAGAATCCAAAATTACTTTCATTTAGGCCATTGGTTTTTTTTTTTAATTTAATTGGGTTTTTTAATTTAATTATTAAATTTGTGGGGGGAAATTAAGTGTATGAATTCTGTAAATATCCATGATGCCGACGCACTGGTCAAATACTAAAATAGATAAAAAGTTAAAAAACAACTAGTTTCGGCCCTTTAATTAAGGGGGCCTTCTTCTGATAAAATTTATCAGAAGATAATATTATTATTAGGTTTTAGAATATATTTATTAACAAGAAGGCCGGCTGACAATGAAAACTTCTGGATTGTCATTCATGTCAGCTATGATATCCCTCATCCTGTCGGAATGCTCATTTGTTATGAAGTTGTTTGTGCAATACCACGGCTTCACTTCGGGAATTCTCCTGTAAAAGGCAATGACATAAATTTTTATTTTATCAGAAGAAGGCTCCCTTAATTAAAGGGCCGAAACTAATTGTTTTTTAACTTTTTATCTATTTTTTAGTATTTGACCAGTGCGTCGGCATCACAGATATTATTCATTTTAGCGCACGTTAATAATTTTTATTATGAATTCTGTAAACTCAATACATTTATTTAGCATGGAATGTTATCATTTTCTGATTCTTTAATGAGGGGAGGGTTCGTGAGAAGAGTGAGATTTACTTATAATTATATTGTAATTATCTAATTATAGAATAGGTAGAGTCTCTGATATTTTTATATGCAAAAGGTGCCCGAGGCTATAAAAATTTCAAAAGATAATTCATTTTAACTTGGCAGAACTATGTAGGTAAGTTAATTTTGACTCTGAGAATGAAAACTATTATATTAAGTATGATAAATTAAGATATCTTGAACCAAAATTATATTAAGGTGTTTTAAAAAAATGCACTTAAAAAAACGAAAAAATGTATTATCCCCTTAACTTTTTCCTTTTATTCTTTTTTAAGTACAAGAATTTCTTGATTTTTACATTTCAAAATGATTTTAAGATGTTTCACTTAATTTAAGAACACTTGAACAGATCATCAACTGCAGTGTAAAACTAACAAAGAAATCTTTTCAATTCCCCTCTTATAATACTATGTAAAAGTAAATATAGAAAAATAGTGAAAGAGATTAAAAATTCGATAAAGCTAACCAATTATTTTAAAACAATGTAGTGCAAGTATCTGTATATCATCAAGTATACCTTATGACGAGGTGTTCCACGCAAGCAGAATTTTTTGTGATTATTAAATTCTTGGGAAGCAGCGATATAAAATGGACGTAAGTAATGATCAGTGGGTGGATCATCAAAACCTTTCAATCGATATGTGAAGGTACCAATATTAGGACAGTCTTCTGCATATGCTGTTACATAACCATGATCCTATAAATAAAAAAACATAAGATTGTTTTTTAAAAAATACAAAATGACTGTATTACAATTTTTAAAATTTAAAGAAAGTTATTAGCAAATATCTTTATAAATTTCAAGTTTAGGAGCTGCTCAAAAAAGATGAGTAAACTTCAACAAAAGTATTGTTAGAATATGATTTATTTTAGGTCAATATGATTCTTGAGTAGTGGCGAACCCGGGGGGGGGGGGGGGGGGGGCCTAATGGACTTTTTACAACAACCTTAGCTTCCCCAACCACCCACACAACCTTAATCCTGGGTGCGCCACTATTCTTGAGTTCTGTTTATCTGTCTGTATTTCTATGTACTGTATATCCATCAGAAGTACAGCTGTAGAAGTACAGCTTGAGTAATAAACAAGCATACTTTAGATATATAGTATTATTTGCTTAAAATACTAATTTCATTAAAGTTGACAATTTTTTTCTACTTTTTTTTTTGTTATGTGATGTTTGAACACCAATTGCACAAAGTTTATTTCATAAGAATTGCCATTTATAAAGTGGATTGATGTGGTCCCAATATCCTAAGATACAAGGAAATTGATAAAAAGAAGAATTGTCATTTATTTTCTGTGCATTTATACTTTTTAAAAAAGAAACATGCTTTTCTTTTTAAAACAATGTTATTTAGAGAGGATTAACATTTTGTTAAAACGGTGAAAGAAAACATCATAGACTAAAAATTGATGTTGCTGGAATTTTATCAAGTCAAAGATTGTAATCAAAATTCAATTTAAGTATTCTGAATATTTACTTATTTCAAAACCTTCACTACTTTTAATAGTCTTAAATAATCCTATTTCCTTGATAAGAAATAAATAATATATGTGTTTGTAGGGAAGAAGAATTTAAACATTTTGGTCTCTAACTAACTTAATTCTTATTTTAAATACTGGCAAGAAATTCACAATTCTGTTTATAGAAAAAAAGCTTCTGAAATACTATCATTTTTACTGATACTAATAACTATACATTAACAGGAGTTACTTGATGACAGATTGAATATTACTTAATTTTCATTGAGCAATTTTCTACCAAACATAATTAAACTAATTAAATTTACACATTAAAACATTAAAAACAGACCAGTTTCATTAGGAAAACTATCTAATATCATCAGGTGATCTTTGCAAAAGAGATCCTCATTTTAAGGTACCCTTATCTGACCTCTAATTTGTCTCCCCTTCATTGTATCATGGACTATTCGCCACTCACTGGCTGATGGGAATAAGCAATGTTGTGCTACGTCATGTGATAATGGACTGATAAGATTTAAAATAAGGATCTCTCTTGCAAAGATCACCTGATGATGTTAGACAGTTTCGTGGTCAGTTTTTAATGTTTTAATGTGTAAATTTAATTAGTTTAATTATGTGTAGGCAGAAAGTTGTTAAATGAATGTAATTTCACACATGTTGAATATTTTTTTATTTCTTAATTTTATTTATAACTACAGAATATAGTTATAAGTTACATTTTTTTTAGATGTCACAACAAACAAAGTATGTCTATTAAGCAATTTCAAAAAAAATACATACCTGAAAATCTTTCCAAATAAAAGGATAGACATTTACAAAATTAGCTTTGTCCATACGCTTTCTAGTTTCTGGTAATTCTAGTTCTGTTTTACCAGTGAGAATTGGTATAAGAGCTTGTGGGGTGCCATCCCCTACAATATTGTACCCTTTTAAAACAATGGCTCTGAGTATCTCAGTCAGATACTTATAAGTTTTTGGTAAAGTCCGCATAAATGTCATGCGAGAAAGTGAATCGTGACCCCATATTAATACATTTAAACCTACAGCATCATTAGGTAAGAATTTAGGACCAGCTCGTGTGCTGATGGTAGGTTCATAACGTATTCCAGCCATAACATTTTGCCATGTTGCTTTATCCCCACCTGTGCACTTTACCCGGAAATAGTCTGATTGTAATGTCAAGGGAGTTTCTCCTCCCTCCACTGTTGTTCCATCCTCAATATCAAACTCCGACTTTCTTTTTATAAATGTGTACGTACAGCTAACACCTTTATGTTTCTCGATGGCATGTTTACAAACTTTAACTTTACCAGGTTCCAAACAGACCTGAAAAAGAGAAGTAAATAGAAATTACTATAAGTAGTAATCAAAATTACAGTTAATCAGAACAGAATTTTGAATAATTGAAAGAACAAATCAATCAAAACAGGATATGGAAACAGCTTAGAGGTTCTCTTAATTTAGTAGATTGTTTTCTTTAGCCATGAATTCGATTTATATTTTAAAAGAAAAGGCAATTTACATTTTATATTTTTTTATTCAAATTTATTTAACTTTATGCTTTTGTCTTGTAAGCAATTAATATCATCACAAATAAAGCGTGGTCTAATGGTGCAAGGCTGTATTTGGTCTATGAAAGAGATTTCTATGTCCCACTGGAATATTGGTAATTAATAAGTCTTGTGGCCCATCACTTAGTTGTTTTTCAAAAGCTGATTTCCAATTGAAAATATAGAAAATGATGTTACATTTTAAAGAAGTAAAAAACCCAATACTGAGAAAAACATAAACTGCTCTACATTGAATATTTTTAGAAAATAACATTATAATTTATAATATTTTCTACTGTAATTTTTATTACTATTATTTCGGAAGTTTATCACTTTTGCTTTGTCTATTTGGAAGATCGATCCTGTTTAAGACTATCAACTCTCACTTGTACCTTGAACTGTAACGAATAAATAATGAAATTTAAGATCAAAGTATAAGAACTGATAAAAATTCCCTACTTTGATTTTACAAATTCCTTTCCAAACTACAGCATTTTAAATCATCTGTTTGAATGCATCTTCTAATTTTAAATATGCTCTGTTAGGAAGAATTCGAGCTGCTGCTCAAACTGTATCATATGAAGTAAGAATAGCTCTAATTTTGTTATGTGTAGTTATTTTAACTGAGAGATTTAATTTGATGGATTATAAGGATATTCAGAGTTATTCTTGATTTGTATTTATTTCATTTCCTTTAATAATAATATGATTAATTACAAAATTAGCCGAGACTAATCGAACACCTTTTGATCTGGCAGAAGCAGTCAGAGTTGGTTTCTGGAGTTAATATTGAGTATAGAAGTGGAGTTTTGCTTTAATTTTTATAGCAGAATATGGGAACATATTCTCTATCTATTAATTTGTGAAAGCTCTAAATACAGTTTTGGAAACTAGAAGAAATAAATTAAAAAGAACTAACAATTTTTATTAAGATAATCCAGAAATTTTAAATTTAAATTAAAATTTGCTGTAATATTGGGTTGGCCAAAAAAGTTCGTTCAGTTTTTAAGGAAAAAAAAAAAGACACATTTTTCATTTTCACCAATACTCTTATTGAATAACGTCTTCAATGGTTTTGTTCCATTACCTTCTGCCATCTTTCAGGCAACTTCATAATTCCATCTTCCCACAACTTATCTTTTTGAGCAAAAAAAATGTTCAGATGCCATTGGTGTCGTCCAGAGAATTGAATTTTTTCCATTAAGAGAATTTTGTAAAGACCAAAATAAATGGAAATCCGAAGGTGCAATGTCTGTTGAATATGGGGATGAATCAGAACTTCACAGCCAAGCTGTAACACTTTCTGCCTGGTCATCAAAGAAACATACGGTCTTGGCTGTTTATTGTCTTCCATCTTCAATATTAAATTGTCGACACAAAATTCACAATTTTGAACAGTTTTTGTTTTAAATGCCCGCTGATATGAAAGCTGTCACAATACAATCTAACAAAATGATATCGAATGATGTTAAAATCACCTAAAGTCCTCCCAGCGAAAGAACGACCGTGGACACCAGATGGCGCAATAGTAGAATTTGAATCGATTGTATATGTCAGTGTTTATGGCAGGAAAGTGTTTGGCTTCTGATAGGTTTGCCTCGCTTGAGAGTCGCCGTTGTGAAGAGTTTCTCTATACAAACTTCAGTCCTGGAATGATTAAGAGATCATGGGTGTAGTTCAAGGTCAGACTCATTCTTTCGCTGGGAATAGTTTAAGTGCTACTAGAGCCAACGTACGTAAAAAAAAAAAAAAAGCTTTTTGGCCAACCCAATACATTAGCAACTGCTTTAAGAAACCCAGTACCCATTTAACAGAGGACTATTTGAAGTCTAGAGTCCATCTGCAAAAGAATTCACAGTGGAAAAATTTTGACCGAGACCAGGATTGGGGATTGAACCCTGCTCTTTCAGGCCTTAGTGTAGGTCAGTCAAGTGCTTTACTACTGGGATTACGTAATAAACCTTATGAATTGGAGAATGAGTGAGCCCACATCCCGTATTTAATTTGGGTTGAAGTAGAGAAAAGCTTGTTTGTCATCTAATTATGGCAAATCAAGAACACAACTTCTCTACTGAAACACTGGCTAAATCTCTCTTTACAGTTTGGCCTAAAAACGACTGCCAAAGAGATACTGAATTATCAGAAGAACAATTTTCATTCTTCACAAGCATTCATGTGTTGTTCGACAAGATAATCAGCTATTTAAACAAATCATGGTGAAAACGAAAAATATCTTATAAGTTAGGCCTTCACATGAAGGTTTTATCTCATTATTACTGAGCAGCTTCAGTTCTAAATGCATTGTATAGAACTGCATTAGCACATGGAATTGTGTTGCTTCCTAGGTTTAAGAACGACTGGATAATCAAACAAGGCTTTGATATGTAATTTTTACACTGACATGAATATAACAACTTTGTGGTACAATAAATATAAGAAGCAATAACTTCTGGAGACTCTACACCAGCAGTTCTCAATCATGACCATCTTAACCAAAAATGCATTCGAGTCACACTATCCAACAAAAGAAGAAAAAAAAAAACAATACACAAAATAGAGCCAAGAAATAGAATTTAAATCTACTTTTCACACACACACACAAAAAAAAAAAATGTTCGTTTATCATTGCATGGGTTTGATTAATGAGACAGCTAAATAGCGCCACCTATTGTCAAAAATCGGAATGACTTCCCATTTTAACAACTACATTCATGCAAATCTCTTTTGAGAAAATTTTTGTGCGATTGAACTTTTAGCAGGAAGAAGACAAAATAAGAAACACTTAATATAGCAATTTCAGGTAAAACTAGGTAAATAAATTTGTTTTTGGGTGTCCGTAATCAAATAATATAAAAATGAATGAGATGATATTTAAAGTGAATAGAAAAAAAAAATGTGAATTGTTCAATGAAACTGAGGTATCATCTGTTGAAAATGCATTTACAATAAGGCTGAAAATTCTTCTGCCACCTGTTTGATAACTTGGTGAAAGTGTGAATGGATTCTCGGCAACGCCTTCCAATGTGTAGCATTGTGTAAGCTAAGGCAATTTATTCAATTTAGATGCTTAGTAAAATTATATTAAATTCCATAACTATAAATGATTAGGAAAATTTATTAAAACAGATCTTTCATTTAACTTTAGTAACGAATATATAATTTGGTGGGTGTGAAAAGTTTTTAACAACTACACTCATTAACAAAAAAAACGACGACCTAGAAGGAGTTGTCCGATGGAGACAAAAATTGGTGAAGAGGAAGATTATGTACAGAATAGAAAATGATTAAAATTTCAGACAAATTGAATGATTTATTTCAGAGTTGCAGAGTTACAAAGTAACGAGTTCAATAAGGTGTTGACCCACCTCTACCCTGAATGCAAGCTGCCACACGATATGGCATAGAGTGATAAAGCTCCCGGATGGTCTCCTGCGGTATTTCTTGCCAAATTTGCTCCAATTGTCGGGGTAGGTCATCCACATTCCCTGGTGGATGCAGTCGCCTTCCCATCATATCCCAGACATGCTCGATTGGAGAGAGATCTGGGGATCTGGCTGGCCAAGGAAGTGTTCCCAAGCTGCAAGACAGGTCATAGCAACACGTACCGTATGTGGTCTGGCATTATTTTGCTGAAAAATAAGGCCAGGGTACTGCAAAAGGAAGGGTAGCAAAACAGGTCTCAGAATGTCGTCGACGTACCGTTGTGCTGTAAGTGTGCCGCTAATGACGACCAAAGGGGTCCGGCTATCAAGGGAAATGTCACCCCAGACCATAACTCCTGGTTGAGGGCCTGTGTGGCGTGCAATAGTTAAAGCAGGATCGGCAAGCTGCCCTGCACGTCTCCATACAAGTCTGCGACGATCGTCAGGACACAGTTGGAAGCGGGATTCGTCGCTAAACACTATACGTCCCCAGTCAGCATCATTCCAACCAGATCAAGCCAAGCACCACTGTAATCTGGCCCGACGCTGTGCAGACGTGAGTGGCAAGTGGCGTAGCGGTCGTCACGAGCGTAGATGTCGCTCTCTCAGCCGTCTGTGAATGGTCATGGTGGACACTCGTGTGCCGGTCGCACGTCTGATGGTTGATCACGATGATTCAGGTGCTGTGACAGCTGATCTGACAATCACTCTATCCTCCCGCTCTGCTGTGGCCCTAGGTCGACCGCTAGCTTCATGACGCTGAAATCTGCCATTGTCCACCCATTCCTGAAAGCATCTTCTAATCGCCGCATCACTTCGACCCATATGACGAGCGATTCTCTGATTTGCCCAACCTGCCTCTTTCAATCCAATGATAAGACCTCTTTCAAACTCTGACAGTTGCACGTAATGAGCTCGAATTCTGCGACGAGGCATTTTTTCAGTCGTTGAAAGGTATCCTAACTCGCAATGCAACAGAAATTTTGACCATCAGATTGAGAATCGCTTCTTATATACACCTGCTGAGTGCACAGCTGTAGCTCTCGCTATTCATTCACTGGACACCAGAGTTTAATCATTTGCATGGGCGGTCCCAATGTCTTTGCATACGAAATTTCATTACAATCTGACAACTCTTTCTAGGTGCGTCTTTTTTTTGTTAATGAGTGTATTACTAAAATAACAAAGTAAAATTAAATTCAATTATGTAAAGTAATGTACCCTTTTTAAAATTCTAAACTACTTCCTACCACATTAAAGTAAAGCAGTATTTTTAGTATGCACATTTTTTTTTTTTATTTATTCGTTATGGAAATGATCAATTTTATTATTTTTTCTCAATTACCAACAGTTTCTTATAATAAAAAGAAAAAAAATCGAATTCAGTCAAATACTTTCGGAGTTATACCCAGACATTGGTGGACCATACAAGAGGCAGATTTTTCAAGCATTTTTCTTCAAGATACAGTTGATTCTCCACCTGGCATTTTTTATTTATTTATTTATTTATTTATTTATTTATTTATTTATTTATTTTTTGACATCTTCACTAATTTTGTATCGAAAATTCTCTAACAACTTGTAAACCTGGAGTATAACTCAGATATTCGAGTATTCGTGATGGTTGATCATAAGCTGTTCACTTTAGTAGGCTAAAACTACTGAATAAGTGATTATAAATTCCCTCTTCCTTTAAACTTTTGAAAAAAATAGGATAATGTATTGTCAATAAAGATTTTATCAATAAGGACTAAAATAACAAAAATTAAAAATAAAAATTCTTACCCAATCAGGTTCCTCATCACAACCAATAGGCGATGCCTGTCCAAAGAACTTTTTCATTACGGGGTCGTCTGAATCTAAGTCGGGATGACGACATGCCTGACCAATAGGAACAATGTTACTTCTATTCCCAGAGTGGAGTTGTTTCTGCAGCCGTAGCCTCAGTTCTTCTCTATCTCTTATGTCTATCTCTGAGTGAAACAGCTGTCCTACTGTACCCACTCGGTAAAAAACGTAAACAGCTGTTCCTATTAGCAGAAAGGTTATCCATCGTCGTATTGTACTTCGGCGCATGACAAAATACTGGGCGTCCTGAAACCACAAGATAAAAGGCATTTAGGACAAAGTTACACAAGAAAATACTTGAAATAAATGAAAGTACAATAATGTATATATGTTACAAACATCAATTAATATTGATAGTGTGAACGTAAAGAGTTTTAAGTATCAGTGCTTAAAGAAGCAATGTAACAGCCCTTTACTCATAAAGATCAATAATGCAGCAAATCTAATGTCTCCATTATTCTTGGCTTATTGGAATAGTACAAAATTTCACGAAATCTGATGTCATGTTTCACGTCTTAGAATATGCTTAATGAATTCTTTATATTACTTCGATATCGTGCAACAAAGCATTTCAAATTAAAGAGATGTTTGGAGATTCAGTGAGTAACTGTGAATTTTGGAAATATTTAGACATTATCCTAAAAATTTTACAAAACTAATTTGGATCTGATCACAACAAACATATAAAGTTTCTGCATCAATAATTCGATTCTATCCACTATGCCTCGAACTCATCATAACCAGAATAAGCTGAAATTGTAGATGACATGATTATATGGAAATGGTATAAATTGTATAAATGGTGAGGAAAATTAATGTTGCATATTATCTTTTATGATGCAACTGTTTATCTACAAATATTGAAAATTACTCAAAAGATAACAGTCAACCTGAAAAACTATTTTTGTATTTTATTCTGAACAACGCAGCAGCAACTGCATTTGCTAACTGGCACGAAGTAGTTTTGACTTCACCTCTTAGATGTGGGACCACCTTTGCCTTGAGTTTAACTCAGGACAACAACCAAAAAGAAAGAAAATTGTTGAAACAAATAGATCAATGGACGGCACCTCATTGGTACGGCGCCTGGTGTTGGGACACCACTCGCACCACCCTTGCTGCGGCGCTGATTCTGAAGCTGACACGACAATTATATATGTAAAAAAATATTTTTTACATTAGAAACGGATGTTACAAGCATCTTGGTTTATTTAAATTGTCAAATCGTATTTCATGTTTTCAATTTCTAAAACTATTTGCTTCTTTATGCTCTACAAAACGTTTTATAAATGAAAATTTAGGATTTTCAATATTGTTATAAGCTTTCCTGTATTTCACAATTAAAACATTACACCATGCGAAACAGTCCTCTCGAATTAATTTAGAATCCAAATTCAGTTGATTCATAATGCGAATTGTTTAATTAGAAAGAATGATCCCAAATATCAGGAGAGTACTTTTAATTTATTTACTTCTGTGAACCTGGTTGAACATTTAATACTACACGTTCATTTATCGCCGTGTAGTAGACTATGAGTGTACAGTTCTGTGACGTCAAGTTTGTGATTAATGGAGATTGGAAGGGAGGATCGAAATAACAACGCTCTTATTTTGAACGATTCACCAAAAAAAAAAGGAATCTTACTTTCAAATTATAAAGAAATCTAGCCGTTTTAACATAATGCCATACAAAGAGACAAACAGAGAAAAAAAAATGTTCAAGTCAAACAGAATCAGTCAATAATTTCAATGAAAATAAACGCTTTCAGAGATATGCAGATTACAAATTAAAAGATATAAAAAGCTTAGTAAAAAATATAAAAACGCATACACACACACGTCTACACATTTTTTTCTCGCATTAATCTAAAATCCATGTTATAAGACCAGATCAAGAATACAGTTTGACAAACTTTAATCAAACTTGTCATGTTGGACATGAAATCCTTTTTTACAGGTTTTCAGAAATACAGCAGTATGATTTCCTTCTGCCAATAAGAAAATGCTTCACTTTCTGATCGTTTCCTTAGATTCTTTTCAGTAAAAATTATTTAATGAAATAGTTTCTAATGCTGTTTATATATTCTGCTTTTAGTTTTGTAATGATACATACATGTGAATTGGGCTGGCCATGTAGCAAGGCGTAAAGGTATTTTGATGGTCAACAGAAATTCTAAATTGGATTACGAAGAATGAAAGGAGGGCAAGAAACCGTCCTTAAAGTAGATGGTTGGATGGAATTAAAAGTTTTGCTGGATTCGATTAAAGCTTTCGAACGAAAGAATTGGAAAATAACTTGGAGACACCTTTATTCTGCAGTGCATTGAATGGTTTTTAATAATGACGATGGTCATGATTAAATAAATAAATATGATATAGAATATATGGTAAATAAATAAAAAAAATAATACATCAGTTCTATGCAAGGAAATTTTGGGAAACGTCTGGGTTCAAACCATCTACAATCGGGTTTTTCCTCTCCCCATCCCTATTCTTTGAATCGGCTTAATATTTCGTTAGAATATTTCTTAAGTTACATCGCACACTTATAAATACTAACGCCATTCCACGTAAACTTTTCAGCCATTTTTTTTTTCTTTTTTATTTAATTTGAAGAAACTGCCTGAAACTAAAGCTAAAGCATTTCCTTCCATCTTGTTCCAAATGAAAGGCGGAAAAAGGAAAGAAAGGGAGGATGTTAAATAAGGAAGAAAGAAGGGGAAAGCTCATAAAGGGATAAGGCAAATCTTTTTTGTAATCAGTGAAATTTGTGGTTATTTTTAAGTCGTAACTTTTCTTCAAACCGACGTCTATTAAAATGTAAATCTAACATGATTTTAGAAAAAGAAAAACAAATTACGTCAATTTTTGAACAATGCAAATTTTGAACTGATTGTTAATCAAATATTCAATGAGCTGACTTGTAAAAAGTTAAGTTTCATTAATAAAACAAAAAACAACTGAATATAATTTTGTGCTAAAGCATAAATTTAAGGGCGACCCAAAATAATAAAAAAAATTTAAAATATTAATAAAAAATGAAAGTACAAAAACGTAAAGAAAAATAATAAAAAAAAAGTTAGGAAAAAAATAAAAAAGCATTAGGAAAATAAAAAAAAAAGCCTCATGCGGACATTGAGAAGAAAAAACAAAATATACGAATTCAAACCGACAACCTTCACTATACGAGTCCGAAACCTTAACCATTCAGTTGTAGCTGACAACTGAAATAGATAGTTGAATTTTTAACGTTTAAGCTAACAGCGGAAGTCCAATGAAAAATAATGCCCCATATCTCGAAAATAGGGGAGGGGGCGTTGGCCCATGAAAATTCCCTATTTCTATGGTGTTTGGGCCTCTGAACACGATGGTGAAATCCATTTGTCGATCCGACCTTCTGTTCAGGAGTTGTTAGGGGTGACAGACACGGACGGACGGACAGGACAAACGCAACAGGTACCGATTTTTTGTCGCTATCACAATAGCTCCCAAATGGGTCACTAAAAAACATTTTTTGAAATGAGACGAAGGTGACATTAACATTAAACATAAACAAAACAAAAAAAATTCACAATACATTAACTTTTAATCATCATTTTCATGTCCCATAGTTACATTCGACAGCTATTTGGTGTTACTGCTAATCTCACTATAAAATTATTTGCGTGATATATTTTTAAAATTATGTATTGCGATTAATCTGATTTAACAATGTTGAGGTAATTCCTTTCTTTTTTAAATTTTTTTACAAATAATTTATTTGAAAAAAGAGAACAAAAGAGGATATTGTGATAAAAAGAAAAAAATAGATCATGTTCTTTTTAAAAGAGATATGCTGGCAACTTCTAATTATTGGTTTCAATTCTTTACCTTAATCGTGAGGAATGAATTAACTTTCATAATGTTGATACAGCAGAGTCTCACAGTTTTAGGGCTGTTACTTATCTATTATTGTTCATTTCAAGTCAATCCTATGTTGTTTAAGTTAACATAAGCGGATTACGTTTTAAATTATTATGAAATTTTCCGTTACCGACCGCATTGTGTAACCATCATTAATTTCCCAAATCCGTCTTATTTTCCTCTCCCCTACTTATAATTACAAAGCAAGTATATTGCGATGTTCAGTTACTCTTTACGAGTACAAGGGCTTGTCGACGTTTAATCTCCCTAGAACGAAGTCGGCGCGAAGTTTCACCCGTCGACGGAGATGAAAGACGGGCTGTTCTATTTCGATTGCCCCGCCAGGTAAGTCCATAAACCGCGCGACTGTGATCTTTGTCGCGGCTTCATCAGCCATTTCGACGCCGATTGCGGGAGGCCCATTATCCACTGCACTGACACGAGCTTAATGATGTTCGCGAGCGGTGATTACAATCTGGTCTTCATCGAGACGACGATTTTTTTCTTTATTTT
Organism: Thereuonema tuberculata; assembly: GCA_023159025.1. Lineage (NCBI taxonomy): Eukaryota > Metazoa > Arthropoda > Chilopoda > Scutigeromorpha > Scutigeridae > Thereuonema > Thereuonema tuberculata. Next base: position 37,344,722 of record JAFIDM010006943.1, on the reverse strand, counting down.
ATGAGAATGACGGAGAAAAAGAAAAAAAGAAAAGAAAAAGAAAGGATATGGAGTAAAGAAATGCTTCCTTTTGTACCCTCTCTTCTTTTTTTCTTTCCCGAATGCTTTTATTAAGATGTCTGGCTCGCCAGATTCCGCAAGAACGGGGGCGTGCTTTCAAATCAGGCCCCTATGACAGCAGATGCTGCGACTTCCTGCCGATTTACTCTACTTATGGGAGTGATTCGGAATCAGTTAAGATAATGAATTCGCCCACCCCCCCTACCATGGTTTCCCCCTGGCACCGGAATTGATGTTCTAAATCCGCCGTCGACCCACTGCTACGAAACCCCGCAGTCTCTAATTAAAAAGAAAATATCTCGCGATGATAGTTCAGAAAACTTTTTGTCTTCACGAAGAATTGGCAAAACGTCATCTGTAAGAGAACTCGGACATAACTTAGCCCAAGTCAAAAAACAACTCTCAATTTTTGCCGGGCGTTTTAACTTGAAAGCCTAAGACCTTTACCCTCTCTTTGCTAATAACGTTTTTTTAAATAAATTCACATCGTCAACGCTGAAATATTTCTAAGAATTAAAGAAGAAGCTCTTAAAAGAAAACCGAAGGCTACTTCTCTTAAAATTGTAACCCTTTTCTTTTATTTAGCGACCCCTACACGAAAGTGTAAAGAGGGAAACTTCTTACGTCTGTCTGTCTGTCTGTCACCACTTCTACAGCGCAAACTACAAATCGGACAGACAAGAGTCATTCCTTATATAATGGAACCTCATTTTGACTAATAGAATTACTGAAAAAATACGGTTCTGTTCTTTCGTCATTTCTTGCATCATGTCTGAAAACATGTAATGGGATCTCTTGGCTTTTCTCTATCACTATTAAAGTACTTGGGTCCTTCTTTTTATTCTTTAAAAAAATATTTGCAAACGAAAAGTCTTCATGTATTCACATATTTTGTACTTATATTCTAGAGGTGCCCCCCCCCCCCCTAGACCTTATGGCTCATCCCCCCTTCAAAGATCTGACGGAGGGGGCGGGGGGGGAGGCTTGGCCCACATTTGCATTGTAGCTACGCCACTGGGTGAGAGCGCTGAAATCGCTTAGTTCCATTTCATTCAGTGGCGCAGCGAGCACAACTGGCGCCCGGGGCACAATACCTTTTGGCGCCCCATCCCCGAAAAACATAGATTCTCCAAATCGATCAAAAAAAAAAAAAAAGGATTCTTCAAAACCACAACCAAAAAAAAAAACGACTTTTACACTCTTTTTGATTTTTTTGACCCCCCCCCCCCAAAATATTTCAATGGCGCAATCTGCGCCGTGACTCCCCCGCGTGGGCACCCCTCTATATTCTATATAAAGTATCTTCAAGTTTTTCACTTGCTGACCATTTATTAAATACTCAATTACGTAAGTTGTTAATCCTGTTAATTTTAATCCTACGAAAGCAAGCCGCAGATAGCAGAAGATAATAAAGATAAACATTTTTAGAGATACAAAAAAAAAAAAATCATTGTTTAACTCTTATAGTTTTCTATGAGAATTTTTGTTTAATTTCACACATGTTTTTCGAAGAGACCTAAAGGAAAAATTTCTCAAATGAAAAAAAAAACAAAACGATATTGTCCTTAAATATGTATTGAAAAGGTAAAGAAGATGCACCCGCCAGTTAAGGGATCACACAGACGCTGTTTTTATAAGCCTCACGTAACTTAAGGAAAAAGGCTTCAAATATACAGCAAAACAAAAAAAGGCAAAGATACTCGAAATGTAAAGTTGAATGCAATAAATAAATTTTCAATTTTCTTTTTTTTTTTTGGTTTTCTTCTCAAAGAAAAACTCCGACCAACAATGGCTTTCTGTAGTACTCAGCTATTCTAAAACGTCCGCTGTTGAAATGTTTCGGTCACAATTATTACTTTAACTAATTTAATTGCCATCGAGAGTATATTCAGTACATTTATATACAAACATCTTAGTTATTTGTTACAAAATGCTGTAGTTAATGTCATCATCACTTATCTACTGCAATTTAAGATCGAAGGCATTTTCATGAAGCAACATAAACAAAAGAACGAGGTAAGAAAAATGAGAAAGAAAAAAAAATCATCCAGAAACTCACGCCCAGAATTAAATCGCGATGAAACCTTGAAACGAAAGTTTTGTTTACGAATTTTTTTCACTTTCGGCTCAAACGTAGCGGGAAGGCGAGATATGAGTAACAATTACCCTATTTGGATAGCGAAGAAGGATTCGAATCCTTTGGTAATAGAGTGGACTTTCTACACATTACCTTCGACGATTCAGTCTTGCCTTGTACGGCCAAATGCAAATTCATTGGACGAAGTAAATAAATAATTAGGCTTAAATGGCACAAAGACGCGCTCTATCTGCCGCAGAATGATTTAGGATAAGTAAATACGTAATTTCGCACATGCCGCCGAATTACTCAAATGGGATTTCAACAGAGCACCGATGCTCTTATGTCTAATTCCGTTGGACCATAAATTTCGCGCCTTAAGCGAACGAGGAGACATAGACCGCTATTACATTTAATCAAATGATCGCCTTCAATTTTCTTTTCTTCTTTCGTAGAAAATGCCTGAGAAGAGAAACAGTGGCTGCAATAAATCTAGAGAGGCTTTCAAAAGAAATACCGCTTTGCAAATTCTTTTGGGAAACTTTATTTTCTTAAAGTTGGACTGCTTTTTTTCCCCCCTCACTAAAAGCATCTTGAAAATATGCTGCCTTTCTCCTAAATATCCGTTTTTCTTTGGGAGAAAGTTCACAAACTTGCGAGGCGTGTTCAGAATCTCAAACTTTCCGATATAGAAGGTTCTGGATTATCAGGAATGAACGAAGGGAAAAAATAAAGATATAGTTCGCGTACCAACTTTCGAAGCACTTCGCTCTCACACCTGCTGGTCGGAATTATATCTAATGTCAATAGAGATCCTCTTTGAGTAATCAAATAACTGTAAAATTTCAGCTTTCTGGCGTATGTAGTTTTTGAATTACCTTGAATGTAAATGGACAGTCGGATGTACGCATTTGAAAGTTTTGACTTAAAATTACATTCGAACACTTTGGGAGCTTTGCAATAGTTCAAATGTAACTTTTTGTCTGATTTCGCCTACGGGAATGATCACTGCAGTAGACAAAGCGATGTACACATCACTGGAGAAGAATGCGAACGAAAAACAAGTCTCAGGAATCAAATGAGGCTGTTATCCTCACTACACAGAGCGATGAACAAATCACTGAAATGATTTCAGTATTTTCATGCTGAGGAGCACGCAATAACAGAACTCTTTATTAGTTAGCGAAAGATCACACACACACACCATTTTCGGGTGATTTATAAATTATTTGAGTTTCCAAAAACAAATCAGCGGCTAACATCATTCAACCAAAAAAAATAAAGAAATAGATAAATAAACCTCTATTTTTAAACCGTTGATTTCTTTATTTATTTTTACATTGGAGAGGACTTCCTTCTCTATTATCCCTTCTCGTCCCTGTAGTGCTTCCCCATTTTTTCTTTGACACATTCGCCGTCAGTAATTTATCGCGATATTCTTCTCCCAGTTATCCTCGCGTCTATCGATGTTTTTACTCATCAGCGACCTACTGTCAAAGTATTCATTAGTGACCAACAAAGTAAATAAATACAGTAAGTAAAAATAAAATGGCTTGCAAGTCGTAGAAGTATGATCAAAAGAACTCACAAATCTAATCGGGCACTGTAGCAAAGTGACTTGTATTGACAAGTGTGTCCTCGCATAGCAATTTTCATCAAAATCCATTATCAAGTTTGTAAAGATACGAGCTGCAGACATGAAGATGATAACAGGATCCACACAGAGCTTCTGGACAAGCGGTTAAAAGAGTTACTCTTGACAGCACGTACAGCTATCTTTTTCTATAACTGATAAACAAACAAATAAAAACGATAATTAACGTACCAGAATTACTTCTATTTTTAATTGCTATGCGAGATCAAAAATTTTGTTTCATCCCCTATTGATTTTGACACTAGCGATAAAGTAGAATCATCTTTTGCAAATGTATAGGTTTTCGAGTCGTGATTCGTCTCATACAGTAACAGTGTATTTATTTACCTTGTAAATACAGTCAACTGAAATTTTACAAATCCAAGACGTAGGAATGGAAATATTGATGAGTTTTATCGGAAAAAGAAGGAAATTGGCTCCCCGGGGAATAAAAAGTGACTTTTTTTTTTTTTTACATTCCTACCACATCTGACATTTGCATTATGCTGCCGAAGAAATTCGACTCGAGCTGGCTTTGAGATATTATCTTGTCAATCTGTGACATTCAGCTATTCTGTCAGATCCTGAAAAGAATCTATAATTTTGGTTTTCCAGAAAAAAAAAATTGATATGACATCACTTGAGAAGACGTAGCATATTATATTCCTACTCCACATAAATGTGTTACTATTAACAAACGGTTTTGTTGGTTTGAAATTGCTGTGAATTTTTAATTCTGAGATTGATGGATTCCTTCTTACTGCCATCCCATATACGTACTATTCGCACTTACGAGGAAAAGGCCCCGTAGAAAGCATTCTCGAGTTACATCTGACGGCGGTTTTGAAACAAACAAAAATAGCACCCCCAGATCAATGTGTGGGATCGCCTGCAAAACATTTCTTATGATGTAGCAAAGGATATGTTCTCTCGGAAAGGCTCACTTTAGGACCATCTAGCGCCTTAATGGGGCGTTTCCGGACATGGTTTCATTAAGAATATATTGATCCTTAGCCATGCCCCTACACGTGGTTTGAATATTACACACGAATTTTGCATCAGTTATATATAGGCTATATATAGGCTGTTTACAGTTTCTCTTTACAGCAAGCTACTTATTTCATCTCTAACCCTAAGCTGTTTTCTTTACCTCAGCTATCTCCTGTGTTCTTTCGCATCATACTCGATATACTGTAGTTTACTTAACTTTAACTTGAGACTTAGTAATGCACACCATATACATGATTTCAGTATTATACTGTATACTGTACTGTATAAGTCGAGGACTATCTGCATATATTTGAAGTATTTAAGAAATTAATGACTCTAGTGTAGGAAGAAATGTGCCGTAAGCTCACATTAGCAATGTAAAGAAACAAGAGAATGCGTAACGATTGATAGTGATAAACCAAAGAATAATATTTCAGGGTTTTCTTTCATTATTTTTCTCTGATTTTTATGTATCACTATTCACTTCCCACAGTCTCGTATTAAGCAATTTTGGCTAACTCTGTTAGGCTGTGAGACTCAATTTTATCATGACGGCGATCATCGTTATTAGATAGTTTTGCTTTCTTGTTTCACTCACACCATCTGAAACGAAACAATATTTTTAACAGTGATGATTGGCGGCGAAAATTGACATCTGTGCTAAAAAAACAATGCCAAAAAACCCAATAGGTGGATGACCAATCTGTTTTTGTTTACATTTCTATTTTGACGCCAGAAATATCGAGTTCTTACTGCTGTTTCACCTTCACTTGTGAAATTTCATTAAATACATAAACTGCTTTCTTTATTTTACAGAAGTATTTTAAAGCCTTGATTCGTCGTAACGAAAGTGGTAATTTATCACAAATTGTCGGTCTTCCGGAGTCAATTTAGTCAATTCCGGAGTCAATTATTTAGTTTGTTTACACCGGAAGTACATTTAGATACCATCTGAAACTAAATACACGAAGAAACTAGTCAATGAAGTCGTGTGAAAGAGTAGAAAATAAATGTAAATAAAATAAAATAAGCAATTACAAAAATAAAAATAAAGCTTCACAACAGAAAAATAGTGCTCTGGCAGAGGTTTTTACCAACTTCAGTGGAAACGCTGGAGGTTGGCAGCGTACACGGAAGCACTGCTGTATCCAGAGAAAACTTTGACCGCGCTTCACCTTTGCACAAACCCCATTCTCCAGCCGCTCTTCAAAAGATGTAAAATTAGCATTTTCATCAAAGATATTGATCGGTTTAAATTACCACTCTTCTATCCCCCCTCCTACCTTACCCTCTTGTGGATTTAAGGTTTGCGGCATCTGACAAACTCCTGGAAGAGAAGACTTAGGAAATCCCAGCGTAAGAACGAAGCATATGATTAAGGAACATGAAATTAGCCAAACGTATGAAGGACTTTCACAGAGTAAACAACCTCAACGTCAAACTCTCATCTTTCCAGCAGTGAAATCACTTCAGAAACATCATTGTCACTTCTGAAAGCTCATTCGCGTTTATAGGAAGTAAATTAAGATCAGTATTTTTTATTTATTTATTTTCAATCAAAACTAGCTAGATTGTTTTTAGTAAAATCACAACATACTTAAGCACTGCCTTTTTATTCTACTATTCCCCTCGTCAAATCACTAAGTGTGTGTGTGGATATGTGTGTGTTAGCGTCTTCCTTAACATCATCTGAACTGCTGGTTGAATCTTCTTGTAACTTGGTATGCATATTTAAGGTTTAGAGATGATCTTACTTTTATATTTGTAATCCTTGGATTTCTTGTCGAGAAATTAGCGCCAGAAGGCGAAAAAAATTTCAATGAGTATTAATCCGTTAATTCCGTAAAAAGATTTGCGAGTGCTTTAGTATGATTAAAATTAATCGGCTTTAGTCAACTTAAGTAAGTAAAACCGATTTACTTATTACAGTAGAGTTGCGGTAATCCGAGGTAATTGGGGCTGATGGTACCTCGGATTACAAAAACTCGGATTACAAGGAAAAAAGAAAAAAAAATGGAATTTTCAACTAAAACGAGTCAAATTTAATTTGTAATAGTTATTAAAGTTATAGATACATTAACAATGTTACCTGGTTACATGAAAGACTCTTTATAAGCATTTACAACTTTAAAAAAACTTTCAAAGGTCTTCTGCTTCAAAGTAGAGGCATGCCAGAGGGTCTGAAGTGGGCTCGAAAAATCGAACATTCACCCACCCTCTAGAATTGACTAAAAATCTATGTCAAAACCACAGACAAGAATGGAACGTTAATCGTTCCCTTATGACAATGCTGGAGGCAGAGACGACTCTTCTACGACTTCTTGTGGTTTTTCAATTAAAATTGGCTAGTGCGGCTGCACCTCGGATTACACGGAATCTCGGATTACCGGGGCTCGGATTACCGCGACTCTATTGTATTATTTTTTTTTTCCAGACATGGAAAAAATTGTATTGTTGATATTCAGCAGATAACTTAATTCAAAAATAAATGCAGGGTTTTCGTTTGTGTAATTTTTACAACTTTAAAAATAAATAATAATAAGAAATTTTAAGGACTAACACTTATATGGAAAGTAGGCTGTAAGTTCTTTCAGGAACTTCTTTTTTTGTTACTTAACGGAAATTTTTAAGGCGTTCAATTCTTTGATGACAAAATACATTAACGGGCTTTAATTTTAGCTATCGTAAAAAAATTTAATAGTCTCAATATCTGTTTAGAATTAAATGACAATTAAACTTTTTGTCAAAAATTAAAAATTAAAAATGGAATTATTTATATCAAAAACAAAAGATAACTTTAAAAGCCACAAAAATGAAAACTTTACGAAAGAACCTGAATGCTCAAAAAACCTGGAAAAAAAATTCATGAAATGCAAATTTTATTTTGATCAAACGAGATTATGTAAAAATCGTCAAAACACCGATGGCCGATTTGCTGCATCGTAAACAGTTAATTTCGAAAAGCGGAGTAAAAAGGAAAGAGAAGGATGGGGAAAACCCCACCAGGTGATTACCCAGATATCCAAGAGGAAAGAAAAGGGGATACCGAGAAAATACATTGGATTCCACAGCCACTAGAATATACGCGGATGATTAAATGCGCAGATCTGTCTGTACGTCCTTGATCGAGATAAGTCTAAAGCAATATAGCCTAGGAAGATGAAAATTTCCAGATAGATCTAGGTTATTAAAAGAAAGATCCTATTGATTTGAACCAATAAGATGAGAAGCCTTAAAACCTTGTGTACAGTCGGAAGTCGGCATGCAGATATTATTTCAAACTTCATTTAGAAAGTTTGTGCAGAAAATACATGAATGAGTTGTGATGAAAATCCATTAAACAAACTTTATGATCACAGGCAATGATGGATTAAAGTGGAGACACTTATTTAACCGATGTCAATGTAATTTATATTGTTCAGTTCGTAGATTGACTGAATGATAAAATTAAAATTAGAACTTCCCCGCTTTATATGCGCAGAAATAAATAATCACGTTATTATTAAACGTAATGAAATTCGTTGGGAGATTTTCTGATCGACTGATTTTGAATACGAACCGAAATTACGAGCCATTACTCTTGGTGCAAGCAACACACAAAAGAAAAAGTTTTCAAAAGTAGATTAAGAAAAATGAGGAAAACTGAAAAAAAATATTGTAATTTAAAGGCACGCATTCTTGAATCACGAAATACTTCTTAATAATTAAATGAAAAAAAATGTCATTTTATGAGTTATTTTGTTTAATTTTTTTTTTGGTTAATCCATCTATATATTGATATATAAAAGAAAACATTGGGCTTTTTTTTTCTGCCCGCTACTCTTTCGAAACCATAAGACTTAGAAATACAAATAAGGTGTGAAATATTAGGTCTACTATTGGGGATGTCTATATTTCATTTTTCATCGATGTGGGTCAACCGTAAGTCACGTGAGGTAAGGTCAAAGGCTAAACCGTTCATTTTTGGTCGGCTTCCCTGCTACACACACTCACCATAAATACACGACGGGCACGTGACCTTAGATTCCGAGATGATTTTCTTAGCCAGCAGGGATGCCACTAAGAATTGTTGCTTTATATAAAAAGAAAACAGGTTTACTTGACAGATTTACTTAATCCAATCATGTTTAAAGCTTTTTGTATACATTTATAACATATAAAGATGAAAAACCGCAGCAAAAAAAAACTATGAAAAACAATGGAAGGGGATCACATTTCAATTATTCATTAAACTACATTGAAAATAGAAATTATAGGAGATAAACACTGTTAAGTAGGGCTTGAAGAAATCCACTCGTCCATTCACTGGTGGCGAGTATTCTAGACAGGTGGCTTTGGTTAAAAATGCTCTCAAAAAAACATTCAATAAGTACCTACGCGTAATTTATTTACGCTCAATTTTTCATATTTTAGTAATGTCTCATTCATTGTCATGTTATTTGATTACGGTTAACGAATTTGTTAAGTTCTAGCTCCAAAAAGAAATACTATATTAAATAATTAACTTAATAAGTTAATTGCTTACCATGGTATTTTCTTCTTATTAAAAATTTGCCTTCGAAGGTACCTTCAAAGATAGGTTTTGCTGCTATAATGAAATTTGAAATAATTCTCACTTATTTCCTTAATGGTTATATTTCCTTTCGCCGATTAAATATTTATTTAAATAAACCCTAAATATAGGCTAGTGTTTTTTTTTTTAATTTAAAAAAAAAAAATACTATTAAATTTTTTAATATAAAAAAAGTATATTAAAAGTATATTTTCTAAATTGTAATTAACTTCTAAAGTATTTAATTTCTAAAGTATTTAACCACTTGATCAGAAGTAAATCACATTAAGTTCCTCTTCAAAATTTCTACAAAGCACAGCAGGAAACCTAAAAAGCGTTTTTAGGTAGCAAAAATGTTGAAAAGGAGCTTCTACTTTTGTCACTGATCGATCTTCAAACAAAAGTTCGAGAAAATCCAAAACTCTTAATTAATAAATTGGGAACTTGATATTATAAAAATTTCAACAATATATGTAAATAATTGCTGAAATTTTTGTAATGTAAGAAAAAACATTGCCAAAATAAAGAAGAAGAAGAAAAAAAAAAACCGCAGTGATCACTGGTCAATGCCTCGTCGTTGAGGCGAAACCGGTTCTGTACTGCCTGTATTTTTTAAAGTGTTTAAATGTTTAAGAAATGGTAAATATGTTGGCCTTTTATTTTAATTTACATTATTACGTATGCGCGTTTAATCTCTCTTAAAAAACGCATTGATATTTTTCGAAAATCATGTACAAATAAGGGCGTAGTTAATAGAATTGAATTTTAGGGACAGTTGATAATTATGGATTTTCGAAGGACTATTGACACATCCCAGTAACTCTGCGGCCTTTTTAGGCCTGTTATAAAAGTCCTAAGCCCTATTAATTTGGAGAGAACGAGAAAAGTGTATAGAAGAATGAAAGAAAATCCGAAACTACCCACTGTGGTATATTTTAGGTGATTTAAGGGGACATTTGTCTCAAAACTCAACTCGTTGAAATTAAAAAAAAAACATTTCTAGAATTATAGCCAGAGAGCTACCCCTTGTACGTAACAATAGGTCGAATTCGTGAAAGCGCAGGGCGATAACGATTCAGTTATGTTCGCGCAAGTAAATAACTCCCTCAGTCACTCTTTGTAGTCTCTATTAATCAGTTGTGTCTAATTGTTCTCACAAGTGCTTATAGTATTTTGTAGTGAAAATTTCTACCTAAACATATCTGCTAGTTCTACATCTTTCAGCATAGTTAGTAACTATGTTTATATTTATGTAGTTAATGTGGGTGGCAGAGAAGCCAAGTCTATTGTACTAACCCACGGAAAGAAGGACAGATGGAGAGAAAGACTGAGAAAGTATGGTGGGAGAAGTGCAGGGGAAACGGGAGAACCCCGAGAAAACCTGCCCAGCGCGGATCGTCCACCATCCCGAAACCCACATGAGAACCGAACCCCGGTTAGTTAGTAACTAACTTTTATGTGTATTTAAAATGTTGCGGTGACTACATCATAATTTCTTCCTAAATTCAAAGAAAAAATACATTTCCATAACCGTTGTTCAGACTTCATTAGAGTAAAAAAATAGTACCGTTTGTTTCGAGCCAAAATCAGCTTCATATTACCATTTATAATACTTACATATCTATTAACACTACTGCTGAAGTGCATAGGTTTGCGGAAGTTATATTTTTTTATTTTTTGTTATAACAGTTATAACCACATGTTATAACAGTTTGTGTACATATTTTTAGAAATCATTTATTTGTATGTATCTGTTTATATATATGTATATATTATTCATTTTATCTTTACCGTTATTTATTTTAAATCATTCGTTTACTATTTCCTAATTATTGCTGTTCTGTTTATTTTTAAATTCTTTTCCGTTATAACCGTTTAATTAGTTAATTCATTATGACTTATCCAATCACTATGTATAGTTTTAATTACTTATCCACTGACATCCAACTTTGAAAAATCTATTAAAAACCCATGTTTTCTGTTTAATAAATTAATTCAGTTCAGTTCCAAAATTTGACTCGTTGTTTCTTCGCTCCTACAAGACTGTCCCACAAACACCATTATAATATTCGACACAAAAACTTAAGCATTTGATATATCGACTACTGGAATAAGGCGCGAATAAGTTATCTCAAAATTTTCGACAAGGAACTGGTGTACTTGTGGATGTTGTCACACAGGGCAGCTGAAATACAAATGATGACATCACAGCTCGATGTTTTTTCAAGGAGCCTAAAAAGGTAGCGGAAATCACAGGGCTTCATGTCACGATTCTGAGTAATTTTGTAAGTCATATCTTGCGGTTACAAGCTGCGAACCGAGACATTCCAAAAATATGCTCATGAAACAGCAGAACTGTTTGTTAAACTATATACATACATAGCCTGTATGCCCTGTTCCACCAAGTGTGGGTCTAGGGAGCCAGATGCCAGCCGCCAGGCCGGATCTGGGCGGAACAGAATCTCTGTTCCGAGAATTTCAAGGGGAGAAGATACTGAGGTGCTTTCCCAGAGCTAACCCTCAGGACGCCATTACGGAATGACGTCAGACCGAAGAGAAAGCGAAGAAGAGGCTGACACACAGGAAAGGAAATTGAAACAGCCATGCCCTTGCCGGGATTCGAACCCAGGAACTGGCGCACTGGACGCCATGGCTGGCCGCCGCCGAGACCGCACGACCACGCCAGCACGGCTTAAACTATATAGGTAGCATAAAAAGGGACTGATGTTATGGATATTCTTCTACTCCCAATAGGACAACGGGTGAGGAAGCTTTAGAAGCAAAGGCACAAAGAATGTTGCTATTATCGTGAACAACAACATACGCAACTTCACAGGAAACAAAACATTGAAGATCTTCTGCCTGTGTTCCTTATAACTTCGGATCCACTCATAGGCAGCATAAGAACTCTACCCAGAAGGAAAAGAACTCTACCAATTGCCCTAAAAAGTCATCAATCTACTTGAAATTCACTTTAATCGTCACGGGATCATTGGGATTCAGGGGAGTCTTCATTGAGTGAAGGTAATTCTGAAGGTTCTTGAGGAAGTGATTTAGATTTATAATCTATTCATATACAATTAATCTACATAAATAAAAATGTAAATGTTCGTTTGTTCAAAATCTTAAATCTCCGAAAGGTCTTCACCGATTGCTTTGAAATTTTGACAAAACGTTGCATTCGAATACGCGCATGTTTTTATATACCTATTATATAGATGTCACACCTGTGACAGATAAAAAACATGCTTTTTTTGACAATCCCAGGTGTGTGGCGCCAACCCGCAATACATCTCAGTTAAACGGAGAACACTACAACAGGCTGGGAAGTCGTATATTCTCCGATCTCGATATTAATTTGCTAAATAAATAAAGTTATTGTTTTAATGCTATATATGCAAGAGCTCCGGAGCGAAGCGACGGTACCCGGCTAGTATATAATAAAAATCTACTTTTATTTTTAAACCTACATTAAGTTTCATTTCGTAAAATTAAATAGGAACCTTAATTAGCGAACGTTTAAGTAGCGTAACTCATCTTCATAGATCTAAAAAAAAATATGTAAAAAATTATAATATTTACAGAAGGAAATATTAGAAATTACGTTTGAAATTTCCTAAATTATACACATAAATCAAAAAAAGAACTCATTTTAGCTCGAAAATAGTCAAGTCCCCGTAAAAGTGGAAAATCGACCACTGTGCCACGCCGGGATTCGAATCTAGATTCAGGCGTATCCCGCCTCACGACAGGCCATTACTGGGAAGACGACAATTAATGTAGTTTAAACGATTACGAAAACGTAAGCATGTCTAACATTTCCAAATACTGTGTGGTTTTTTTTTTAGTGCATTTGCTGCTACTTTTCTTTTACTATCACGTGACCTCAGCATACGACAGTTGAACAATAACAAATCGCACTCCTCAAAGCAATTTTATTCTGTTTACAATAAATTTACAATAATGTTAAAAGTTAGAATTATACTGATCAAAGAACTGGTTAACCGTGAAATGATTACCTGTAAATCAGGCTTCTTCAGTTCCGTATCTATTTTAAATGAAGAGATTTCAACTGACAAATTTATCACCATTTCTTATAAATTCAGTTGAAAGAGAAATTCATCTTTTTAAAAATCATCCCTTTTTTTTTCCTCTAAAGAAAGGAATTTATTTATTTATGTATTTATTTATTTATTTATTTCGAAATGTTTTCGGACTGTCAGTTGTTTTAGACAACTGTTTTTCACATAAAACGGGGTGGAGGAAAAGAAGAGGGATGTGGTGGGGGGAAAAAAAACACAAATATAATTATTTTTTTCCCCTCTCTTCCCTTCGCGTCAGAGGAAGACCATCAGCTGGTGAGAAGGAGAGAACGTTGATCATATCCTCCTGGTGGAACACGGATGTTGCATGAATTAGAATGTCTCTTCCAGTTTCTGCCTCCCACCGCCCATCATCGGAACGCCATCCGCTGGCAAGATTATAAACTACTCTTCCTTCCTTTACGACACCGATCTCATGACGAACACAGGAGGGAGAAGGAAAAAAAAAAAGTATAAAGTATTTAAAGCTACAGATAAGCTTGACATCAGCTGACGTGCAAGGATTAAAAATGTCTTCATTGTAAAACAACAGAGTAACGTAAAAGTTGGTAAGCAATTCGAAAGCTGCTAAGTTGTTATACAGTATATAAAAAAAAGCTTTTAGTCTACGAAAAAAGAAACGAAAAATAAACTCAAAAGAACTATGGTAGTGACTGTTGTTTTAAAGGAGCAAGGAATCGAGATGCTTGAATTTGTAATTCTCTCAAACCATCTTTTGGTGTCCTCCAGCTGAAGAGTGTTAATAAGTTCGAAACAATTATCCTAATAATTAAAAACTGGGACTTTTGTTAACAATCATGACAAACTATAAAATAAAATAACACTGAAGAAGATATACGTTAAATTTACAATGTAAAATAAGAATTATTATTATTATTATGAAAAATTTTACAATTTTCATATCTTCGAATGTGGACCAAGTGCATATCGACATGAAAGATGCCTGTGAAACATAAGCATATTATTTATTTATTAATTCGGTATATATCCATCGGAAGCCATAAAACAGAAATAGCGAATTTTAAAACTTATAAATAATGGCCTCATTTTTTTAATTCTAAAAGTAATTGTAGAAAAATACAGAGAATGACTTTGTAAAAACTATGTATAAATGATATTTTCCGTCTGAATTCATGAACCCTTCATCCCGAAAGAAAAATGTTTTCAATTATTTTAAAGCATAATTTTGGACATAATTTTGATGTAAATAATATATCGAATTCTTATATGAAGCAATGATTCAATCATACAAGTAAATAAATAAATAAATAAATAAATAAAATAACATAGGCAACATTTCCAGTGAATTAAAACTGTACTGAAATATGTATTATTCCGAATATTCTCTGATGGCTTCGTCTTTCTTCCCTTTGTAGAGTCCGAAATTAACGAGAGGGTCATTTAACACACTGTCAGATAGACATTCTGGTGCTGCAAATTGTAAGTAATTAAAACTAATCTTCGTTCTGAATTTTTCAGACACCGATACATCATTTTTTCTATAGAATACTGTAATAGCGAATGTTTTATATATATATAAAGGGTCATTCCAGGGTTACATATACAGGGTCATTCCATGTCAAATCAACACAATTTTGGAAGATATTCAGACTTAACGTCTCAGATTGTCATGATTTTTGGTATGCAGTAATATACCATAGACTTATAAAAAAAAATACCCAATTTCAGTTGTGTACAACAATTACTTTTGAAGTTATTAATTTTTAAAGATATAAATTTTTATCAAAAAATTTTACAGGTTTTGGCACCTTTAGTTGCCTGTAGGGTAGCAACCAGTGATGATACAAACCTGGGAGTGGTCTCATTTTAAAGCTGTTGAATGGGGCTTTAATATGATATGCCACCTAAGGGAAATCCCCTCTGCATTCATACTTGCAGGCCAATCAGCTTCAATTTTACTTTAAAAAAGGATTTCTAAACACGGTACTATAAGGTAATCATTGCATATCATGCATTTTATAATGTACTAAACACTGCATAGCAAAATTAGTAGCTTAAAAATAAAATTTTACTAGATTTGATACATTATTCACAAAACATGTGAATTTCTAAAGCCCTGCATCTTCAGATCACATTGAGATCCCATGATAGAATTTTGCTATATGTATTTAGACATTACAAACTAATTTTGATAATTTTTTGAAATTTTTAAAATTGCCACTTTTTAAGAAATTCAAATTTTAAAATTTTACTTAAAATTTTCAAAAAATTTTTTTTATGTAACCCCTATCTTGTGGCATATCATATTAAAGCCCCATTCAACAGCTTTAAAATGAGACCACTCCCAGGTTTGTGACCACTGGTTGCTAGCCTACAGGCAACTAAAGATGCCAAAACATGTAATTTTTTGATAAAAATTTATATCTTTAAAAATTAATAATTTCAAAAGTAATTGTTGTACACAACTGAAATTGGGTATTTTTTCATAAGTCTAGGGTATATTGCTGCATACCACAACTCACTACAATCTGAGACATCAAGTCTGATTCAGTGTGTTGATTTGACATGGAATTACCCTAT
Source organism: Thereuonema tuberculata (assembly GCA_023159025.1). Classification (NCBI taxonomy): domain Eukaryota; kingdom Metazoa; phylum Arthropoda; class Chilopoda; order Scutigeromorpha; family Scutigeridae; genus Thereuonema; species Thereuonema tuberculata. The sequence goes on along the minus strand of JAFIDM010006943.1, from coordinate 37,328,766 downwards.
ATCACTATTCTTTCTCGGTGACCTCACAGAGAGAAAGTACCACATCACCGTCGTTGTTCGCCAGCTTCCATCGAATCTCAAGATAATGCAAAAAAAAAAAAACGAGACTGTGCTAATTCAAAATTATCTTTTCTCTTGCTGTATCTGAGATGACTATTAAATGATTTTTCCAAAATGTTTTTCTTTCAAGACTGTGGCAATCATAGAAGGACATGCATTGAATTGCGATGCTTTATCGGGTCCCCTTGGTTACAGCGGGTGACCGCCATGAAAAATGGAACAGACATCAACAAAAGACAAATGGCTTCGACATCAACAACACAGATAACACGAGCCAACAAGAAACAATCTTTCTCTTAGGGATTCGGAATTTCTATTAAGGAAATGGAAGCAGATTGGATTCTTTCTTCAGTTATTATTGTTTACTGTGTGTGTTTGTGTTGATCAATACGAGAACTGATGAAATAACGTTACAAGAAAAAAAAATCACTCTAAAGGCAATTCCCGCCAATTTCCAAAGAAATAGTTCTCGTGTGAAAGAATTTATTTCTTACGAAACTGAACAGAAAAGAAAAATTAATAATTGATGAAAATTTGTTCTATTAACGAATGTATTCTCATCTGAAAATCTTTTCACCAGAACGGTAGCTAGCACGTATTATATATGGTCAACTTCGTTTGCATCAATGACAAAAACAAAAAAAGTTAGAATAATAAAATTTTAGAATACAAATTTCGCAGTGATCTTACCTGTCTATCGACGACGATGATATTTTAAATGAAATATACAATCAATTGAACTTCAACTGGCTCAAGTTAGATTTATTCTACTTTTCTTCGCTGATATCAAAAGAAGGCAAAAATAAAAAAATTCAGTTAAAAATAATAAGGGATAGTAGAAAATCAAGATTTCAAAATACAGCTTTAATTATCGCAAGGTAACACAATACTCCCAACACGGTTCTTTTAATATCTTTCTCGATTTATAAATTTCCGGGAAAATCAATGGATTCTAGATTTTTTTTTTCATTGAAATACGTAAATATGAAAATGCAATCCCACCCAAAACACTTCGTGTAAAATAAGTTGCCAAGACTCACATGTCATAATGCTTTCACTGTTAAAAAGATATGAGATCTCATGTAGAGCCAAGCCCCTAACTCTACGAGGCCTAACTCTACAAGCCCCAACTCTAAAAACCCTATATCTTGGTCAAAAAGTATGCCTTGGCCGTTTCGTGGCTGTCACACAGACAATCCCATGGAGTTATGTAAAGGATATGGAGTATGCCAAGGCACACTTTTTGACCAAGATAGTAGGGTTTTTAGAGTTAGGCCCCCTTGTAGAGTGAGGGGCTTGGCTCTAGATGAGATCTGATAACTTTTTAACAGTGAAAGCGTTATGAGCATCTTGGCAACGTATTTTACATGAAATGTTTTGGGTGAGATGAAATAGTTCCATGAAACGGCCAAGCCATACTTTTTGACCAAGATATAGGGTTTTTAGAGTTAGGGCTTGTAGAGTTAGGCCTCGTAGAGTTAGGGGATTGGCTCTACATGAGATCTCATATCTTTTTAACAGTGAAAGCATTATGAGCATGTGAGTCTTGGCAACTTATTTTACACGAAGTGTTTTGGGTGGGATTTCATTTCTTTTTGTAGGATGAGATCTGATAACTTTTTAACAGTGAAAGCATTATGAGCATGTGAGTCTTGGCAACTTA
>JAFIDM010006943.1:37305807-37327033 GCA_023159025.1 Thereuonema tuberculata | reverse complement strand
CGAAGTGTTTTGGGTGGGATTTCATTTCTTTTTGTAGGATGAGATCTGATAACTTTTTAACAATGAAAGCGTTATGAGCATGCGAGTCTTGGCAACCCCTTATTTTACATGAAATGTTTTGGGTGGGATTTCATTTCTTTTTGTAAGATGAGATCTGATAACTTTTTAACAGTGAAAGCGTTATGAGCATGTGAATCTTGGCAACTTATTTTACATGAAATGTTTTGGGTGGGATTATCTATTACAACTAAATTTAGTTTTAAGATTATTTAGAAAATGGATTTTTTTTCAATACCCTACTTTTCTGTTTTTCTATTGGTCAACTTGTATATACAAGCTGTTTGCACTTTGGAAGAAATCACATTATTACACAGTATTATTTAGGCCGAAGCATTGAGGGTACGACGTATTTCAGATCTTAATAAAATCCAAAGTATAAAAGCTAGATAAATGAAACTTAGCGTATTTATTAGTATGGTAACTGCATCTTATCCTGAAAATTTGAGCTCTCTAGTATTATCCAGGCCGAAGCTATGAGGGTTCGATAATACATAACCAGACCCCCCCCCCTTTATGAGGCGTTGGAATGTGAAAGTTACGGATTTCTTAATTTTTTTGTTGTTTGTGTGCTAATCCTAACCTGCATACCAAATTTCAGCTTTCTAGGACTTCAGGAAGTACCCTAGAGGTTTTGATGATCATGAGTCAGTCAGTCAGTGAGTGATGGAATCGACGTATTTTAGGTATTAATAAAATCCAAAGTATAAAAGTTAAATAAATGAAACTTAGCGTATTTCATTAGTCTGGTAACTGCATCATATCCTGAAAATTTGAGCTCTCTAGTATTATCTAGGCCGAAGCTATGAGGGTTCGAAAATACGACGAAACACTTCCAGAAAGGTACGTAGTGCCCTTCCTGCCTTCGGCTCGTCTTGGCGGGGGCACTGCCGTGCCCCCAGATAGAGGAAATTGATACAGGATGTAATTACACAGCAAAATATATTTTTCTTTTATTTTACAGGAATATACATTACTGATGCTTCAAAATTTTAAATACTATTACGAATATTTACAATTTAAAAATAGTTTATGATTTATTAATATTAATATTTATTAATAGTTAATAGTTTATGATTGTCACAGAAACGCTGACCGTTTCGAAAATATTGCCGAAAGCCACCGCAAGACTGTTTTCTTTATATTTTATTTTCCAATTATTATTATTAAAGTTATAAAAAAATCTTTAAAAAAGTTTAATTAAAGTTCTATTTAATGAAATAATAAAAAATAATTAAATAATCTTCTATATAACAACTTCCTCATTGTTTGTTTGTTTTTGTTTTTTAAATAACTTAAAAAAATAATTTATTAAATTTACTTTTCCAATGGAAAACGACAATTTCCATTTATATTTATTAAGGATATATTCATTATAATTTAGATAATATATTTTTTAATATTAATTAACTTAAACGTTTTATAAAAAATTATAAAAATGATATTATAATGATATGAATTATAAAGAAGGTAGGGATAGCGATTAGTTAACCAATCACAATGCTTCGCAACTTCTGATACGTATAAGAAAATATAATTGATATTGCTTTAATTTCCTTATTATTATAAATGTGATTGCTGCGAATGCAAAAGGCGAAATTGCTGAGACTTTTGTGATTGTTGCGAATGCAAAAGGCGCAATTGTTGCGATCATTGTGATTGTTGTGATTAATGATAATTTAATATTTAATGATATTTTAATGATACTAATGATAATTTAATGATACTAACCATAATTTAATGATATTTTAATGATACCTGTCCACAGACGGACAGACAAGCCGGGATTATAAGTCTTCTGATACTTATCAGAAGACTAAAATTCATTTTATAAAATGATAATTATTTTTATATTTTGCTATTAAATAGTAGGAATCTGTTTCTTCTTCTTTAATGAAGGTTAGCAGAGTAAGACAAGCTGAGAGGTGAAGACGAGGGTCATTATAAAGATCTGTTCAAGGGATTCCTATGACCTGCTGAAACTTTTCCTGTTATTTCTCGTTTCCACGTAATCCCGAAAGAGGCGGACACACTCGGGCAACTTTAACTTCCGAACCCGCAGACCAGTTGCCAGGGGTCCGAGGAAGGGAGATGGGGGTTGCGGGACCGGCTGTGGTCAGACTGAGGCGTCCAGCTTCCGGAGCGCGGGGGAGTCGGTTGACGGCCATCTCAGCAACAGTAAAAGCAATTGAAAGCGACTGACACACCTCTTCCCTAATCCCCCCTCCACTCTTTTTCCCCCCTCGAGACCAAAGAATCGATAGCGAAGAAAAGGTGACAAAAACATTAAAGTACGTTCAGAAGTTTTTCCTCCAAAAAAAGAAAGAAACTTAGCAATTTTGTCAAGCTTAAAATAAAAAAAAAAAATCGATTGAAAAAGGTTTTAAAACTGCTTAAAAGCAAAATAAAAAGAAAATACACCTAAATACTGAAACAAAAAAAAACAAAAAAAAAATCACCAAATTTCTTACTTTATTATCTAAAAGGTTAGGGGCCGCTCAAGAATTACGTAAGCACATTTTTAGTCATTTTTGTCCCCCCCCCCCCCCCCGGTTACCAAAATAAGCAGATGCCCGACCTCCCTTGTGCTTAGGCTACGTAAGATTTGCCAAAACATTAACAGTAAATACCACTGAACAATAAACTAAAACAGTCAAAATGATATCAAAATTTTAACGCTTGCATTTTTGCATTTTTAACACTTACATAAGCATTGCTCTGATCCGACCCTCCCCTTTTGAATGCTTACGTAATACTTGAATGCTCCCTTAAAATTTACATCGTTTCTTGAAAACTCAGTGATTCCTTCAAAAAAAAAAAAATTATCAATCTCAGTTAATGATAAAAAGCGAGAAATCAAAGGCAGTACCTGATAAATTGAAATTGCCTCTCATGTTCTTTTATCGGGGAAGGCGGGGTTAGGCTGAACAGTCCGTTGAAGGACGAAACGGCCGTTCCCAACTTCTTCCCTATAATCGAACAAGAGAGGTGATTTCAATTTATTCAGGTGCTGCCTTTGATTTCTCGCTTTTTAAGCATTTTTCACAGCACGTAAAATGATTTGACTCAGTTAATGACAATTCAGAAATGTAGCAATCTCTCGCCGACTGTGGTGATAACATTCTGAGAGTAAGTCTTAAATAGAACTTAAAAAAAAGAAATAAAAAACAAACAAACTTTAAACTTTGTCATTAAAGCATTCTTAAGACAACTAAATTACCGTATAAAGTTAAAAACTTGGCGGCGCATTTAGATCATGAACTGACCTTAGCTGAACCCATAAGAAGCTTCAATTTGAAAACCGCCGCCATTACATGAACTTTTGCCTAACGGGAATTGACAAGTACAATTTTTCTTAGTGTATGAAAACGTGGGTGGCATCTTCAAGACGCCAGAGAGAACAAGTTCTGCAGCGTCGTACGCTTGCTATCATTCTTTCTGACTTTTCTAAATTTCATTTGCGATTAAAATGCTGTTTACTGTTGGTTGCTGGTACATATTCATGTGCTGATAAACAACGAGGAGATACGAGCTTAGAATAAAAGCACTTTGTGTCAAAAGTGTATCAGACTTTCTTAGGGGTCTCTGTCTCTGACTTTGCTGTCCTTTTTGTCTCTCTCTTCTATCAGATAACAGCAGACAAATGCCTTTTATTTTTCTTTTAGGTTTGTACTTCAAGAACGTTGAGCCAGAGATTTTCAACATTTTTTTCTCTACTTGTAAATTAACGAGAAATATCCAAATTCAGAGCTACCACATCTGAAAATAGTAATATTAATTATCCACTTTATTTGATTGTCAATGACCCAATAAGGAAATCTATTAGAATACGTAACGAAAAATTTCATTCCTCTGGATAACTGATGTTACAATAAATAAATAGTCATGCCTACTTCTCAAGCACTTACAGAACATAATACTATTGCGTGCAAGACGAATAAACCTTTAACGTAACTCTTTATAATTAAATTACAAGTTTTATATGTAATTTTTACCAAATCACGATACTGTAGACAGTGGCGTAGCAACGCCTTTGGGGGCCCGGGGCGGGAGTTCCGTTATTCCAAAACCAAAAACAAAAAAAAAACAAAAACAAAAAAGGAAATCCTTGGCTGGATGGGGCCCCTAGGCTGACTGATCGGGCCCCCTAGGCTTTTACAATCAAAAAAAAAAAAATAGGTGACCGCCCCTCCCCCCTTTGCTACGCCACTGACTGTAGATATTAGACATTTTCTGATATCAAATTTGAAGGGTGTTTTTCGTTTGCTTTTTTTATTGTGTCCCCAAATTCTAAACCCAATAGTTTTAAAAATAGTGCTACATCTGCTAAGATCCGATCAATCTAGACATCATAGATTAAAGCAGTAATTCTCAAATCGTGCGCAGCAAGAGATCGCTAGATTTGCAGCGAATCTTAAAAATGAGAAGAAACTCATTTATTACGGTCAGGAACAATTAACAACAAGACCATGATTAATTTATTAAAATAAGATAAGTAATAGTTTTCTACAGTTTATGTTATTTTAATCATTGTTTACAATACTGTATATGTTAATATATCTTAAATTTGGCACACAAAGTTCGCCAAACGTTTGTGTGCGTGTGTGTGTTATAGTGAACGAAATTGCGTGCAAGGCAACTGGATTAAAAATGGATCCAGAACCAACTGGATTAAAATTTCTTGAATTTTAAAGGCTTCAGAATTATATTACGAAAGTTTCTATTTTTATCGTTCCGGTGAAGCCAGATGGAGCGCCATCTTGTTGTACAAAATTGAATCAAAATTGATATCTAACAAATAGTGTTAAAAGCTGCAAGAAAATAATTATCTCCGCTAAGGAAATGATTTGCAGTGAAAACTGTTATTTTGGATTTTTTTTGTTTCTAAAAATTTATGTTTTAAATTAGGAAAAATCTGCTTCTTTTGATGCGATTTCCTATTCCTCTTCTTTTTGTTTCTTAATTTTTTCCCCGAAGTTTTCATACGTGTTTCTAATTAAATCAAAAAGAAATAAATGAGGTTGGTGTAACAATTTCCGAACACAGATTGGAAACACCAATTAAAAAGTTGTTCAAAAACAAAGAAAAGATCAATTTTGTCATTAACTTTAACCTTAACTTGCTGCTATTCCCAGCCAAGCGAAAGAATGACTCTGACCTTTAACTACTGTTGTGTATGTAGATAATCATTTCCCTTATGATTATATTTTTCAATAGAATTTGTTCTGTAAAATATTTTTTTTTTTGGTTTATTTTAAGACTCGAGAATAAGCAGCATTTCGAGTTGAATAGAAACAATTATAATAATGGCTCGAGAAATATTAGTATAATGCCGTGTGATGTTAAGTGGGAACGATTGTTGAACAATGAAGAATCACGAGGAGAGAGCCGGGCTGTTCGGACAGTTGCTGAGGGAGAACAGTTGAAGCCGGGAATTTGGCGTGAGAAGGCGAACTAGGAAAAATGCCGTGACTTATGGATTTGGACGAAGCTATAAAAGCTATCCGAGATGAATCGTATCAAGCAAGTTTGATTCGAAGAATGTTATTTCATATAATATGAAAATTTAGAGGAATTTAACATTGAAGGACAAATGTTATCATATTTTCTTTCTGAGTTTTTGCAGGAGAAGAATCCTCGGCAAATCCAACGGCCATTTTGAATCAGCGTTCGAAGAATGGAACGAAGTCGGACATATTGGATTCGACGATGCCTTAAAGATATTGTAACGCACTTTGGAGGTTTATAAGATTCCAGTTCCCGAAAAAAGGTGCAAATTGGTATATATGGTGGTATCTATTATGGAAGCTCAAGAACCAGCTCGTAAGTAAGACTTTTAATAAACTTTGTTGCAGACAGTCAACGCAGTTACTTCGAGGCCCAATACCACAAGATAGTATATTAATATAGAAGAATGCATCCTTGGTCAACCAGAACATTAAACGCGAAATCAAGTTCGTAAATAGTATGAAATCACATAAGGTGATTAATTGAAAGTAGCGTAGGAATATTATCACACTAGCGGTTAAGCCTATTATTAGTCAATTCTTTAATAAATAAAGATAGGAGTAAATTGTGATATAATAAGAACATTTCAAGTTGGATAATTTAAGAGCAAGTTAACTTTGTATTTGAAGTTGGGGAAAATAATATATATTTTCACTTATGTAGACCGCACACGATGCATCTTTGGGGCCGTCCATTAATTACGTGAGGTGTTTTTTCAAAAATTTGGACCCCCCCCCTCCCCCTTGGTGAGATTTGGTGAGATTTTGCCGGACCCCCCCTCCCCCCTGGTGAGATTTCAAAAATTTTAACAACCAAAAAAAAAAAAAAGGCAATCTTGCTTTAACAACCAAAAAAAAAGAAAATCTTGCTTTAACAACCAAAAAAAAAAAAGGAAATCTTGCTATAATATATATTTTCTCTGAATGAAAAAGCTTAGGTGAGATTTTGGCGGACCCCCCCCCCTTTTGACCTCACGTAAATAATGGACGACCCCTTTTGACCGAGTTGCATGTGCAACTTTTGGCCTAGAGCGGTTTTTTGAGCTGCATGGGCCAAGTTGCATGGAAGTTGCATGGAAAAAAAGCTTCACGGAACGGCGGTGCACCACGGAAAGTTGCATGGAAGCTGCATGGAATTACCCAATCACAGTGCAGCGTTGGAATACGTCAGGCGTGACGTCATGCTCAAGGAAGAAACATGGCGTCGAAACAGATTTCCTTCGCTTCAGATAGGCGAATCGCGAATACAGAAAAAATATCAGATTATTTCGAGTTTCTTTCACACATAAATACAGTTTATATGTAAATGCAGTAATTTAATGCGGCAGAATGTATCAGAACGTTTGAAAAATCTAGATTTTTTGAATATTTCACATCGGAAGCGGATTGTCGCTCCTTCACCATTTCCGGAAACTGCCACGTGACGTCATTGTTTCAGTGAGCAATGGATTATTATTGGCTGTTGGTAGTTGTTATTCGTGAATCGCATTATTGCCATCAACTGCGATTACATTCCGGCTAATAATATTATAAAAATATTTCTCATATGTTTAAAATAAATCACAAATATTTGTTTTGGAACGATATCACAGCAGTATCCCTGACGTCATGTCATTCAAATTCATAGTGTGCTTCGTTTGTTGTCCGCACGGCGGCGCTAACAATGGTGCATCGTTTGCGCACTGACTATAGTTTGCAGCTTTTTCTGTGCAACTCATTTGCATCGAGTTGCACAGCAAAAGCTGCATCGTGTGCGGGCTGCTTTAGGGTAAAAAGCTCTTAAGACTATAAATTTAATAGGAAGTTTGTAATGTTATTTTGAATTCACATAGTGTAAAAAACTAAGAGAACTATTTATTAAATAGAAAGTTTTAGTAATTGTAACTGAATATATTTCAGGATAATATAATTGTATAAATAATTTAAGAAGATGGTGCTATTATAAGCATTGAATTGTTGTATGATCAGATAGATACATAATTCAGGATATTGTAAATGATATATCATATATTTAAGAATTTAGCTGATTACTTAGATTATGAAATTTGATTGTAAACAAATGCAAGTTAGTAAAATATTGTTTTGTGTGCCTTTATACTTTGAAATATTCCTTTCAATCAACACCTCCATCCTTGCTTTGTTTTAAGTTCAGCTTCTAGCTTTAGCTGTTGTCTATCTAATATAGCAGAGTTTACTTTTATATTAAATTTTATATATTACAAAGTTAAAGTTTAATTATTAGTACTCATCAACTACACCCATGATCTCTTAATCATTACAGGACTGAAGTTTGTCCAGATAAACTATTCACAAAGGTTTGCCTCCCTTGAGAGTCGCCAATCAGAAGCCAAACACTTTCCCGCCATAAACACTGACACATACAATCGATTCAAATTCTACTATTGCGCCATCTGGTGTCCACGGTCGTTCTTTCGCTGGGAGGACTTTAATTATCACAGTGGTAGAGCGGTACTATCAGCGTTGAAGAGTAATTTACATGCTGTTTTTAGTCTTTGTTCCTCACTTCCGAAACTAAATTTCTACTAAAATTGAGAGATGGCACTGAATAATTTATCCAGTTACAACTAAAATTTGAGATAGCTAAAGCGCATTGCACATGGATCGAAAGGCGGATATAAAAATCGGATGTATTCTATTTCACTTAAGGGTTTCCTTAAGTGAACATTCATTTTATTTTAATTCTCCGAAATGAATGTTCGTCTTAAGGAAACCTAAACGCTACTGATTTTAAGAAGTACAAAGACACAGAAGCCGTTGTTTGAAATACAGTGAATTCTCCGAAATGAATGTTCGTCTTAAGGAAACCCTTAAGTGAAATAGAATACGTCCGATTTTTATATCCGCCGTCCGATTTTCGGATCCATGTGCAATGCGCTTAAGATAACTAAATTCTTGCGTTTTTATGATTAGGGCTTCTTTATTTTTTTATTTTTTTTTGTCCAAGGTAGTTTTACGTACGTCTTCGTATTACATATTTGACAGATATTACGTTACTCAATAGCAATCTTCCTTTTATTAATCTTAATACAGTGAAACCTGTCAAGTTGACCACCTTTATAAGTTGACCACCTGTCTAAGTTGACCTAATTGGCCAGGAACGGAATGGCTTAATTACTTTAATATTGAGTGAACCCTTTATAAGTTGACCACCTGTCTAACTTGTATGTTGACCAGGTAATTAGGTAGAATTTGTCACAAAGCATAGCTCAAAACCTTTGTAAGTTGACCACTTCCAGAATTTTTTCTGTCTTTCTAACAACTTTTTATTTTTTTTTCTATTTTTCTAAAGAAAGAATTGTTAAGGCGTGTTTTAACGTCCATGTATTACTGTAATAATAAATTGAGTTTCATAATTAAATTAACTTGTTTCTGTTCAACTTACTACTGAAGTACATAAAGTAGTAACTATGATAATATTCAATAATTAATTAATTGATGTATAATTAATGTTTAACCCTAATAAGCAATATTATTCCTATTTTGTATCATTTTCATTTCATATTTTGTATAATTTCGTAGTACTATGTATATGTATAGTAGTAGTACGTAGATGATAAAATATGAAAATCAAAAAGGAATTATTATACCCTTGGTAAGTTGACCACCTGTCTAAGTTGACCACGAAAACGTGAAACCACTGGGTGGTCAACTTAGCAGGTTTCACTGTATATCATTAAAGATTTTCATCTTTCTAGGATAATTAGTCTTAAAAATATGGTCCCAGACAGTTGGACGAATGGATATTTCCTCTTAAATATAAGACTTTTTTTTTTTTCTTTCCTGATAATCCTTTTTCTATGACATTAGATGAACCCTTTGGAAACTTAAAAATATTTGATGTTCCGCTGAAGCCCTGACTTCCTTAAAATGGAACATGAAACAAATTTTAAGTTAAGATTTGACTGTAATTTTAAAATTTCAGTAATAAATGAAGTCAATTCACGGTTTTGTAGTAAAACTAAGCGATCCCCGTACAATTCGCAGTCTGTCAAACGTTTGCGATGTTAAAATTAACGCTGCGATTGATTGGCGCGCAAAACTCATTTATTCAAGTCGTTGTAATTCGAAGGACAAGGCCAATTTTCATCACATCTTCCTCGGTAATCCATTGACAAACACAAGGGCATGCAGAAGAGCTGTTGCCGCCAAAGCTTTTATAGTGGAAGCGAAACCTCCACTGAGTTCATTTAGCATGTCTAGATCTCATCTTGCAGCCTTCGGGCGACTCTGAATGACCAGTGACTTTCGAAGGTATTAAAGGTATTAAAGTATTCGATATTAAAGTATTCAATAAAATTAAACCCCAATTTTGTCCAATTAACAGTATTTACCTGACACAGCCAGGGGCTGTCCAAAATTGGAAGTGGCCTTGACCGGAAGTCGAATTTTTTTTTTCCTTAAACCTCCAGGCCAGAGGAAATCCAAGATGTGACTCATGAGGCTTCGACTCCTGGTTTGGGCTGTGGAAGGTGTTGCCGGTACACACTGGGGAACCCTAACAGCTTCTCCGTACGCTGTAATGAGTTCTTTTTAAGATTCAAAAATGTTTTTCTTTTTATTTTGTATTTCTTAACTACACAAATGTTCTTATTTTTTTTACTAAATTTCTATTATCTAATTTTAAAAAGAAAAGTGGACAATGGACATGTCTAACTAATCATCCATTTCACATAATTTAAAAAGATATGGCAGATTGACAATAAGTGTTTATGTAAGTATATAATTTTATAAAAGTCTAATATTTAGTAGAATAAGTCATTCGGTCGTGCATACGAGTGAATCCTGGTAGGGCAAAACACCTCGAGAAATTGAAGTCTATTCTTTAGGATAGAATGATGGTCTAACAAATGCCATAGGAGACCATTTCAATTGCTCTATATACTTTAATTAACCCTTCAGTAATAGAATGGAATTGAGCTCGTTTTTATTTCAGTGACGGAAAACACGCACATTTGCCACGCAACATGAAAACGGGATTAAAAAAAATAGAAATCTTTTCTGGAATCTTCCCAAACTCATTACCGGTGAAATGTCGTCATCAGTACGTAAGTCCTAAGATATAAAATACGTATTACTATGCAGTAGCGTCCACAACACTTTACAGTCTTAAATCAGAATTAAAATTCGGACGGAATATATTATTTCTCAAACATTCATGAACGACAAAAAAAAAATTAAGTCTGAGAAGCGATTAAGTAACTTAGAAGCGATTTTTTTTTAATGATATATGATAATCTCTCTTATTTATTTGTAAGATAATTTGCATAAATTGCCCTATATTGCTATTTTTTTTTACTCGCAAAGTGAAATGCACATAAACACTCTGCAAGCTTACAAAGTAGCATCTTATTTTAATCCCAAATACCCAGATCACGATTTGTTAAAAAAGTACAGTATAAAGTTTTAATTAATTCCATTTTTTTTAAAAGAAATTGTGAATCTCCCGATTTTATAAATCCATCGTTTTTTAAAATTATATATTTTAAAATGCTTTTTTTATTAGTGTACAGTTTTTTTGGTTTTTTTTTTTTTTTTATTTTTATGTCAACTTGACGAAGTTTTTAAAAATGTTCCACCATTTGTTGGAATTCACAGACGCGAAGATTTGGCAGTAGCTTATATTTGCTAAAATTCGGGGGAAAAACATTTAATGCACACATTACCGAAATTATCATAAAAACTTTTTATAAGCTTGAAATTCTAATAATGTCACTGTTGTGATCGTAAGTTTAGTTTTATGCATAGGTACAAAATTAAAACAGATCTTCTTTTTAATAATCTATCATTAAAATTTCAGCTTCTTAAGATATGTAGCTTTTCATACACAGTTGCTGGACACAGCCTTGTAGTCAAGCTGAATCTCGGTTCGAATCCCGGAGTCGGCATGGCTGTGTTTTTTGCTTCAGTATTTCGTCTGTTTCTGTGGGTATAATATGAGCTGTCTCTTACGGCTTTCACTGGACAACGATTTTTCTGCTAACGGTTCACAGTTCTCGCCCCTTGTCGTGATCAAACGCGAACTGCCAAGCGCCTAGACGTAGAAATAATAATAATTTGATACGTAGTTATCTTGATTGCAAATGGATGGATATGCATACTTCGATTTGAAAATTGCTTTAAAAAAACTTCCTCGTTCTAGTCCCCCTTTTTTGTTGTTTTTTTTTTTACTTCCGAAACGTGTATTAACTATTTAATTAAGTGGGTTTATGGCATATTAACAACGTTGATTCTACTACACCAGGAAAGTTAAACAAGATAACAGAAACGAATACGGACTACAGTAGAACCTCATTACAACGGACTAATGGGGGCTGAAGGTTGTCCGTTTTAATGAAAGTCCGGTTTATAACAAATAATTGTTATAGAGGTGTAATGCAGCAGGGTGTATATCAATGAAAGTACAATAGTTAGCTATAAAAAGTGTTTATTATATATCAAATAAAAAACAGCCTTCAACGTAGTAGGTTGAATTGAAAAAGATGTGTACGTATATACTGCATTAATCTTTAGAACAAGAAGGTCCAGGTTCATGTTGATTGCTTACATTCATTGGTTTGAAAAAATAATTTATTTTCTGCTGGGTTTGTTTGCTTCTTATTTCTTCGCGGTTAACAACTGATGGGGGTATCGTAAGTGTTCATAATATGCAAACACATTTTCAAACACATATGGTTGGAAATGTAAAACTCGTCAGATAAAAATAAGCATCTTTTATTATTATTATAAATTTTTTTTAAACTGTCCGTTATAAGCGACGTCCGTTATAATAGGGTCCGTTATAATGAGGTTCTACTGTATATAAAAAAGTGGAGCATACAAACGTTATAATTATTAAGTATCCGATAGGGAGCAATAAAATTGTGTAAAAGAGAAAGAATTACTACATAGCAACAAGGTAGTAAAAAAAAAGTACAAGGGAAAAAAGGAAATAGGACAAAAACCATAAAAAGTTTATAAGATTCTTTTTTTGCTGTATATTTTTTACTTCAATTAGAAGCATAAAATGAAACCATTAAGGATTATTAATAAACAAAGACTGTGTAAAAATCCTTTACATTTACGTTGGTAAGAAACATCTAAGAAGGTGTCAGTGGCGAAGAAGCTGGCTTTCTGAAAACAGCGAGGAGAGAAAGACGGAGACGCCCAATTGAAGATTCCGATGGCAAAAGGGCAATTTTCGACCGTCTGTTTGCAATTCTTCATTCCGGACCAAGAAAAGCCCAGTGACCGCGGCATGGATTGGACTTCGATCTCTCGCCAGCTCGTGCCAGCGTGGGCGGCGCTATCATTAAGTCATCAGATTGCAGTTTAAATTGGCTTTGGCAGACCGCAGTCGAACGGGGGAGGTGGACGGACGTGTTGCAACTGAATACATAAAACACCGTTAACGACTTTAAAACACCGGCTTTTAGCGGCTGGGCTCACCCTTATTTTTGCGTTCGTTTCTTGGCATCTTAAACCTTTAAGCTGTTATTAAGGAATGGATTCGCAATCCGCATCTCCAAGGGAGCCTCCTTCTTGTGTTTCGTGACTCCAGCCACTTTACATTCGTGGTTTTGCCAGAAAGGCCATTTTCGCAGCCAAAGCATATCAATTATGCTGTGAATGTACGATGTGGGTTACTAATGGTTACGGCCCTAATAGAAGTTTTATTTTATGACATTTATGTCACCGCAGAAGATCTTGTGATCCATTCGGTAATCGAATAATAGACGATGTCTCGGCAAAAGTCCTGCAGTTATTATCAAGCGGTTTCCCGAACTGCAAACGCTTAAAGATAGGATTAAGGGATATGCGACTTATATTTCATGAAGGAAAATGAATTTTCACTGTTTTAAAGCCAAGTTAAGAGGGTTCTGTGATTAGAGACAGCATCCGCACTCTTTGATTCCGCAGGCTTCGCGGATTAGCCGTTTTGCCGGACCAACGGAGATCATATAATAATAATTAATACTGGAGCTCTGACCCACTAATTAATTAAGTTTCAGCTTATCTTGTGTCAGTATAGACATTTGTATCTGCTTGACATCGCCACAACTGCGGGAAATATGGCCCGGCTTAGAAAGCACTCCTACTGTCCACGACAGCTCTCGAAGACAGCATTGCAACTGTTAGCGACTGGATCATTCGAATGAGCTGTGCCTGTATCGTTGCGCCACCGAGTGATTTATTATCAAATTTAAAGGGAATTAAAAATGAAATACGTAACATTTGGAAACAGTCTACCTTTACTACAATTTTTAAGTATTTTTATTGGTGAACTACTTTATCGCAACTTAATAAATAAATAAAATTAACTTTGAATTTAATTTTTTTTAAAAATGTATGAACTTCAAGATTTATAATTAGCTTATAGTTAAATATTTATTTTGTTCTTTCTTGTGTATGTACTATACTGAGTTTTTTTTTTTTCTTTTTTTTCCCTAGTTTAATTTTTGCACTTCTTAAACCATGACAGCTGTGAACTGATATTTGACAGGCAAGATAGGAGAAACAAGGGATGCTATTTTTCGCTTCATTCTGCAACCTCATAACTGTTGATGAGTTAATTTCAGTAAAAGCATTTTCAATCGAACGATAGAACGAATCGACTGAGAAGGATTATCTGTACAAAGTTTGCAATAAAACTCAATACAACTTGTTTCGATTGCCAATTAAAAAGAAAAAAAATCTTCAATTGGCGAAGCAAATGAAGAGGCCGTATTGAATTAAAGTTATTTTCTATTAACCATATTGTGGTATAGGTATAGGTGTATCCCGACATGGGCTCACTGGCCTACGGGAACGCTATAGATAAGGCTCTCAATGTTTCACTAACCCGGGACTGAGATGAGATGGAGGGGGGGGGGGGGGGGTTAGCCAATGCTCGCCCGCCTTTAATCCAAGGATAAGAAATATCTTACGATAACTTACTCTAAATAATTTGTTCAATGATTTTTATAAATATCATTTTAATATCCAATTCGTAACAAAGTTTTCGCAACTGTGACAACATTCCTTGATACAAGTGCTTAGTGAAGGATTTTTTTTTTTCAATTGTGAAGGCAAATAGTATTACATCTCTGCAACATCTATAATGCTGTCTTTGTTAGCTGTCGCAGAGTTTAGGGTTAAACGAAGTAAATTATACTAAATTTCATACGAAATCAAGATGTTGAGTTCTTGAAATTTTGTTCTCAGTTAAAGAAGTTGCCGGAAAATCGGTGATAAGAAAGTCTCTTCATCTTCAACATTATCAGTCTAATGTGAGATCATTAGATACGTAGGCTAGCTGTTTCACAAAGCGTTGAACCGGTAAGTATTTTACGTCCCAATGACTCCAATCTAGAATAGGATGGAAGAAAACGCGAAGGGAATTCAGGAAAACATCGCTCCCTTGCCTTCGGGCAGCAGATGAAGAAAACACCTAAGAATTACCCTTTTGAATTCAGGATGGTTAGATTACGATCTCAACAAGATAGTTACTTTGATTCCCAATGAATACAGCTAATGCAAAGTAACAAAATCAGAAATTAGTTCTTCGAATGATCGCAATCTAAGTTATTTTTATAAATAAATCAATCAGTAAACTTCAATCCTTAAAACCTTAGATTTTTGTAAATGTGGTAACGCTTCTCAGAATTTCATTTTAAAATTTGCATTATAAGCCTAATGTCCTTCCTAAATAGAATGAAGAAAAGATCAGAGTTGATTGTGTATTGGTGAAGAATTTTAATTGTCCAGTGTCTATCAATATTCCCAGATTTACAAAAAAATTGAAAAAGAACAAAATTCTTCGGTTTTGTCGAATGTTAGCGGCTTTTGAGTAAAAGTTGGGATATTGAAATGGTATTTGTGGGAGAGTCGTTGGGATGGAGATACAACGAGTCAGTTTTGGAACTGAACTGAATTAATTTGTTAAACGAAAAACATTGGTTTTTCAGTATTTATTATATATTATTTATTTTAAATATAAAATGTTACAATATACTTCGAAGTCTCAAACGGATAGAATTAAAATCTATCTCTGATTTCTATGGACCATTGTTAAGCGTCTAACAATGCTCTTCTTTCACGTAGCGCACCTTAACAACGAATTTTAATTATCACTACATTTTTTTTAGAACGATATAAATGAAACTGAAAGACATTGTGCAGCGAAATTGATACAAACTGATAACATTAGGAAGATACTAAGGATCAACAGTTATGACAGTCGTTTCTAAGCTAGAAAAAAAAAGCTTATCCAGTTTTCCCATTGTCAGTGTAATGTAAGTATGAATAACCAATATAAATAACTAGCATACGCGGCTCCCGATTACATCACCGGCGTTAACATCTGAAATTCGGATTTATCGCGACTGTCATTCTTATGACACTGATGTTGGAAAAAAAATTATTAGAAAAATATTAATGTTCTTTTGCAAACTTTGCATTTCAAGAGGCTTCTCACTGAAATGACCCAGTGTTTGAAAAGAGGGAAATCCCATAAACCATTAGCCTCCCGCTGAGATAAGAAGCAAAAACGATTTTTTTTATCGAACAAAGAAATTCCTGGAAATAAAAAATATTAATACACGGAATCACGATTAATATTGCAAATATGATAGGATTTCACTCGCTTTCTCCAATTCACTGATTCTGACTTCGAAAGAGACTCAGTTAGGAAAAACCCATCTATAGCGAAATACGTCCAAATTATCACTCCTTTAAATATGAAAAGGCGGGAAAACCCAGATTAATTAAGAGGTAGTTTCAGTTTACTTTGTATATTGTTTATTTTGTTTACAGATTTTTGTCAATAAACAAGTAACAATATTTGCACAGTATAAAAAATATCTGCGTGACCACTGCTGCACGTAGTGAAGATTAAGAGAAACTGTGGAAACGAAATTGCTAAGTTTACTTAAGGAATTTCAAAAGTTGTAACCTGTTTTATCAAAAACTGTACAATGAAACTAGAAAGAGACTGACTTAAGACAAATAAACTAACACTAAAACAACAATACTTAAAAGATCATTTGAAATTGAAAGACATTAGTTAACTCTTGTGTAAACTTAAACTACAATGATAAATATTTGTGAAAGTCTGTAAGCCTTAGCTTAGAGCTTTAGTCACGACGCAGCAACAGTTTGTTCGTGTGCATCCACAAGATGCAGAAAAAACTATACAGAGTGTCTTCACAAAACCAAAGTAAATAGGCTTAGACCGTTTCATTTCAAATGCTAAATGTGGCCAATCTACATGACATTCTATTAGAAATACATTTATGTAATTGTTAATTGTGCCAAGGCATTGCATACAAAAGAAACAATTTTTATTTTTAAATTTTGCTATTAATTACGTCAAAACAATAAAAACCATAACTAATAACTAATACTCTCATATAACTAATAATAAAAGGAATCGATGATCTGTTTTCGGATTTTTCGACACCGGGAATCCAGAACAGCTGTTTCTGGGTTCCTACCCGTCATCAGCTGGACTCGCCCAGTGTCTTAACAGTCAGTGATTCCTAGAGACATATAAAGGAAACAAAAGAGAACAAGAAAATGGCCCTTCATATTAAAAAACAACGATTAATAAAATAAGAATAAAAAAGAGCAGACATTTAATCCCCGCTAGCCTCCGCTGAGCTTAGGATGGATTAAATAACAAAAAGAATACATTCAACAACAAGTTTTAACGTGCGAAATTAATAATGACAAAACAATAAAAACCATACTCGCACATAACTAATAACAAAAGGAATCACTGATCTGTTTTTGGATTTTTCGACACCGGGAATCCAGATCATCTGTTTCTTGGTTCCTACCCGTCATCAGCTGAACTCGCCCAGTGTGACAGATTTCAATAAAGGAGTAATCTTTCAATTTCATACTTCTGCACTACGGCTGAGAAGATAAAAGTTTTCTATATGTAAAAAGGCGCCTGCAAATACATTCTTTTTTATTACCAATTCTATGATTATTTATTTTTTTAATTTGATGAATTTTAAGTTGGGAATTTGTTTTTAGTTAAACTGATGCGTTTATATACTACTTTTTTTCATTTATCACGATAGTTATTTTGTTAATTCCGTTATTATGTTAATCCCATTAAGATCCTCTGATCACACAATTGTAATACGAATAAATGCTAATGACGTGTTACAATTCGATGTGTACTTACTAAAATGCTCAGTGGTCACTACTACCGATTTCTGTTCAGCCATTTTGATCAAGTCAATTAATATGAGCAACGACAATGCTTAGTAAAATAAGGGTTTTACAGAAATATCATGTGATGTTACATTGTGGATAACGCAAGAATGACAGTATTACAATTAAATAACATGTTTTGTACATTCTCTTATAAGATAACTCTCGTGTTAGCCTAATATAAGCTCGATGTAGAGTTTCTGAAAAAAACCATTTACTGTGATACTGTAATTAGCAAACATAAAACTTACCAGAGCCATGCCAACAGTACGAATACGTAAAATGCTGTGTGATTCTAGTAGTCGCTTGTCTACTGGCTGATGGATTTTCCTCTGGTTATTACACCTCCTGCTATGCCCTAACGGGTAATGCAGTAAAGCCTACTGGTTATTACACCTACAGGTGAGTCACAGAGTTCGTGCAGGAGCTGTTGCGGGAATAAAGCTCGGCTAACGTTATGGTAGTCATTCGACCTTCACTGACCCTTAAGTGGTTCCTAAACCTCCAAATACCCTATACAGGCATGATTTGTAGTTGGTTTAAGTTACAATATGTACTACCTTATTATTATCAATACAAATAGAATCAGTCACGTGATTTACAAGGAAGAAACAACCTCATAAGTGCAAAGAAGTGTACGTTTCACTGATTCTATACCACTCTTTGGTAGCTGGCTACCATAAGGGTTTAAAAACTTGCTATTCATTTACTCTTTCATTTTTAACTTTCTTAACATATAATCCTTTCTCTATAAGCCCAATTCCAAAATATTTTTCATTTACTTTTTGTTGGCTGTTTTTTTGGGGTTTTTTTTTTTTTTTTTTGAGAAATACTGTCGTCTAAGACTTTTTTACGCCTTCCCACAAACAAAGAATTCGTTAAAAGATTCTGTTCTGAGCGTGCGTTCTCCTATACAGCGACGTTTTAATTAAAAGTACCTGGGGACCTGCGCTTTTCAATCACGTGCTAATCAGGGTCCTGCTTCCTTTGTAAATAAACAGAAAAATAAAAGAAAATACAAAGCAAAAATAACAAAAACAACAAAAGCAGGCATCGATTGGAAAGCCGCGAAAACTGCGTTGTGCTTTTCCGGACGGGAGTCTTGCTTCGAATGAGGGGCATGAATAAGTAATGTTGTTTTATTGGAAAAATTTCGGGGAAAAGAGGCGGGGGTTGGGGGTTTCGGCGGACTGGGGCAATCTCGACTCCGTTTCTATCGAAAACTATGGGCTAAAACACGAGATGCGATACTCGGGCTTTTATCGGATTCCGAATATTCAAATGTTGTAACGAAATGAGTTGTGTTTACAAGGGTTGTTGCAGCTGCTGAGAAAATAGGAGAAAAGGGTGGGTGGGGCTGGAGGAGGAATTAAACTAACTCCTATTCGATATGGTATCGGTTGAAATGGAGAAAATTTAGGCCGCAGATGTGGAAATGCAATCGTTTTCTGAAGCAAAGACCACATCAATTTATTCGCCGCCTTCTTCTATTTCTATCTACTCCATTGTTCCGAAAATGAGAAACAAAAGAGAATGGAATTGTACGATCGGCGCAGCAAACAAACAAAAAAAATAAGAGATACATCATAAATTACTTTCAGCCATACAAAAGCAGAAGTTAAAAAGTTTGGAAGCATACCGAAAAGTTTTGTCGAAAATGAATGTATTTTGTGCCGAAAAGAAAAAAAAAGATCGCGCCGTCTCAATTATGTCTGTTATTTAAAGACAATAAATTGAATATTATTTCAAAAAATAACCTTTATATCAGATCTTCCTTTCTCCCCCCTCTTCCCTCTCCCCTCTCTCTCCCCAAAAAATAAATAAAAACATGAATACCGAAAATTTTTCTTTTACAGAGAAAAAATACACACACACACACACACACGCACACACACACACATACATAGAATTTGTTGAAAATAATAATAATTACCCAAAAGAATACATTTATATCTTTCCAAATCTGCCCATTTTTGCTTACAAAAAATACCGAAACTTGTTAATTTCGAAAGAATTACTTCCGAAAATTGTCCATTGGTATGAAAAATGTTGCCGAAAATTGTCAACTGTTCTAAAAAATGTTGCCGAAAATTTTATCAACTAATTCTGAAAAATGCTGAAAAAATTGTTAAAAAAAAGAAATAGGTAAAAATTGTCAATTGTTCTGAAAAATATCCTTAAATATCCTTGTCAATTATTCTGAAAAATGCTATCCGAAAATTATCCTATTAATCTAAAGAACTGCCGAAAATTGCCCATTACCTCGAAAAGAACTGTTACCGAGAAGTGTTGATTTTCCGAAGAAATTTTATCGGATACAAACTACGTACATTGCACGTCTCATCTTTTACTTTTAATAAGTCCTAACTTTTAATTGGACAGGTATCATTAATCCCTTTATCGAAGGAAGTCACAAAAGAGCATCGAGATATACGTATCTCCGAGAGCGATTTCGAGATCTACCGCACTAACAACCCTTTTATTCTTAAATTTTAGTAAATTACTTTTAGTATTTATAACACGAATAATAAATGGAACGCATAAAAGCTGGAAAACACAAGCACAGCATAAATAATGCCTGCTAATTACTTCCTAAAGGTGCAGAATACTGACTGGAAGACAATTCAGTAAAGATTTTTTTATTATTATGAATTATTTAATAAACAAAAGACTGAAGCATTCCCATCAGTCTGAATTAAATTTAAAATTCAGGTTGGTAAGACAACAGGTTACAAGAGTCCATCACGTTGCGGAACGTCTCCGATGCGTCAAATACTGTAGATTTCAAGAACAATAACATCGGTAATTTAAGTGCGCTGTCAGAAATAAGTAATAAAAATTTGATTTTGATAACTGTTGAATAAAAAGAGTAAAATATCTAATGCATATATAACTGCATTTATGACGATTCAATTCGAAATAATTTAGATAACTGTAGTATTTATTACACTAGAAAATCCCACAGAAACTCAGTATTTACGTTCTATTTAATTCGAGTAAAAAGAATTACAGATAACCCCAACTTACGAACATTTGCTCTTATGACCAAATTTTCAACAAATCAAAAAAGCTTGAGTATTTCCAATATTCTTCTAATATGTCCAGAAAACTCGTAAACTATTTACAAACATACTAAGTATACATGTATATACAGACCGTTTCCTAAAGCCACTGTTTCGTTCGCTCTCCACTTTGCCAGAACTGTTAGACAACGTCAACTAGAAGTAGAACTAGATGGCGTTGGTGGAGGAGACCAATTCTCAACTGGGATTCCCGGCTTTCTGTTTTCCTGGTAACATTCGTAGGAAGAGTTTTAAGAGAAAATATTTACTCAACTTATTTACATCTGCACAATAATATTTATTGTACCTATTTATTCAAAATAAATTTAATGTTTCTTGATAATGCCGAGGGTTTTACATACAAACACACACACACACACACACACACATATATATATA
>JAFIDM010006943.1:37295101-37305407 GCA_023159025.1 Thereuonema tuberculata | reverse complement strand
ATGTATTATGGAAAATAAAAAAAAATGTATAAGAGAAGCAAATAAAAAGACAACACAGAAATAAAATATAAAAAAAAAACATTTAACACTTTAAAATCTGTTTCGTCAAGACTGAAGCTTGAACTTTTTTACAAAATAAAGAAAAGAAGGATAGCAGGTAATTAAAGACAATAAATTTTGATCACCTGCTATCATTGGTTTCGTTACTTTGTAAAAGTTAAACTACAGTCTTGATGAAACACGTCAGATTTGGAAGTGTTAATTTTGTTTTATCTTATTTGTGTGTTGGCGTTTTATAATGACAGCACGGCAATGACAAGAATATGTGCAGGTTTTCTTAGATGGGCGATATTTGGGCCATATACCTTATATGGTTTTATGTGTGTTGATCATAGTTGTAAACAAGGATATAGTCTGCACACCTGTTTAGCTTTAAATAACGTAATAAAAGTTATAAGCACAACCGGGTTTCTACTTCAAGAAAGAGAAGGACTTGAAAATGACTTCTCTCTTGCAGTGGAAACCCGGTTGGAGTTTTATTGCATTAGCTAAACAGGTGGGCAGGCTTTATCCTTGTTTAAATATATATATATATAACTCACGAAAATAATACAATGGAAGCGCAGTCGTGCCTTAAAGGAAAAAATACACAATGAAACAGCTGTTCCAGATTGTCTCTTGTGAATAATTTTGTCTCATCCATTTTGTTTTCCTTATTTTTTGCACATTTTCGACTTACGACCAAGCTGTAGGAATGGAACCCGTTGAATGACGACATCGGATCGAAGCTATTGCATTCGTTCTTACAAGGGAATGGTTAGGCTTGTCAGTCCGAAACATCCTTTGAAATTTTTATCATTTATTCAGGACCTTAAGTAGTTGACGTATACCAAATTTTAGCTGCTTATACGCGCTGAAAGCGAGTTAAAAAAAATGCTAAAGTTCAAGAAATACGTCATCACTCTTTGCTTGCCACGCATGACGTCACTATCTCTCGCTAGCTTGCCGGCGCTCAAGGTCACACGGATGGCACGGCAGAGCAAAATACTTACTTTTAAAATTATACTGTTGTAATTACTGTTTATAAAACAGAAGCAATAACTGCAAAGTGTGGCTACATTTTAAAATTGTATGGCTGCATTTTAAAAGAATGTAATTCTACAAAGAAAAAAAAAAGAAAGAAAATTATTAAATCAAAGAATTGAACAGAAATTTATGTAACGATAACTGTAAACTATTGGCATATTATAAATAAAATTACCAAACAATGACAATAAAATCGAATAAAAACTTAAAGAAATTAACAAAAATAAAGGAATAGAAAATGTTTTAAAAAAAATGAAAAATAATTTCGTAAATTTAGAAAACATTTCAAAATCGTAAGATTGTGGAACTAAAAGTTTCTAAACATTGAAGTCAAGCAAATATCTAACTTACTACTACTATTAGTAATGTAATTATTTGTTAAAATCCACAAAACAAACTTCTTCTAATCATTTATGAAAATAATAAATGATTGTGGATTCTAATATATAATATAAAGAGCAGTGATCTCATGATTTTAAAATATAATTATTATTTGAAAACTTTTAAAATCAGCAAATGAAAAGTGTGGCATCATTTGTATTTTAAAATAAAGTAATTTGAATTTGAAAAAAAAATAAGCTTAAATTTTTGAAAAAGAATTTCCAATTGTCATTTTATGGCCCATTAACAGTTAATCATAAGTAGAATATGAAAAAAGAAGAATAAAATACAATGTAACGATCTCGTTACATAATTTACTATTCTTCATAAATAGAATAGAAAATGTTTTTAAATAAAAATGGAAAATATTTCGTAAAGTTTAGGAAACATTACTACATGTAATTGTAATAATAATTCGGATATTAGTCCTATGAACAAGTGTAACTCAATGGTTTTATAACCCTAACTACATTTGACATTACACAATAATCAAAAATAGTAGAAATAAAAATCCTGTGGGTTTAGATAATTATTGGATATTTTTATAACAGATAAAAAAATATCCAATAATTCCAATTCAAATTCCCTTCTAATCTCCCATGGTTATTTCTCCCCAGACGTTCACCTTTGTTTTACGCCACCAGATATCATGCCAGAAAAATAAATCTAAAAAGACAAATTCTTAAAACTAAAGTACCAACTCATTTCAGAAGAAAGTAAATTCAAGACAGATTTATTCCAGATTTGTGCAAAGTAATTTTTGGATATTTTTGTAAAAGATACAAACTTAGATGTAAATAGATAGTTAAACTTAGTTTGTTTTTAGAATCCACAACACAAACTTCTTCTAATCATTTATTTTAATCATTATTATTATAATAAATGATTAGAAGTTAAGTCTGTGTGGTGGATTTTAACGAATAATTACATTATTAATTAAAACATTACATTATTAATAGTAGTAGTAAGTTAGATATTTGCTTGGCTTCAATGTTTAGAAACATTTTAGTTCCACAATCTTACGATTTTGAAATGTTTTCTAAATTTACGAAATTATTTTCCATTTTTTTTTAAACATTTTCTATTCCTTTATTTTTGTTAAATTCTTTTAAGTTATTATTCGATTTTATTGTCATTATTTTTATTGGTAATTTTATTTATAATATGCCAATAGTTTACAGTTAGCGTTATATAAATTTCTGTTCAATTCTTTAATTTAATATTTTTCTTTTTTTTTTTTCTATGTAGAATTACATTCTTTTAAAATACAAATGTAGCCACACTTTGCAGTTATTGCTTTTATTTTATAAACAGTAATTATAACAGTATAATTTTAAAACTAAGTATTTTGCTCTGCCGTGCCATCCGTGTGACCTTGAGCGCCGGCAAGCCAGCGAGAGATAGTGACGTCTTGCGTGGCAAGCAAAGAGTGATGACGTATTTCTTGTAACTTTAGCATTTTTTTTAATCCCCTTTCAGCGCATATAAGCAGCTAAAATTTGGTATACGTCAACTACTTAAGGTCCTGAATAAATGATAAAAATTTCAAGGGATGTTTCGGACTGACAAGCCTAACCATTCCCTTGTTAGTATCATTGATCCATTGTAAGACAGACCTCAATTATTATCACTATTTCCCCGATCAGTGGCCACTTAAAACCGGAAATGGTCTGAGCTGCAAATAGGACTTTTTCCCCAAACCTCCGAGTCAAGGGGAGTCCTATGAGTTTTGGCTCATGGGACCCCAGACCTCGGTTTGGACTGTGAAGGATATTACACACACAGATACGTTGATTCCAAATAAAACTTTTTAATAAACTACTATATGTAGCAAACAACGCTTGCCACTGGGAGCATCGTTCTCGGTTAGCACGTTACGCCAAAGGAAAAAAAAAAAAAACACAAAAACAAGATAAGCCTTTCTGAGCGGTTGTTGTCGTCCGGCAAAGTTTTCTAATGCAGTCAATCGAATCCATTATTCTATCAGCAGAGGTCTCTAATGGATGTGGGTCCATTTGTAATCTGGACGCATTGAAAGTCCATCTATTGATCAGCATTAGGTTCAGAGGCTAATAGGAATCTTATATCGAGTGATTACGAGGTAATTATGAATGATAAAAGTCTATACAATCTGCTGTCTAAAACTGCCTGTATCGATTTCCAAGACGAATCGCCCTTGTTGAGTAAACGGGCACCGCATTTATTCATTAGTCGTTCGCTTTCCGAAACTTCGTCATTCCGAAACGTTTCAACTTTCGGGTTTCGGGTAAACCCGTGTTAGATACGACGCGACAATCAGAATTCGATTTACAGGGCTCTACGCTGCCAAGAGTTGTTTACAATACTTCCACGAGAACGAGATAAATAAGAGTTCGTGGATGTTGCAAAAATATCCTATTTACTCGTAGGCGCGTTCCTGGCGTCCAATTTTCGGTGCAAAACAACTTCAATCACTAATGGTTGAATTTTGATGAAATTTTTTAAGTTTTATAAATTTTGTAAGTTTTGCAGGAATTTATTGACGAAAACCAAAATATCATTAAAAATTAGTTGATTATTTGAACATTTCTAAAAAAAGACTATCTTTTGCGTTTTAATTAATATAATTATATAGAAAGTATGGAACTTTTCATAAAGCAAATATAGTTTCTAGTACGATAGTCTGCGATGATGTCAGAATTTAGCAGTGAAAATTTTATAATGACAACTCCATCAAATTAAAAATGTATTTTTACTGAGCATTCGAAGCCCTACTATTCTATGTGAACAATTTGTTCTCCTACAAAGTATTTATTCTTTTATCTGTTGTATGTTTGCAAGCGCATCACATTAAAACAGCTAGTCAGATTTCAGTGAAATTTCGTAAGAATCTTATTTAACCAACTTACGATAAAGACCTCTTTATTTTCATCTCTGTAACTCCCATCTCTCAAAACTCACTCCCGAAACCCCTCGATTAAACGGTGCTACATGGATTTCGTCAAAAATTCGTACGATGCTTACGTTAGGTCCAACTCAAAATATGAACACGATTATTTTGGTATCCATCCTCACTAGGCGCCCGCAGCGCTGAATGCTTAGGTTTTTCAAAAAGAGAGTACGGAAACAACAGTTGAGGTTGATGCCAATGGAATTGAGATATATCCACGTATATCTTGCGTTAATGAATTTGAAAAAATAAAAAATCTCGTGATAAAAAAATAAAAATCTCGTTTTTGGGAAAAAAAATAGCATATGAAAAGATGCATCTTATACCAATCGTTCTTCTTCATTTAAACAAGCAAGCCTCCATATACCATCATATGTCATTATATGTATATAATCTCAATAGGGGATTGAATTCGGCTCATCCATCTCGACACCAAATGCCTTAAAATTTCATCTGAGCTACGGACTTATTACAGGCAAATATGTAAATACATAAGTCAGGAAGAGGAGTTTTGAGTTTTTTATTCCAAAGTGACATCCTCTGTTGGATATAAATAGAACAGACCGGATCTTAAAATCATTCTTATGAACCACTGGACACAGTGTAGGGGGGATGAAGGGATTCCCCTACTGGCTTGAACTACACCAACCTTTCGATATGAATGATATATCCCTGCCAGGGATAATTATTTTCCACCCAATGGATATATTAAATTTACATAAATATTAAACTGTTAGATAAGAATCTTAGTTTTCTGAAACAAAATTAAAATTTGTATTTTTTCTGGGATAGCAATTTGTCTGTCTTTATTTCTTCTGATCTTTATTGACTGATCAAAGGAACAAGTTACAAATTGCAACACTTTCAAATCTGCTTTTTATCTCAATAAATCGTGCATTGCTTCAATGCAGAAAAGTTTGCGACAGAATGGATCACGTCTAAACATCATCACAGTGCCCTGAATAAAGCAACAGGAAAACCAGCCAACCAACATTCATCGCTTCTCTTCAACTGATTTATGTAAGTCTCACATTTTATTGCAAGAAAGAATATTCTTGTAAATAGAGCATTGATTTCAGAACTTCCAGGACCAAAGAATGTTATTTTTTTTATAAATAACTAAACCAATAAGTATACTTTAAGAAATCTTATTTAATAAATTAATAATCTGTTAGGTCTATTCCTATGTAAAACGTAAATTTCTGTGTGCTTGTAAGTCAGTTTTCAGGAGAAACATGGTACACACATTTAAAATTTTAATTCTGGTAGTGAACCCATTAGGCATCCCCCGCCCCCTCTAGTAAAATAACAAATCGCACACTGACTTGGACATCCTTTAGGAACCCCTTTAAAACAGTGTTTTCATTTATGATGAGGCCATGCAACCATCCGAACAGCTATAACAACTCCGGAAGGCTGTAACCTTACGAAGGGAGAAAAAATCCAGAGCGTTAACATCCGGTAGTTACACAGCTGTGAGTAACATTCATTTATGCAGCCATGGGATTATCTCAGAGGCAGTGAAGAGAATTCTCACTCTGAACCCCCAGAAGTTCAGCCGACCCCCCCACCCCCATCTCCCGCCTTCCACAACAGATAAGCGAGGAAGGAAACGCGAGCAGTAATTCGTTTGGTGTGATACCAAAGAACTTGTTCCGGTAGAGAAGGGGCTTATTCAGGTCCGGCAGGTCGTTTACAAAACCACTACTTTCTCGCCTGTTGATGGAACAACACCTTAGAGGCCTAGGATTCCACGCAGATAAGAAAGCTAAAGAAGAAGACAACGCATGGTTCAAGCAAATGTTCTGTAATGTTAACGAAATAGTTATAGTTAAACCAATTTAACTACTAATGTTTCTTAAAATAGTATTTCCGATTTTTTTTAACTCGCGGTATTTTTTTAAAATTAAAAACTTGCCTACCATGTTTTCTCAAAATTGAGAAACGAGAAACCTAATTAAAATACAAATAAGTTCCTATTTGT
The DNA here is from genome assembly GCA_023159025.1 of Thereuonema tuberculata. Lineage (NCBI taxonomy): Eukaryota > Metazoa > Arthropoda > Chilopoda > Scutigeromorpha > Scutigeridae > Thereuonema > Thereuonema tuberculata. The sequence continues at coordinate 37,299,027 of JAFIDM010006943.1, read as the reverse complement.
GAAACAATGGAACGTAAATAAAGTTTCACAAGATTTCTTTCAATCTTTCTGAATAATAGTACAAAGATAATTTCCACACAAGAACTGTTTTTTTTTTTTTTTTTTTTTTTTTTTTTACATCACTTTCTTACGTTACACTAATAGGCGCGAACAAATATCACTTTGAAAAACCTATATACTTTCTGCTTCTCATGAACTACCATATCAAAATTAGAGAAACATTGAGTTATATGCAACATTATACACAGTAATATAAAATATTTTAAGATAATAGTACTTAATAACCATGTGGTAAAAAATTTGTATACGTACTTAAAATAATAACTTTCTATACAAAAACGCAATAAAAAAAATGCAAAAATAAAATATACTAGATGGAGAACAACTAATTAAGATTTACAAAAAGTTTAACGCGCGGAAATATTAACATTACAATAAAAAGCATACACGCACATAAATAAGGAATCAATGATCTAATTCTGTGTTTACGATACCGGGAATTCAGAACAGCTGTGAATCCAAACCACCATCAGCTGGATTCGCCCAGTATCTAAGAGCTCAGTGATCCCAAGAAACATACAAAGTAAACAAAAGTCAACAAGATAATGGCCCTCTATATTAAAAAAACAACAATATATAAATTAAGAATAAAAAAGAACAGAAATATAATCCACGCTAGCTACCACATAGCTTGTGAAGAATTAAATTATAAAAAAAGAATACATTTAACATCAAGTGTAACGTGCGGAAATAATAAGATATTGGGCGAATCCAGCTGATGATGGAAACAGCTGTTCTGGATTCCCGGTATCGAAAAATCTAAAAAACAGATCGGTGATTCCTTATTTATGTGCGTATATGTTTTTTATTGTGATGTTAACTAACTAATATCTTATCTTAATAATATACCCTTTCTCATTTCAGTTTAAAAATACAGTATCTTTAAATGTCATTTATGTTACTTTTTTGATTTGCGAACTTCTTCCGAAATTTGCATTTATCGCGGAAAAAAATTTACAATCCGATCGCTCTTTACAAAAATTAAACTATCCAAAGATAACAGGTTGGTATGCAATGACAGTGGATCCTTGAACAAATATTTCATACTAATTAGTACTTTTCGGCTGGAGGTAAGCAATGATGGGAAGACCGAGTTTAAGATTTGCGATGTTAATATTGCAATACTCCTGCAAATCAAAGCTAATGAATCTGATATTCAGCTAATATAAATCCCTTTTGCTGTGTAATAAGCCTACACACAATGTATCTCAACGATTCCATTAACAATGAGTGTAACTCCACGATACTGTTAGGATTTTAAAATAAATTTATGTTTTAAGTACCAGCGGACTTGGACTGTATTTTAATCAAATACAATTATTTTATTTAATAATTCAAAAGAAAGCTTTTAATACAACTTTTATAATAACTTATTTAATCACCAAAAGTCTCAAAAGAAAAAAAAGCCCCATCTCCTCGTAAGTTTTCTATGGACTGACATTTGCGATGACAGATTACAAAAACTTTGTTGGTGCAATCAAGAGATTCCAAGCGCTAAGTTGTGAGCACATTCCCTCATCTTTTTATTGATGTCAAACATTCGATTTTTCTATCCTTTGTGAACTAAGTGAGGACTGTCCCATTTCTTTTTCTTTTCCTTTTTGCTTAATGGGAATACGCAGAAATCCGTTATCAGTTGGGCGAGCTCTAATAGGGTCCCTTCTGTAGCGAGAACACCTGTCATCCAACGCAGAGCGACAAATGTCCCTCTAATTCGCCAAATGCATTCGCCAATAGATCAAACTGTGCGTCCTTCGGGTTTCCTGAGCAAAAGGCGCCAACATTTCTGATCGTAAATTGGTTCCAATCAGCCATTAGAATAATGAGATGGTTATCGGCTCCAAACACAGTGTTCCCACAGCATAACATCATCAGATAGAGAGTGAACCGAATAAGCGGACAATAGAAGCCAGCATAATTCAATATTATCGACTGCTTACGCATCATATGGACGACCTATTTACATTAATACCATTCATCAAAAGAAAGAAAAAAATGGCCAAACCCGATAACTGCATTAAATCTATTATAAAGTTTCTCTTTATTTGTATTAAAACAAATATACGATTCGAAAAAATAATGAAAAAAAAAATATTTTTCAAAATTTACAATTATTTTATTTGTAAGTAGGTGAAAGATCTGTTCTTCGTACGGGTTCGTAAGGTTACAGATGTTCTTATGTGGATGAGAAAGAAAGTGAAATTGTGAGATCACTTCAAACTTTTCCAGTTCGTACAAAAATCACGTGATTGATACAAAGTAATGTTATATTAATATTGAGTTCCCACCCCTTTCTTCCCTACTCCCCAACCCTAGCACATCAAACCTTCCCCAGTTGGTAATCTGTCACCTGATCAGTACAAATTAATTAATAAATTAATGTTATATTCTTATTGCGCAACCCGAAAACCCCGAAGTATCGTTCAATAATATTTGCTCATCTCCTTCCCTGTTTACGCCCCTTAGGGCTCGATATTGAAAAAACATCTTTTCAGTAATGACAAAGAAAATTCATGACAACTTCGTGTTTCCACCTCAAGCGGTTTTGAAGCCACGCAAACCCCTCAAAAAAAGGCTGTCTCCCCGTTTACACCTATAAGGATTCGAATATCGAAAATTCGTTTAAAACGTATTATTTCAATTATGAAAAAAAAAAACACTCATAACAAATTTCGTGTTCACTTAGGAGAGGATGCGGAAGAGATTTATGCAACAATATTATGAACTAGTTTTTGCCACCACTTTACTATGTAGCGCTATTATGCACAACAATATTCCGTTCCAATTGTTACGCAACAATATTGTTGTTAACAAAGAAGATGATCTCGGAATCCAAGATCACGCGCCCGTCGTGTGTGTGTTTGATAGGGAACGGTTTAGTCATTGACCTATCTCACATGACTTCCGATTTACCCACATCGATGAAAAATGAAATGTAGGCATCCTCAATAGAAGACCTAACATATGACACCTTATTTATAGTTCTGCGTCTTATGATTTCGGCGTTGCAGTGGGCAGAAAAACCTGATGTTTCTTTTACAGATGGATTATTACAGGATACGGAGAATTTTTGCAATAATTGCATTGATGTTTATTGATTGTTACGATAACAAACAACGAACGCCAGAGAGAGATAAATGTTAGTTCTAATCAATAAATAATTCTTCTTATTTTTGTATATTTGTATTTTTAAAGGAAAAATTGTAAATGCAGCGTAATATTTAAGTTACAACTGTTGATGACTTAACAAAACACTGTCCATCACCATCGATTGTGAAGTGGGCAACTGTTTCTTTCCCCACTGACAAGTAGCGTTGATGTTTGACAAATACAATTTATTTGATTTCAACTCGCGAGTCTCTTTCTCTCGAGGTTCAAGTTACGGTTTTTCGACTGATTTCTTTTCGATTTCCTTTGACCAATCGATTGGGAGGTTTTCAGAAGGGAGGAATTGCATTTCATTGTTAGAAACTCGATTTGAAGGAAAACCTCCCTTTCCTAAAGGACAAAGAAGAACAGGGATAGAACGCCGTATTCATTTTATACTTACATATCAATTAATGTCAGTTCGATGTCAATTTTCGAAAGTCAATATTATTGAAATTCTAAATTTAATATTACGGCCTAAAAATGCGATTTCAATCCTCGTGTGTATGCTTTAATAAAGAATTGGACTAATGAAATATACAACTGCAATTAATTGAAAAATTTAATTGAAAATTTAAAATTAGAAGATCTAAAATTAATATTTAACAAAAAAAAATTTAATCATGAAGAATCTTAATCCTGTCTTTTTAACTTATAGTAGACGCGACGAGTTTTGAAACTCCGAGAATGCAACGCAGATTGTAGATTTTCCTTTCCTG
>JAFIDM010006943.1:37238948-37294701 GCA_023159025.1 Thereuonema tuberculata | reverse complement strand
CGGAGTTTCAAAACTCGTCGCGTCTACTATAATCTACTAAACTGAAGTTCATCAAATGTCGATGTGTTTGTGCCTGTCTGCGTCTACCCTCAATAATTTTTGAAGTGCTGGATGTATCTTCTTCAAATTTGGTATGCATACTTAAACTCTTTAATTCTAAACAACCTTTGGTAATCTTGATATTTAATATATTTAATATTGTAATATTTAATCCTTTGATAATCCCTTAATTTTCGCGCGCTTCAATATGATTAAAATTAATCGGATTTAAGCAACTTCAATAAGTAAAGCGAATTAATATTTACCAGAAAATCAATAATGTTTGTTGTTTTATTTCAATTCAGCAGATTTTCTAATTTAAAAAAGTAAACATGCCACATGTTTGCAACGACTTTAAGAAAAATTTGTAATAATATAAAAAATTAAGGATAATACTTGAAGGAAAATAGGCTTTAAGTTCGTTTAAAAATGTCTTTTTTAAATGTATTTATTTGTGTACTTTTGTTAATAGGACTATATGAATCACATACTTATTTTACCAAAGGACGAAAAATCAAGAAAATGTTTTGCCTGAAAATGATGATGACGTCAGCTCTGCAGTGGATGAAATTAGATTTGGAAGGTTTAAAATTATATATCAAAACATAGGGTTATTCAATTGTTCTTATGACCTCTTCTCTATTCTTGCAATACCATACTGACATTTACTCTTCCATTTCTTAGTCACATTTGTAGATTCTTTTTTTTTTTTTTCCCGAATGGTCTTATCTTGCTCCATCCACTTGGTAACTGTCACTTCACTGCCGACAATTTAGGTGATCAATCTACCGAAATTGTAGAAGTCGTGAAAGGAAGTCAATGAATAATAAAAACACTTCACTTTCTGTTATTAATGACTGTGTAATACAGTCTATCAGATAACTTGAACAGTAGCTATCACAACAATATTATTTGCAGTGTGTTTGTGAAATGCCAACGAATGAATTACGTGAATTGTTTGACTATCAATATCAAACAATTATCGATTGGATGGTTAACTCCATCGATTCTTCTGTAAGACCTGGAATTCGTTAATCATCAATTAAATACATATCACCTGTATCTTCTGATCTGTCTGCTTTGATTCAATATGTTTAGTAAAATAGATTTTAGTCTTGTAATAATATAGTATTGTAGTATATTTGTAGTATTGTAGTATATTTGTAGTATTTTAGTCTTGTAGTATTTCTATCATCTACTGGATTGGGGATCGCAGGATATCAGTTTTTCGGCTTACGTTCACAATTACACGGATTTGGAAACTATTTAACACAGCTCATTTCAGTTATTTCAGGATAAATACTACATTAAGATGCATATTAATCTGTACATCTTCTATCCTGACAGTGTCTTTATTTCTGTGATGTTGTTAACCGTCGTCTTGACAACTTCTTACCCTCACTCTTTTTCTGTTGTCCTGGCAACTTTAATCTGCCAAGCTTGCACAGTCATTGTTGTTTTTTAACAACTATTGTCCACTATCTTACTTTTTATTATTGCCATGGGGATTATAAGCATAAATACAAATTATTAAAGACAATAAGTTATCACACTTTGCACAATGACATTGTTCTCTATTAAAGGTGTTTAGTTACAAGGTAACTCACCAATTTAATGTTACATCTTACTTACATACCAGGTGTCGTATCATTACATGTAAAACGTTTGCAGCAATTTGCCAACCAATTTTCACCCAAAGGTGTTGGAAATATCACTGTCAGGTGTTCCGCAAAAATCGTAGAATAAAATAATAATCGCAAGTTCAGGCAAGTTTGATCAAGAATAAATAAGTATAATTTTTTTAAAAAAATAATAATATTTTACAATAATCCGTAGAATTAATAACAATTTGTAATTTTTTTTTAATCATCATTCTCAACATTCTTATAATTAATAATTAAAATACAGTATGATGTATCTGAAGCCTTGATTTTCCTTAGTGTTTCATGCACTAATCTTTCCTACTGCATTTTGTCCTGTTACTTATTCTCGTGTTTTATTTAGACAATACCTTAAATTTCTAAGTGCTTTCACTCCACGGAAAACGACATTGTCTTTTTATCAGTGCGGCTTAAGATAAAAAAAAAAATTATAATCTCGTAAGCGTTTACACGTAGAGGAACGAACAGAGAACGTGGAATCACTGGTGTCAACAATTCATTCCAACAGTCACTGCTCATTCCCCCACTGATTCAATCACGGATAGGATTCGTTTAGCTATGAAGAGACTTTGTCAAAAATTCAACACAAAGTGTGAAGAACCTCAATGTCAACCAACCAACGAACTAAAAAAAAAACTTCAACGGAAACATTAGTGCTTTGAGTTGCAGATCAAAAATTATAGAATAATGAACCAGGCTAGCAAGCCAACTTTATGGTTTAAATGATCTGCAGGTTGATGGATAATAAAAATCATAGAAAGTTACATACATTTTTTGAAGCTTATTTACTTATTTACTAAATAACCTACAATTACAGTCGGACCTCTATTTAACGAACCTCTATTTTGCGAACTTTTCTTTGGAACCAAGAACATTTTGCTAATTTCTTTATAAAATAACCTCCAAATAACGACGTGAATTTTCTATTTAATCAACTTTTTCGTGGTATCTATTTTTTTTTTCTCCTTGAAATATTTTTACAAGGCGCCAATCGCTGTCATTCTTTGCATTTCAACCAGGAAGTGCAATTCCCAGTCCACCCCATATCCCCCTTTCATCCTGATGAAGATGAAGAGGATGAAAATGGACATGATCACGATGCAGAAATCAAATACCTTCGTATGATGAAATGCTAAAATCATTTGAAACAATCCGACGCGGATTACAATTTGAAGAAAATACTGAAGGGGTTTTTGGTGCACTGCAAAGATGCGAGACGTACTATGAGCGAAAACACTTTTTCAAAAAATAAAAACTCAGACAAAATTAACAGACTTTATTAGTAAAATTTAAGTACGCATTTGGTAATGTATCCTTTAATTGAAATTAAAATTATTACTTTTTTAATAATATTTATTGTTTATGTATTTTAAATCTGTTTTATGTAGTTTAAAGTAATTTTAAAAGGTGAATCTCTATTTAACGAATTTTCCATATAACGAACTCTTTTTCGGGATTTAGCGACTTCGTTAAATAGAGGTCCGACTGTACTTAGTTATTTATAGGTTTTAAGTAATTGTAGGTTTTAAGTATGTGATACAAAAACTGGAAGAAATTCTTCAGTATGATATTTTTTTTTTAACAATTTCACTTATTCTGACCGAAACTGGAAGGCTACAGTATTTGATTCGTGAATCTACTTCGAACAGTATTCCCAACGAACGGAATATAAGAAATTCAATGGAGTAAGAATGATCAGATTATTATTAATTGATAATAGCAACGGGTGAGACCCCATTATTTACAAGTGACATCCTGGAACAGCTGTTTCACGCTCTTTGGCGATCATCAGCCAGGAGAAGTCACAGTAAATAACAGGGTCTCCGTATGAGGCTAATATGAACAATATATCGGAAGCGCAGTGGTGCCTCAAAGAAAAAAATACACAATGAAAAACTCACCAATGAAAAATTAGTGAGAAAATTCATGTGCCAGCGAGGCGCAGGCCTCAATGAATTTTTTTTGCGCTTCCGATGTATTGTTCATACTAGCCTCATACGGAGACCTTGTTATTTACTGTGACTTCTCCTGACTGATGATCGCCGTCGAGCGTGAAACAGCTGTTCCAGGATGTCACTTGTAAATAATTTGGTCTCACCCATTGCTATTATTAATTATTCAAATGCGCAGTTTGAATTTTTATGCTTTAAAAAAATTAATTGAGGCCTGCGCATTGCTGGCACATGAATTTTCTCACTAATTTTTAATTGGTGAGTTTTTCATTGTGTATTTTTTTTTTTCTTTTTCTGCGCTTCCGATGAACATTTTATTAATTCTTTGTGACTTTAATTTTTGTTCAAATCAATACATCTTAAAAAAAAGGGGAGGGGAGGACTATTTCTAATAAACTTCGAGAGAAGGGTCTCGTAATGCAGTGGTGGTCTCAGAAATGCATCGTGGACTTGCAATTCCTGCTATTGGAGCCTTAAATTTTACGTAGTGTTTTATATATTACTTATTTATCAAGTTTTCTTCATTTTTTTTATTAAATAGTAAAAAAATGAACTGATTTTTTTTTTGTTTAACTTATAAGAAATTAAAAACTTACACATAATCTTGTGGTATGTATGTTTTTATGAATCATTGGATTTGCTCAAACAAACCTAATAATAATTGGAAATAACGGAGAAACTTCTCAATTAGAGGACCGCAATTCGGAAGTGACTGTTTTATCGACTGAGGGCAATTTCCTGTTACTGTAATTAATTCATTCTGTAAAAGGGTTACATCTCAATTAACTGCATTAAATTGCTTAATGCTTTTAGCTTCCAACTTGTAATGAACAGGAGTAAAATTTAATCTTCATTTCTGACAAAAGCGGAATATGGAAGCATAAACTTGCATTAAAAATCAAAGAATGCCAACAATCAACAAATCACTTGAATATGAACAGAAGAAAGAAGTCGATTAATCTTGACATAAGTAATAGATATATTGTAGGGAAATTACGAGTGAAGATGACAAACAAACAAAAAATCCCATAGGAAATTATTAAACAGAAATAAAGGATTTTTATGATGTCTTAATCGACGTTGCTTTGATTTGAAGGAAATTAATCAGATTTTTTCAATTTAAATAAGTAATGCAGATTTAATTTATTTTATTAGAAAATGGAACGATTTTATTAGACAGACATTTCTTATTTAAAAATTTAAACGGACAATATTTGTTTGGACTGTTTTTATAACTTAGGAATACGCACAATTTAAAGAAGAAGATTTTCAGTTCGTTCAGAAACTTCTTATTTTTTTAAAAAAAAAAACAAACCTCATTTAGAAATTCGACAATTCCAGTTTTATAATAAATAAAAAAAAAATCTTAGTCCATACAATAATGCATGAACCATTTGTTAGATTAGATAAGATTTGAAAAATCCATCTTCAAATGAGAACTTTATTGATCTAATAATTACTCTTTTGATCCAGTTTTTCGAATAACTTATTATTTGACGATTAAATGGGAATCCAATTTCGTCGATAATGTCAGCAGTTGAGGATGAAACAGCTGGAGTGTCTGCTGTCTCTGAAGTCAACAGACAGGAGTAGAAGCATAAATTTATTGTGTAGGTAGTCGCGACGCTTTCATTTTCTGCGCTTAAAGGATGTCAAGACTTACAATATATTTTGCTACAATTATGATAATTTTGGTAAGGCGAGCTATGTACAACTACGTAGAAAATCAGGAGAAATTTATTCCGTAAGGGTTTGTTTATTCGACCCAAGCTAGACCAGCCACATCCGGAAGCAAGGGCGGAATTAAAGCTACTAAGGGCGTTCTGTAGTGAGCAAACTATATATAACTATATTATCTTCACTATAATATACTCAAGCAAACAAGAGGCAAAAAATTTTGGAATTGTAACGATTTCATTTTTATTTTTAAAAATTATTTAAGGGTATTTCATTTTAAAAAAATAAAAGAATTTAGAGTTTTTAAATTTCTTAAAAGATTAAAATTTTGTATTTATTGGTTAACAACAACAACAAAAAATGCCAAAAAAAAATTACAAAAAAAAACTCTACTCCCTGTGATTAAATCTTAAATTTCCGAGATAAAAATGTAAAGAAATTCTCACTGAAACGCAACAAAGTTTTAAAAAAATAGAAGCATTAATTAATAAAATTATTACTTTCTTAAAACTTTTTTTTTTTTTTTATTTGTTATAAAATTGAAGTTAAGTAACGTCGTAATTGAAACCTTGATGGAGAGTTATCTTATAACATCTGGTCTTTTACGAGCAATTAAATTAGTAATAAACTTATATTATGTTCGATAACTAGTATAATCTCATACCTCAAAATACTTAAAAAATATTTAACTGAGCTTTCTCATTTTTTTAATAGAAATAATGAAATTTCAAATATTTATGTATCAATGACTGTATACGTTAAAACAATTTATGAATGGAAATGACGGGAATGCAATATGGCGATCGTAGAAATATTCACTTCTGCAATTTATCGTTATTAAAAAAAGAAAATGATTCTGTTTACAGACCTCGCTTTGTAAAATATCTGAGTGAATTGACAATGACTACTTAACTATTCAGGCTAACACTGACATTCTACAGAATTATTCCTGACGGCTCTTCAAGAACGTGATTTTGAATAACGAACAACAATAAATCGATCGAAAGCTGACTATTCAGACGTTTTCCAAAGCTATTTTCATATAGGCCCGTGAGTTGAGTTAAAATATGTTCACTGAGTTCTTCGAATTAAATATTTATTTATTTATTTAATTTTAATTACAATCTGGTTTTATTTGTTTAATTACTGTAAATTTCATTTTTATTTTTAAATAGTCTTAAGTCCGTCCAAATAAGGTAGAAAATCAGACTAATGGCAAATAAAAAATAATATATTTTTTAAATATTATTTTTGAGATATTCAGAGTCGTAAAACTCTGATTTTTTTTTTCAACTAAAACTGTTATCATTTTATTTTGATTAATAACAAAGGTTTACGTGCCTTATAATTCAACAAAATGGTAACTACTGGAGGCACAACGGCCGTTCAAGACTCCCCTGTGACAGCTCGAGGCGCGAAATCTTTTTGATTCCTCTGTGCCTCCCGTAGTTACCCTTTTATTTCATTTTTATTCGTCACGAAATTCTTTAGAATTACCCTGCCTAAAGATGGGAGTTCTGAATTTAAACTGAAAAATATGTTCGAGTACTTTGTCATGTACTCGCTTAAATATTTCATTTTATTATTAAATAATTATTATTCATGAGGTTTTGTATTCAATTATGATGTCGGGATTATGGTTATCATTGCTCATATGATTACAAATGCACTGATAGTAGTCTCGGAGTTACAGCAAATGATGTGAATAGTTAAAAGGTACCCCACGAAAGGAAACAACATAAGCACAACACTATGATTCGAATACTATAATAACTCATTGCCTAATCTATATCTTGGTGACGTTAGATGCTAGGTATAGTTATCGAAACCGAATGAGAACGATATATTTGATATAACAGAATTGTTATCAACTGTTACATAAAGTCGTAGGTTACAGATTCCACTCAAATCTGTACGATTAAAAGTATTTTTTTTACTTACAAGTTTCCAGTTAGAGAATAAGTGCTGCGTTGATTTACAAATGTACTGTTGTTAATAAACAAAAACAGAGCATCCTACACTAACCTTAGCGTGTTGTCTGCTATATCCGATGTAAAAGAGCGAGCCAGATAGTCACGGCTATACACTGACCTACCAGAAGCACGTGCCTAGTAGCAAGTAGCTCCTCGTTTTTGATCGGATTACCTCTGCGACACGTAGTTCATTGATTTCACAAGTTCTTCGAAATACTGTGGAGATAGTATACATTATGTCTCCTCAATAGTGGTCCACAATTCTTTAAAGTTCGCCACTGGCACTGACGCTGCGTGAATGCATGATGTGAATGGTGCAAATAATCCTCAAGAATGGTTACACAGCATCGGCCGGTAAACGATGTGCAGATGTATCAGAGGTCCTAATGCATGCTATCTGAAAAAGTCTCAACAACAGAACCACCGCCGCTCTGGGCTGTTCCTTATTGATAGGCAGGATTTACTGCTTCGTGGGGTTTTCTCCACACGCATAATCATCCATCTGCCCGATATAGTTGTAATCGCAACTCGCCAGAACACACTCCATTATTTCCACTCGTACTGCATCTAATGACGCTGTTCCTAAGACCAGGCTATGCGCAGAGCCTTCTACTGTTGAATCTGTAATGGGACCTGAGTGGGTCGTCGACTTCTGTACTCTATAGAAGAAACAGAACGTTGTACTGTCCGCACGCTGATGTAACCTAGCATTGAATTGTTTTGTTATTTGCTATAGTGTCGCAAACCGGTCAATGTGTGCCCTACGACGTTGTCTACGATTGTAGATAGCAGTTGGTTTTTCGTCGGCCGCAGCGGTGTCGCACACAGGATGATTTCCCTGATGTTGTATAATCGCAGTAAACCCTTGAAATTGCTGCACGTGTTGATTTCGAAGATGGAATGACCCATCTCTCTGGCACCTACCATCACGCCTCGTTCGAAGTCGCTAAAAACACTAACATCGTCACTGCGACGTTTACGAGAAAAGGTTTCAGAGACATCCGCCTTTGTATGTACTTCAATTGCGGAATATACCATTGAATGCGGAGGGATTCTGGCATATTCTGGAAATTGAAGCGACTGTCTCAGTTTTCTTGGTACTTCAGTGCATGCATTACTGTATATAAAAACAGCTCAGTTTAAAGCGGCAATTAAATAAATAATAATAAAAAAAAACTAATATACTAAAATTTTATAAAGACAACAACAGAAATGTCAAAAAATTGTTCGCATCATTTTCCGACAATTTACTGATTTTCACTCCTACGGAAAGAAAGTCAACCTCACTAAAACAGTCCTTACATCTCCATCTTCCCCAATAACTTTTGAATCAAATCTTAAAAGAAATCTTGCATTTCCTTGAAATGAACGCGCTCTTCATTTTTTAAGAAAGTATCTTCAAAATTTTAATTTTTTTCCCATATGGTCCCTGCACAGAAATTTGCGCTTGCAAGTGACAAAAACATTCGTAGAAAAAGCAATAAAAAACGAAACAGTGAACATCTAGCGATATCTATAAATGGACTTTAAAACGTTTAGTAATTCACTGTCATTTGCCTTTGATTTGCCCTTGATTAATTTTAAACAAAATTAATTGGAATTCGGCAACTGAAGTTAATACTTCCAAAATTTCCCAATTTGAGCAAATGAAGATCTGTTATTATTAGCCCTACAATTATATAATTTTAGAATAATACAGCAATTATAATTTACAAATACAGGCACTATTTTATGAAAAGTAGACTTCCAAGTCTTTGGGGGAACCTACTGTTTATGTGAGAAATTCCTTTTAGCTTAAGTTGGCATAAAATTTATTCAATGAATCCTCCTCAATTTAGGCTCAAGTCACCGAAGTGAAACAAGAGAAAAGGATTCAGATTCACGGGGTCAAAGGTTAATCTCAGGCGGAATTTCATTCCGTTTTGTTTCATCGTACTTCAAAAGCTTTCTCCTTCCGATTAATCTTCTCACATGACGGCAGACGACCTGCATTTGTTGATACAATAAATAACATTGCGCACCTCTTATTTCCCAAATAAAAGTCCGATGAGGTGAAGTCATTGACGTGTACATTGATCTCTATTTCGTATTAGTTTTGCTTTTGGTTGATGATATCAAGACTAACCTTTAAACCCCAAACCCTTTACAAATAGATTGATACTATGAACCTTTCATATTTACCATTTATTTGAACAGCATTAATAAATAAATTATGTACAATAATTATATAGGCCTGTATAATTATAAATCAATATTACGGAATATATTCTTCTTAATTTTAATTTTTAATTTCTAAATATTTAGTATAATTTAAAAATAAAAATATTTATTTAGTAATTTATTTATTTACGTATTTATATTTTTTGTGACTTAAAAAATCAAAAAATTAAAAAAAAAAAATTAAAATTATAAATACATTAAAAAAGTTTAAAAAATAAAACAAGTTTTAAACTTTTAAAGAATAGATTTTTTTTTTTTTTTATGTACCGGTACGTCCTGTATGTATGTTTATATATAAAAATAAAAATTAGGAAGAATATCCAAATTATCTAAACTAACCCCAATGCCGCTGATGAATTGGCATTCTACTTTCAGAAACAAAAATGTAGTTTTTGAATTAGAGTTTACAAATTCCGTATTTCTGTCTGGCCAAATAAATATATATGTGTGTGTTTGTGTGTATCTGATAAATCTAACTTACGGCTTGTTTTCATAAGTCTTTTTCTTATAAACTCTAAAAGTAAGTTTAACATTGATATTGACATATGTTTTCTTCCTATTAGGTACTGTTAGCAATGAATGGTAATCAATAAAATTCATCATTAAAAAAAGCTATGGCATTATAAGTACATAAGAATATCTAAAGAAACTCGAGATAGACTAAAAAATAAACTATTTTTAATGAAAGTAATTTGTAAATTCTTTCAGGAACTTATTAAAAGTTCTAAGAGATATGAAGATAAGGGAATAAAATTAAATGATGTGATAAAAGAGAGGCAGGAACTTTTTGAAGTCATGGAAAAATATTCGTCCCTCAGTTAACCGATTAGAAAGTACGGGATTTTATATGGGATTTTTTGTTATGGCCAATGGAAACTACCATATTTGGAAAGAAGATTAAAAACAATTACTTACACCATTGTCCTACGTTTATAAACATTTATTTATTTGAACAACAAATCTTACTTGATCTGCGAGAAAAATTAAGTTGATAATTTGGCTTTAGAATGATTTTGATTAATGTGTTTTTGTTTGTTTTTTTCCTTTTGTTTTTTCAGTAACTACGAGAGTAAATTTAGGTGAAAGAGTAAACACAAAGAAGGAAAAAAAGTTCTTGAATAGGATTTAAAGGGAAATGTGCAAGAACAATAAATATATATATTTTTAGCGACCCATTTAGAAGCTATTGAGATATCGACCAAAATCGGTAGCTATTGCGTTTGTTCTGTGCGTCCGTGTCTGTCCCCCTAACAACTCCCGAACGGAAGGTCGGATCGACAAACGGACTTCACCATCATGTTCAGAGGCCCGAAAAACGTAGGAATAGGGTATTTTAAGGGTATTTTTTTTTCTAATTTTTTTTTCATTTTCCTTACGTTATTGTACTTCCTTTTTTTATTATTATTTTTAATTTTTTTATAATTACGGGTCGCCCTTAAATTTCCGCTTTAGCACAAAATTATGTTCACTTGTTTTAAGAATAATTCAGAATATGAAAAGGTAATAAATCGTCAGAGAATGCTGGGAAGTAGTGAACTTTAAAAAGTCTGAGGAACTTCGAAAATATTGGGATGCACTGGTTTAATACAGGATTGGGATACACCATGATCAAAAAGATACCATCAATCAATTCCCTTGTTGCTAAGCACGAAGGAACAAAAAAAGTAACTTTACCGAGGCTAGCATTGTTCTTATAGTAAAAACTGATATCCTAAGCTTTTCTTTTTTATTTCCTGAAAAACGTTGAGGATCGCGTGCAGTTTTGTTGACCATCCTTTCTTCCAACCACTTTCCTTCTGCAAAAATTCATAGAAATTCCAAGTGACATTTGAAAAGTTCGCTTGTGATCGATCGTTGTTTCAAAGTTCTTAGTAAGGAAGGAAAAAAAAAGTTAAATCTTTCTTTTTTAGCCTACTTTCCGAAGGAAAGGAATCGTATTTGATTATTACGTCGATTGTGTCAGCATTTATGTAGGCCTACTATTTACGTCCTCAATAACCTTGAGGATTGTGTATACGTCCTCAATAACCTTCAATATAGTGAAAAGATATTCTTGAAATTAGATATTTTATTTAATAGACTATCTCCTTTTTATTAATATTTAGAAAAACAAAAGCTTTTCTAATTCAAAGTCAATCTAGCGTGAGATGAAAGCGGCAGTCCTGCTGATCTAACCTCAATCTAAACACAAAAAACTGAAATTATAGAAATAAAAAAAAAATAAAAAAAAAAAGTAATTTTTGTTGAAATCATTTTTGTAGAAACTTTTGCTGAAATATTTCTTATTAAAAATAAATTGAATTGCGGAATCCTGAAATGATAATAACAATAATGATGATGACTATAATAATAAATATTTTCGAAGTACCGTTCAGGTAAGGTCAAATCGGTGACTTTGCAAGCACCTTATATGCTTTGAACCTGGTTCGAATTGGCTGTTTGTGTTTCATTCTTTTGTGTTCTTTTCTTTGCGCGGGGTTATTTTAGACTATAACAGAGCCTAAA
The DNA here is from genome assembly GCA_023159025.1 of Thereuonema tuberculata. NCBI lineage: Eukaryota > Metazoa > Arthropoda > Chilopoda > Scutigeromorpha > Scutigeridae > Thereuonema > Thereuonema tuberculata. The sequence goes on along the minus strand of JAFIDM010006943.1, from coordinate 37,282,674 downwards.
GAGACGCATACTCTGCCGCCTTGATAAATGTGATGTTAAAATACGTACTACAGGCCTATATGGCCCTTGCGTTAGCATGAGATAAACACTCCCGGCGTTTCATGATCAACGCGGCTAAGCAGAAGTCGAGTGGCCAGCCCGAAGCATCCTCCCATTTAACCCCTGGAAAGAAATCCAAAGTACATTATTATAGGGGTAAAATAGCCGTTCCGCCATGGCCGAGCGGTCTAGACGGCGGTCTGCCGTGTGGTCGATGTGTTGGAACCCGGGTTCGAATCCCGGCATGGGCATGGCTGTTTCTTTCTTCTTCTGTGTTTCTTCCGTTTCTCCCTGGAACTTACAATTTCAGGGTTATTTCTGGCTGAGATGTGAATTTCGCCCCCCTTCTTCAATTTCCTAGCCTCATCCTAACGTTGTCAGGTAGGGCTAGCTCGTGGACCAAAGTTGGCCGTTGTCGATAAAAGAAGAAGGGGTTAAATAAAGGAAAGTGCACCTTCGAGACAAAACGTTGCTAACGATCACTAACACCCCGTGTAGACCGCATCTCTCACTTTCGTTCGGTTGTGGAATGTGGAATGTGAAATTTCGTTTGGTTCTGTAAGAACGTTAGCAATTCGGCTTTCCAATGCTGTGCAGATTCTTCGTAGAGGGCTGGGTAGATCCTAGGACCCGTCTGGAGTAGAATTCAAGGTGTAAATACACCCAACGATTGACCCATCTCGTCCAGGCGAGTCAAGGGCCTTACTACTTGGCTACTGGGCCCCCGGTAACTGTAAGCTGATCATCTTTAAATCCTAAAGTTAACGTTTTTGTCCTTTCCATTATTACGAGAGTTTAAAAGACGATGATTGATTATAAGAACGGGTTTAGTTACAAAGTTTTTCCTGTCAAGATTTATTCAAAGATGTATTCAAAGATTAGATAATTATAGTCCATTGCTAAAGTGAATGGCGCACTACCAAATGGTCTGCGCATTAGGGCTAACAAGTATTTTGAAATGACAGATGTTATTTGTAGGCTGCGTGCTCCTTTTTTTTTTTTTTCATTAAGCAAAATACATTTAAATTTGTTTTTTCCTTGTACTTCTTCGCTAAAGGAAATTTCAGCAAATTTAAGAGAACACAATTGCAGACAGTCGCATTTTCCGAATTGTTTGCTTGACGTAGTTGGAGACAGCTCCGAATAAATGAGTTTTGCGATTATGTGTAGGTGGAAGATTAAACAGCAGACACCATTCACGCACCGTTCCAAAAGGCAACGACAATTTAACAACCGATTCCATTGCGTTCTAAAGGTTTCCAAAAGCAAAGAGATCTTTTCATTCTTTCCGTTCGCTTTCGTTTACGAAGGAGACGAAAAACCAACCGGAACAATGAATAGTTCAAGTGAAGAGAAGGAGAAAAAAAAAATTAAAGAAAGAAAAGTAAAGAAAGAAAGAAAGATAGTTGTGTCAAAGAGTATTTACTTGGAAAGTATAAAAATGCGTTGAGCACTTAAAAAAAAGGGGGGGGGAGGAAAAATAAAAAAATCAAAACACAACAATTCGCGCGCATCCAAGAGAAAAAAAGAAAAAAAAATATGCTGCAAAGGACGTCTCCAAAAAATACATTTTCACTGATATAAAAGTAAAAAATAAAACCATGTTTACAGAAAATAAAAATAAAAGTAAAAATTATTGGAATTAGAACCGCATACAAATTTTTTTTTAAATTATTGTAATAATTTTGTAAAATTCCGTAATGTACAAAAAAAAAATATTACAGTTGTTTTCAATGGGTTGGTTTTACTTACAATTCGTTAAAGCAAAAAAAAAGCAAGGTAGTGACAGCGATTAGTAAACCAATCACAATGCCTCGCAACGACTTCAGATACGTATAAGACAATACAATTGATATTGCTTTAATTTCCTTATTATTACAAATGTGATTGTTTTTGCGATTATTGTGATTGTTTTAGAGCTGTATTATAAATGTGATTGTTGCGCATGCAAAAGACGCAATTGTTGCGATTCTTGTGATTGTTGCTAATGATAATTTAATGCTATTTTAATGATACTTGTCTACAGACGGACGGACAAACCGGGATTAGAAGACTTTTGATACAAGTATCAGAAGCCTAAAAACAATTATTAGGTAATGATTTAGAAATTATTAGGTAATGGCTGATTGTTGAAAGTTCTGATTAATAATTTCATGTCAACATATTATGTAACAATAATTTCGAGATCTAGGTGGAAAAGATTTCTAAATCTCTTTTTTTTATCATCGATAGACAGCCTAAGCTTCAGGTGCTTCTCAGGTGATAACCCTGAACAAGTGTTTTAGGTTTTATAGTCATCACCAGCTGGGAGTATCAGCAATAAATAGTGAGCTCTCAGGATGAACGTTCAGATGTGGGAAAGAAATATGTTATCTATCTATACTAGAAAACTACGAGTCTTCTGCTTATTCGAGACCAGAGCACCGTCGAAATACGGAAAGCAAATTTTTTTTTTTTTTTTTTAGCTCGCACATTTATTTTGGCGATTGAAAAACGTAAATAACATATTATTTCGCATATCATTTGCGAAAGCGTGCGAATCAGAATAACGCACTACATATAAATAAAAATATAGTACGACTGCTATGCGTAGATTGAATGAAAAGATGGCACTGAGTCGATTGAGAGAAAAAGGTCGCAGAAGCGAATAGAAGATTGCGGAAAAATGATGAAATAAGCCAAAAGAGCGGACCTCATTACCAAGAATTAAAAGTATATATCAAAAATTATTATTGTTATTTATTTTCATAAAGCTTTTTACAGCTAACAATACGACCACGTAGAAAATATATCCATCTAGTAATTGCTATTGTCAAACCCCTTGATGGAGATATCAAATAAAATGTTAGCTAATAAATCCACCAACAAATAAAAATGCCTAATAAATGTTTAAGGTCTATATTCTTCCTATTCCCAAACAAAAATGTGAAGCCAATATTACAATTTCACTGACCGTGAGGTTACTCCAGACAGTTGGGGGTCTTCTCGTTCTTAAGTAGATACTACACGAAAAGTCAATTATCATTAAAAAGGTTTTAAGAATTTCTATCATCTACTGATAACCATAACAAGTAAAAGTTATGGATCAACAAAACACTTTCAAAATTCTACTTAAGTACTTCTATTTTATTTATTTTTTTCCCGTTACTCACCTCATATTCTTATAAATCAATCTATAAAATTGATTTAAAAAAAAAAAAAGGAAAAACAATGTTTTGTTACCGTGTAATTTACGGAATTCAAATAATAAATCAATCAATGCCAATTCATTAGATAGTCCTTATTTATAATTACTGTTGTTGTTTATTATGTTTTTTATCAAAGACCATATAAAAGTTTATTTATTCGCTTCCCTTATACAGTAAATGTGTCAATTACTATACAATTGGAACATTACAAGTTTACAATAAGTTTATATTCAAATCAAAGTACGGAATAACCAAAAGCAACAGAAATTAAGAATTTCGATTTCTTTTTTAGCGACTCTATTTCGGAGCTATTGTGATAGCGACCAAAATCGATAGCTATTGTGTTTGTCCTGTACGTCCGTGTCTGTCCACCCCTCACAACTCCTGAACATCAGGTCGGATCGACAAACTGATTTCACCATCGTGTTCAGAGGACCAAACACTGTAAGAATGGGGTATTTTCAGGGGGGCAACGCCCTCGTCATGTTCGAGAGATTTGGCATTGTTTTCATTGAATTTGCGCTATTAGCTTAAATGTTAGAAATGCAACCAGCTTACTTCAGTTTTCAGCTATAGCTTGATGGTTAAGATGTCGGACTCATATACTAAAGATTGTGGGTTCAAACCCGTACATCTTTTTTTTTTTCTTTTAATTTTTTTTTCTCAATGTCCGTGGGGTTGTGGGGGGGGGGGTTTTTTTTCCTTTTTTTTTTTTTTTATTTTTTTTTTACGTTATTGTACTTTCTTTTTTTTATTATTATTATTGATTTTTTTTTATATTAATTGGGTCGCCCTTTTACGCTTTAGCACAAAATTATATTCACTTGTTTTATCTTAATTTTTTTTCTTTATCTTTACCATAACTAAGATCAATCAACGAGTTAAGATTGAGATAAAATCATCTTAACACAGTCAAATTTAATGACTGTAGCTTTCGTACATTCCATATCAGATGTCTGTGGACCATTATTACGAGACACGTTCTCTTTGTATTAGATTATCATAATAATGGTTTAATTCTTATTGTTGCAGCGACCCAAAAGAGAGACAAATGGTCTACAGAACTGTAGTTTACGTCTGTACGGCGGCTTGCAAATAAAACTTCGTAACATAGCATTAAAATTCATTTAATACTATGTTTTAAAAAGTATAAAAAAATATGTTTACATATCAGGATACGCAATCAGCATTGCGTTCTCCCCTACCTGAACAGATAACCCCGGGACCTTGTAATAAACGCCGATCAGGGTCATAGATCACGAATATATATTCCATTCAAATTCTTTTTCCCACGATATACACTGTCCGGTCACTTTATTAGATACACACCTGCTGTGCGCACAAATGGTACGGGCAGTGGAAGCAGTGTCATGGTGTGGGGGATGTTTTCCTGGATGCACATGTTGGGACCATTGATACCTCTGGAGGCACATCAGGATGCTAAACATCGTATCTAAACATCGTAGCTGACCAAGTGCAACCGTACATGTTAAGTTTATCCTCATGCAGATGGCTATTTCTAGCAGGATAATGCGCCAGTGCACAATGCACAGATCACTATGGGATGGTTTGAGGAACATGACGATGACTTTTCCTTGCTGCAGTGGCCCGCTCAGTTCCGGATCTCAGCCCGATTGAAAATGTGTGGGATGAGCTGGAACAGGCTGCTCGCTCTAGACCTACACCTCCATCAAATCTTCAGGAACTGCGTGACACACTCATGTCCGCATGGTTCACAATATCTCAACAACGTTTTCAGCATCTTGTGGAATCCATGCCGCGACGAATTCGGACTGTTTTGAGGGCTAAAGGAGGCCCAACACGCCATAGGTAGGTAACTTTTTGGCGATTTTTTCCTATTTTCAAAACCTAATAGTCACGTTGTTTTTAGAGTTTTTGCCACAAACTTTTTAGAGCTTTAGGGCATCGGTTGAACTACTTGAAAAAATTCGAAATCTGTTCACGGCTTTTTAGGGTGCGGACCTTAGCATTGGGCATGACCTCAAAGTTGTGACGTGGATAACTGCCGTACATTTTGAACTTTTGAGCTTATGTATCTTATTAGAGTCCACATGACTTATATTTAGTAGAATAAGAAATCACCAAACACATCAAAATTGTTAAAAAAAGTTTATGTAATAAAAATATGTTAATTTCAATCGCATTGACAAGGGAATCGCAAAGATTCCGAAAGCTCTCGACCTTGGTTTTACCGTAATGTATTTTTAAAATATTTTTATTATAAAAATTTTTTTAAGAAATTTTGGTAGGTTTGGTGATTTCTTAGTCTACTGAATGCAAATTTTTAACACACGTTAAGCTTTTATCCATATGACTTACAGAGATGTGGAAAAACACGAATATCGGCCACAGGAAGTATTCGAAACTACAATAAGTATATCGTGAAAAAAATTTTCTTTGCCTTTTTTTTCCGAAAAAAAAAATGAAAATTTAATATGTTTGTTTCAGTGGCGTATGAACGTAAATGTTAGGTTTACGTTTTTGTCTTTTCACGACTTTTAAGGGGAAAAAAAATAAAGAAAAAATAAAAATATAACAATTTAAGGAGAATACGCTCTAATTTGTTTCAACTTGTTTTGTTTTCTTTTACTTTCTGGGTCACTTTTCTTACTTCTATTTCTCTAGTTCGGTAACTCCAAGCCGATGACTTAAGATACTGTTCTTTTATGTCGTCTTTCCTAGTCTCAATTGAACCACGCGGAGAACTTGGGGGACATCGAAAGGGGTTTGCTTTAGAGGTCAGGTGGGATTTCTTTTCTTATTTCCTCTCTCTTTCCAGGCTTCTTTTGTGTCACTGACAATTGCCTGATCAATGAATCACCTACCCTTTGTAGCGAATGGAGGCCTCCATCTCTGGTTTGCAATGGGGCTCTAATCAACCAACATCTTCGCTCTAATTTGGCTTTTTATTTTTTTTGTTTTCCCGCTCCCAAAAAGCAGCGGATACTAAAAAAAAAAAAAAAAAAAGTGGACCGTCGCCAATGGCTCCAATTTCATCTCCATTCGTAATGTGGGGAATCGGGGGTGGAAGAGCAGAGGAAGTGGGGAATACAACTAAGGAAGTTGCGGCGAGCTGATTTCATCACGAAATGAGTCGTCTTCTTTTTTGTCGAAGAAGAGATTTTAAACAATTGTAAAAAAAAAAAAAAAAAAAAAGACAGCGAGAAAACTTTTTGAAACCCATTTGGACTCGGCTTCGCGCCAACAGCCACTTGTACAAATTTGAAGTACTTGTTTTTAATTTTTTCCTCTTTCAGTTTTAAAGATGCATATGTTTATTGTTGTTCTGCGAAGCAAACACCGGCCCTTATCGACACAGCACGCGACTAAAAATCTCCTCTTATTACCTTGATTATACACTAATGGAAGACACTTGACTAACAAAAGAATTCCCTTCTCCAAATGAGAGGGTTTTTTTCCCCCTTTTCTTCTGAACTACTTTGCATTTACGCAAGCAAACACTGATTAAAGAACCTCTTAGAAGAAGCATCAACAGTTGTACACGGAACTTGTCAAGTTTTACGAAACGAGATTTTTATGTTTTATTTTGTTTTTTCTTCTGAGTCCTCCAAGGACGACTTGTTAAGCATTTACAGTGAATATGTATTCTTAAGATAGTTGATCTTTTTCCTCTTTGCATGATTCTAAATAAGTGATTGTTTTAAAGCAGCTTTATGAAGCTACTAAATTTGGTAAATGAATTTATTAATTTAATTCTGTCAATTAGTAATTAACAAGGTCACACTGAAACCGCTAAATAGTAACTGTAACATCATCAAGACATATTAGATTATTATTATTATTATTGTTGTTGTGCACACTCGTGTGTTACGATAGTGATCCTAGAGATGTAATCTCCAGATATGTCACATTAAATAGTGTTCTTGTTAAAACCTATATTAGACTTTTTAATGTTATTTTATAATATAATGTCTTGACATTATACAAAGACAATACAGTGACACAGGTTGACAATCACTAATCCGGCATCATTGGGATCGGTGGAGTGCTGGATCACGGAGTGGTTAGGTTAGGATACACTTAACCCAACAGTTAACCATCTCATCCTATCTTTAAAATATCCCGTAAATCAGTACAAAAAACATATGTAACTGATGTAAGTAATACATTTATATATAAAATAAACATTATACAGTAACAAATAAGTAAACTATACAAATACATGAAACGCATTTGGGAATACATAATTTTACTAAAGCAACTACAGTAAAGCATTTCCATGTCCGGAGATGCAGGTTAACGTTAAGCAGGGTGTAAAACGAAGCAAGCCCAGAGCACGGTGTCAATTGAAAATCGAAGCGACGTAATTCGGGATAATACTCTGCATCTGTTAATATCGTTTAAGTCTGACAGATTCTAACTCTAGCAGGACATTGACGAAGTATAGGTATCCACAAATAATTTACTTCGCTAAAGAGCAGCTCAAATTGATCTTCTTGTTTCCCAAAGAGTTAAATCTGTCATACGTGAAGGCCATGCACAGATCCACTCGTCTGAAGGGAAGTAAACATCACTTGTCTTTTTTACAATAATTCCTGACAAATATCAACAAAATCGCTTTTAATCCGTTTAAGATTTCATTGTTTCTGGCTAACAAAGGTTTGACGTAAGGCTTTTGGGGAAAATGACTTTACCAGTCAAACAAATTAGAGGGAATGCTTTTTAAAACAAAATGTTTTTTACGTATTGAAATACGAAAAGCATCTGTACAAAAAAATAAAAGAAATTCAAAAAAGTTGTTAAGCAACAACCATTGGGTGATTTCTGTTGCCTAATTCGAAACAATAAATTTATGACACATCTAGCGAAGGGTTTTAAGCCTTTTTTGTAAATCAATGAAATAAATTCATTGGTGACTTAAATAAAAAAAGAATAAAAAATTGAATACACTGTAGGTGTTTACCTTGTATTCGAATTTACCCTTGAAAACTGTTTTCAAGACATTAAAAAGAAAATCAAAGAAAAGAAGTGTAGCCTACATTAACAAAAGTAGGATTTACGTTTATTTGACCAATTCCTTGTAGATTAAGTCAGCAGGAAAGTTATTCAATGAAACCTTCTGAATTTTGGCTCAAGTCACTGAAACGAAATAAGAGGATTCACTTCTGTTGAAGTCAAAGGTTAATCTTAAACCTCATTTCATTCGTTCTCTTCAAAAGCCTTCTCTCATTCCGATTAATTTTCTCAGATCACGGCGGATGACCTGCATTTGTTGATACACTAAATAACATTCCGCACCTCTTATTTTCCATCCGAAACTCGCTGTTTAATCCATCCACATAAATGTCCGAGGAAGTTAAGTAACTGAAGCATAAATTGATCTATTTCCTTAGTTTGCTTTCGGTTGATGATATCAAAGCTAACCTTTAAAACTCCAAAACCTTTCCAACTTTATTTCTACGCCAACAGCTTTGTTTACACGAGATCCAATGCATTTTCATAATAATAAGTATTTTTATTCTATCGAGATCTCGTCTAGGGACTCAAAAACACAAAGATATGGGAAGCAACCATGGTTTAAACAACGCAATTTATCCTTTAGCTCCATCATCAACTTACAGTGGTTAATTTTCTAAAAATCTCTTAATTTGCTCTAGAAAATTCGTAATTATTCGCAACTGCTTAAAAATCTATTTTATTTATGTAACTTATTTACCCTCTGTCTTTGTTCGTATAGCATTTCAAAAGGGAAACAACTTTAAATTAAAAAATACTTTTTTTATTTTCCCGCTACAGGCCAATGTGGTCCTTGGGATCGCGGGAGATAAGGCTCCCGTCGTTTCCTGACCAACGGGACTAAATTGAAGTCGGATAGTCATCCCAACGCTCTCCCGCTTTTAATCCCCGGAAATGAACCCGGTACCCGGAAGGTTGGTTGAACCCCAGGACCTACCTGAGAAGTCATCGTGGAAAAATTCCCGACCTTCATAGGGGAGTGAACCCGGCACCTCCAGTCTGCCAGTTGAGTGCCTCACCACTTGACTGTAGGGGCAACTAATAGGAAAAATAGCACCTGCAAATTAGAGCGCTTCATTATGCTATTACCTCAATATTTAAACTTTGTATAATGCTTAAACGTATCGTACATTTACTTAATTTTGAAACTTATACTTACAATATTATACTGCTATGACAAAGGAACATTTGTCATAGCAACGTAATGACAAAGGACAGCTGTTTCGAAATTTTAAGATTCTCTTTAGCCAACCAGCAAGCAACGACTCAAGGCGTACGAGGGTAAAAAAAAAAATCATAAATGATTACTTTTCTTTACTTTTGTAAAGTGCTTTAGCTGATGAGATTTGTTTTCCACATTTTGATATTATTTTTTATTTTATTTTTCTAAATCTAGGAAACTCACTTTGTTTTCAATGACTATACTGTATTGCTTAAGTTTTTTCTGGATTAAAACTAAGAATAAATATGTAAGGAAGATAAATAAATATAAATATATGCTACCTCCTTCAAATATATACATTTTATGTACATTTTGTGTATATTTCTGTATGTATATCATTTTAATTCTTTTTCTGACAACTTTTTTTTAAATATCGAAATTTAACATACGGTTAAGTATAAATTACATTATATCATTAACTCCTACATTTTAATCAAAATGTATTTAGTCTGTTGTGAATGTAAATAGTCAGCAACAAGAACATGGGTATTCATAGAATTGTTTTGAGGGAAGGAATACGCACAAAAAAAATATTAAAAAAATAATAAAATAACAAAAACGTAGCTTACACTGTAGTTTAAAAAAACAGTAATTTAAATAACACTTACAGTTCCTTTCTTTAATTAAAGTTTATCGTTTATCTATTAATTATATTTGCTAGTCCTGTTGCAAGAAAGATACAGTATACATTAATAAATCCAGGCAAGGGAATGGGGATAGGGGATAAATGCGTTCCCTTGTCCTTCTAATACGGGCAAAAGAGTATGAAGAATTTTCAATATTGCTTTAAGTGAAATTATAAAAACACTTTAAAATTATTCTTAAATCTTATCTCACCAAATAAAAAAGTAATTCTAGGAATGACTGTTTCCTTCTAAATATCGAATTTTCGTCAAATGGATGATCACTCAACGCCAGCGTCAAAAATCCTGGCTGCGTCAGTGAGAAACGACCGGTCACTGGCGATCTTCTAAGTCACGTCTAGCTTCAATTGTTTCGTTGAAGCGGTCGATCAAGTTCGCAGATAAAAGAGACGACAGGAAAATTAAACACTGCTTATTTTTCAAGGATAAGTATTTTTCCACCAAGAATTCTTATTTTGATTTCACTCTTATCCATCATTGAACTTTGATTCAGTTAAATCCCAAACCTATAGGAATGAACTTATCTACTGAAACACAGGTGCTACGAATTATTTTTATTCATTTATTTCTTTACTTGAGGATAATGTTTATCAGTCGGTTATAAATGAACAATAGGGAAATACGCCATGTTTTGTGTAATGTGATGATGGTAATGCGATCAGAATTAAGTTCACTTATCTGTGAACACAATAAAACTACTAAAACTGCCACTCAAACTGACTACTAAAATGAAACTCATTTAATCAGACAAGTGACCCCTGACAAAAAAAAGTCAAAAAAATAAAAACAACGACAAATTTCGGAAAAAACAAATCCTTGGGCAGATAAAAGCACACAACAAAAGGCATTTGACCACAAAGAAAGAAGTAATAATAAAACATAATGAGTACATGAAAAAAATTCGTAACAAAATGGCATAAGGAAGCCTTCTGAGTGAAGTCGATACCCCGTGACAGCTGTTGAAACTAAGGGAATGAAAATAAGAAAGATCCCACTGACTTTAAGATACAAATCCGACCATTAGGTAATAAGCTACAGTCCTCACGCTGAAAGATGAAACTCCCAGAATGCAAAGCAGATTATAGATTGTCCTTTCCTGGCCGTTCGCTAACATTGAAATAGAAGAGGTCGCTTCTCTTCTATTTCAATGTTACCGAACGGCCAGGAAAGGATAATCTAAAATCTGCTTTGCATTCTGGGAGTTCATCTTTCAGCGTGAGGACTGTAGGGATTGTTTACAATGTATTAAAACTTAAGAATCGCTTTAATTCAGAAACTATACATCCAATGAATTTCAAATCTTATATTAGAGGATTTTAGAAGGAAGTTTATATATATATATATATATATATATATATATATATATATATATATTTATTTATTTTATCCGAAGAATAAATGGAAAAGCTAGAGGTCAAAAAGCTGTGATCAACATAAATGATAAACTATTGGTCCTACGAAGCTGAAACTTTCACAGACGGTCTAGGAACTCACAAGGACGATTCCTGTTAAGTTGTGTAAAAATCGAATAGGTTAAACTACAACGCAACAGGCCATGCAGACCCCCTGGGATAAGCGAGAGGTTTAGACTCCAGCGATTCTCGACGAACGGATGGTCAGCCCGACGCCCAAGTAAGAAACTCGGTACCCATTTGACAGAGGGCTGGGCGAACCCTAGGGTCCGTCTGGTGGAGAAAGGCACATGGAAAAATCCCGACCACTGCCGAGAATTGAACCAGGGCTCCTCAGGTCGCGCCATCCACGACTCGAAACCACTGAACTTCCTGACCCCTCCGGTAAAATAGGACTAGTAGGAAAGTAAGAATGGGCCAAAAAAAAGGGGGAGGAGTGGGTGGTCAATGTAACTGAATTGCTTTCTTGAAATCACAACTGTTTTGTTTTGTTTTAAACAACGTTGTATGCGCTCTTTTCTGGCGGTAATCTGAAAGTTGGTACGCCAACTATGTACTTTTTTTTCCATATACTCTCTTAAAAAAAAGTGTTTCATCAAACTTTCACATTGTAAAATGACTGTGTCTAAAACAATGAGCGCTGTGTCATCCAGTATTGTATCTTTAAGCCCAAAGACAAAAAAGCAGCCAGACGAACCACTCAATTGGAATTATTAACAGTCACTTAATTTGCGAACATATTGTTCGTTTGCGCGTTTACCAAATGCCAACCATATGTCACTAATGTACTCCAAAGACTTGGGTTCAATTCAATGCGATTCTGCGAATGTCAAAGTCGTTAAGAATTAAGTGTTCTCTTACCGTAGTTCCTCAGTTCAAGAGGCGCAGGAGGAGGACTACTTATGCGTCGGTGGAGAAGTGCATTCGGGGGCGAAGAAAGGAATTTAATTGAGTTACGGTACAAGAAGACCCAATTGCAGTCACGCCTGCTTGGCCCTGGCAATCAAAATCGAATAATAAATAAAGCCATTAAACTGATTTTTTTTTTTTCTTTCAAGTTTGTTATTGTTGGCGCGAGCGAAGTGAGCCAAGATTGAAAATGCTTGACCTTCTTATTATAAAAAAAACTCAAGTATGGTATGGCACGCCAACTCCTTCAGAATCGTCACACAATAAGTTCATTTACTGAATTGGAAAATACTTTAATTATTTTCTGTGCAATTTTAAGCTCTCTCTGATGCAAAGTTTTGGGATAAACTTTCTTGAAAGTACGAGCAAAGGGAGAAAAAACAGATTTGGAAAGAATACGAATTTGCCAAATTTGAATCGTAAAAAGAATCTGCGTTTTCTCGCATTTTACCGCAAAAAAAAAATAAAATAAAATAAAACAATAATAATAATAATAATAAACTTTACAATCAAAATTTGATAACATTTTCAAATACAGTTTTATTAAATCCGAAGATACAAGCTTCAATATTAGTTTAAATCATTTTGTACTGGTCTTTTATGACCAGCAAACGAAGAGGCCAACATTCTGAAGCAATACAATAAGATATGCAAATTACTATTATGTTTTTTCCGACTTAGAGTATATGTTAAACATCGTAGATATCGGTCGTGCAGTTGCTGAGATTTCGATTTCAACCATGTTTTCGATAAAAAAATTTTCTGCAATTATTCTTCAAAGATATGAGCGATATCCTAATCTATATTATTAAAAGAAAAGTTGAATTTTTGTGGCCCTATCTACTCCGAAACCGATACACAAAAATACAAACAAGGTTGCAAACCTTAGGTGTAGTATTGAGGATGATCACATTTTTCATTTTTATCTACGTGGGTCAACCGGACGTCCCGGTGCGTCCCGAGCATCCCAGATTTCCGAGACGGATGTCATGTGACTTACGATCAAACAGGAGGTCTTCGAGACGGCCTCGGACACGCGGTCGCGGTCACGGGTGGCGAGAAAATTAAATCAGAATCCAAGATCGCGTGATCACGGGTTTGCTAGTTTACTTTATTTATTTTCACTTCTTCAAAACATTGCCTCGATGATCCCCAACTGACTTGAGTGTAAAATATGGACTTCGGTGATGTACTGAGATCGGACATCATTACCATTTTTGATTAACTTTAATATATCTAATGTAAAGCATTCCTCGTGCTTATCTTCAATAATAAAGCTTAACAAGAATAATAGTGTTAGTTCTAAGTAACGAGAAATAAAAGTTAGAAATATGTAATTACTATAAATAGCGAATTTAACTATAAAAATAATTAGAAAATTACATTCTTTTTTTTAAATAATTCCGATATCTCTTAAAGATATTAAGAAAGTAGGCAAAAGAATGGAATTCAATGAAATTTAAGTATCTTTACATCATGTAAGTTTTTAATACAGCTACATTAAATTCATTTTAACTGTTAGCTATTAATGGAAACCCTTTGTATAATGGATAGATAATGATTAAATAAAACTGCCATCGAAATCATTTAATTAAGAGCAATCAATACATGCATTTTGCTTTACGTAGGAATGTATGGTATAAAAAGCATGCTTAAATGTAGATATAAAAAAATATTAAAAAAATTATGATTGGATAGATGCATTTACCATAGTTGTAGTTAACAGTACTCCCAAAATTCACTTTGAACTTCTCGAACTGCTTCTCCTTATTTTCTACATTGGATTAGGGTTAATTAAATACGTACACTTTTTTTATCATGAAGTAATCAAGAGTTTCAGATGTTTTGAGCAACTAACGAAAGGTAAAACCTTGAAACATCTACCTTGGGATATTTGCAAGATATCTGTAAATACAACAATACGTATTTACTTCCACTGAATAGCAGAAATGAAATATTAACAAAACCGATTGGGCTTTTTTTTTTTTTTTTAATTGAAAGCGTTAATTATTAACAAACAGAATTTTAGCCCAAATACATACAAAATAAACGCTTTCATCTCTACGTTATTTACAAAATAAAAAAATAAATTCAACGAAATATCTGCATTTGAATTCAATCCTTTATCTTTCTTTTTTTTTTTTTTTATTCTCAAGTGCTCTTTTTAAATATATATTTTGATATGAGTTGCCAAATGCGTATCAAATTGCCAACGTCTGCGAATATATCAACTTGTGTCCTTTGGTCAAACACTGTCTTTCATGATGTCAAAGAAAATTATTATTTTTTTCCTTATTGACGAAGATAAATTTCATCATATGCTTTAAGACATTCAATTTCCGTCTTTAGTAATGCTTTAGCAGAATATTTCTCATTAAGATTTGTAATTAATCTTTAATAATGAAAAGTTTGCACTTGAAATTCTCGTCTCGCCACTTTCTTGTCGCCAAGTCTGGCTGGACAACAATAAATCAATAATAGCATTCTTTCTCAACAACAAAGCAACAACTCATTTGCAAATTCTCGTGCGTTTGCAAAATTCTATTTTAAAAAAGAAATCCATGCAGTAAAAATTGAAAGAAATGTTTTTAATTTTTGAATATGTAATAAAAAATAATAAAAAATCTGAAATAAAAAAGTAAAATAAGAGCTTGTGAAAATTTCAAACTAAAAGCGAAATAACTTTGTTTTTGTTTTGTTTGTTTTTTTTATTTCTCAGACTACAACTTCTGTAAGTTCTATATATTTTTCATTACTTAATAAGTTTTTCTATTATTTATTTTTAATGCTAAAATAATGCTAAAATACAACTCGTACTCGGTTTTACACTTTTCAAAGGACTACGATAAATGATTTGAATTGAGGGAAAGAGTAAATTACGGGAAATGGTTCTGCATATCAAAAACATTAAGGATACAATATTCAATATATAGAATAATTTGTAATCAATCCTTGGAACTTTTATAACACACAGGACTGTATTAAATATTACAATTACTAAATATTTAATTTAAAAAAGGAAAATTATCATACATATTATTTTAATCACTAAAATCTCAAAATATAAGGCCTACACATATTTCAAACGAAACAAGAGGAGGTAACAAGAATGAAGCCGAAACCGAACGAAGACATCGAGTGTCGAGACAATCGATATATCAAAGTTGAGATGATCTCGCGAGTTGCAATCACAAAGATGTGTAAGAAGTCGACATAGGAGGGGGAGAGACTATACTTGGCCGAAAAGGTGCGCATTACTTTCAAAAATACGTTATTTTGTCCTGATGCCATTGAATCTGCATAAATTGACCATATTTATGACGAAATTTCCGTTGCTAGTCGCCCTTTTGTTCAATTTTTCTCATAGACGCCATCTTTTTTTTACTCCGTTTGGCAGAAACAACGTACTGCGAATAGTTTGATATAACGATAGCTTAATACAGGGGAAAAAATATATTAAGTTATAAAAATAGGAAAATTGAAGGGACCGAGAAAAAAATGTTGTAGATAACGGGAAAACGTTATTTGCGCGAATGTAAAAGCGGGGTTCGACTGTATCATATCAATAACATTACATCAGGCATCTAAATATTGCTAGTGACGCTTCACATTACTGGCTTATATTTACAGTGGTGAATAGCCAACCATAGGGAATTATGCTATTTAGAAGAGACGGTTCCTTTAAGAAAACACAACAATTCGTGTATTAATAATAAGAAAGCAGGAAGCTCGTGTAAGACAAAGATAAATAAGAAAAATTTAGAGAACGCTAACACTAACTATACCTTATTTATAGTTAGTATTAATGTCAATTTAATCTGATTTAATCTATAGACACGTTTCGATTTATTTTATTTATTTTATGTGCAAGAAATTTAGAAACTTATTTCTTTTTCATCATTTCTGCCCGATAGATGTCATTTTCTAGCAGAGCAGCAGAAACCATCGCTGGATCAGCAAGACTTTGACACAATCTCTACGTCCATAATCGCTGTGCAAGCTATTTCCCTGGAGAATAAAGAATTCTCACAAACTTTATTGTGGCGAGTTTCAAAAATAAACAAAGAAAATGGGAGTTCACATTTTACTTTGAAATCTATAAAATGTTTACAGTATTGGTAAAGGCAGAACAATTTCAATTCGAAGATTATCTGCTTCAGAAGATAAGTGGCTCAAAGGACATTTTACATTTTGTTAATTGATTAGTCTCTAGGATGTAGAAGTCAAAGAAAATATATCCATCGATATATCACGTGATTCTTCAATAATTACTTACGTGTTACCCTAGAAAGCTGAAACTTAAAGGGAAATTGTGAATAGTAAATGACTATCTTCATTTTGATTTTGATTTTAAAAAAAAAGTTTCCCTAAGCACGATAACTCGACAACTATTCATTCTGAGAATTCAAATTAAATGATGCATTTAGACTATGTAACATGATTTTTCTAAAGAATTTGGAATAAAGAAGGCTATTGGATGAATAGCATGGGATGGAAAAGATTATAAAATGCCGTCTTATGTAGCATTTAAACGTATAGGAAAGCCTTATCCGATTTACGTGGTTTCGTTCTACGTCGTTTCGCTTTACGTAGTTTTACGCGTGCTAGTTGATTACATAGGTGACACGGTATTGGATTTCATTTAATTGAATATTTTCTCTTTTATGCAGGCAGAAAGAAAGAAAGAAAAAAAAACAATACAATGTCTTGGCAACTTCACAAAACTGAATTGAGCAGAAAAGAAAAACAAAAAAGAAAAGTTTTGTCAAAATAACAGCGCTCCCTTAGTCGATTCGATAAGAGCAGACTTAAATATTCAGAGCCAGTCTTTTATCACAACTGATGCAGATAACAAAACCTACAGAAATAACAACAGACTCATTTTTGCTGATAAGCCAATTTCGATAATTAAAGCATTCAGAAAAGAATAACAAGCCATTGCATCAAATTTATTACTCAAACTAAATGAAATCATCTCCGGGATATTTATCTTTTATGCAGAATTTTTCATCCCCAAACAAAAGGAGAAAATATTTACAATTCAGAACGAAAACTTTAATTAATTTAGTTAATTTTTTTAGTTAGAAAAATATTAACTTTAAAACAAAGTAAAATGAAAAATAAAGTAAAATAAATACATAAATAAATAAACGAAGTAAAAAATACGTTTACTTATTTGAAGGTGATGAAATTTTTTTGGCAAATAAAGTTATATTATTTATTCATTGAAGAAAATACCTTTAGTGCTCTTATATAAAACAATTGTTTTTTTAGCATTTTTTTTTTTTCAAATAACTTAGAGGAAGCTTTTTTTCGACATTTTTTAGACCTTAAATAAGGTGAAAAAAAAAAACTATTTATGTCACATCTTTAGGTGTCAAATTAAGTTGAGAACCCTTGGCAAATGTTTCGACTTTGTTTGCATTCATCAGCCAGATTTACTGGTTTGATGAGAAAGATAGAAAGATGCGAGAAGTTGTTGGATTTTACTCGCGCTCCCGCCAGTGGAACCCAAAAATTTTTTTACTGAAATCAGTAAAGATTCAAAAGGTACATATCAGGTACATATACAAAAGACACGAGGGAACTGATATACAAAGAATTCTCTCAATTAGAAACACAAAGGAAGTTGATCGTGCAAATATTAAAAAAGGTGCAAAAATGCTTTTCCCCTTGATGACAAATTCAAAGTTTGATTGGAAATTGTTATTTTTTTTTTCTTATTCAAGTTTCATTATAAATACATTATAAATTCTATTGACAAAGTTTATTCCTGTGAGTGAAAATTTAATAAAAACGAAGTAATTTTACGTCAAATTTAATAAAATAAAAGGAAAAAAAAATCTTGGGGCTGATAGCAGGAATGAAATTATCATATAAAGCAAGCAGAGAGATATATATGTATATGCCGTGCTGGCGTGGCCGTGTGGTCTAGACGGCGGTCTGCCGTTGTGGCCAGTGCGCCAGTATCTGGGTTCGAATCCCGGCAGTGGCTTTGGCTGTTTCAATTTCCTTTCCTGTGTTGTTCGCCTCTTCTTCGCTTTCTCTTCGGTCTGACGTCATTCCTTAATGGCGTCCTGGGGCAGGCAACAGGAAACCACCCCAGTATCTTTCCCCAGGCATTTCTGGGAATTCTATGCGAATTCCATAGAATTGGACCTGTCTCCGGACAGAATACTATGGATGGATGGATATATATATATATCTTTTTAACATTTTGATGAACATGAGAACAGTAGTAATCTATTAAGCTACTGCAAAACTACTAAACATACCTTACGTTCATTAAACTCGTGTTATTTAGTGGTCAAATTTAGTAACCCTTACTTAAAAATAAATACAGAATAATCTTAATCGTTTTCTAATTTCTTAAAAATTAACTAAAATTTCCGATTTTAATTGACAAAGATAGAAAAAAAATTACGAAGTATTTTCAAATGATGTCAGACCACAATTTTAGCTCCCTAAAAGAAAAACTGGACAAAATACTTCAGCGGCTTGAAAAATAAAAGAATTAAAAATGCATTTTTTTTCTTGCTTTATATATTCAGAAGTTATAAACCCATGGAATTCTAATTAATTTTATACGCGGGAAAAATGAAAATAAGGAGCTATCTTTCAAGCCTGGTTCAAAGTAATTTCTTTCCACCGGAAATCAATTTATTCACGATATCAAAACCATTAGTCAATATTTTTATGATTGACTTTTCAGGCACAGCGAGGACTAGATGCTGGGATGTCTGACAGCCCGAATCTCGGTTCGAATTCCGAGGCCAATATGAATGTTTCCTTTCTTTCCGCTGTTCGTATACTTCGTTTTCTCCTTCCGGTTGTCTATAGTCTTTTTATTTAAGAGGGTCTGTACAATACGGTCTAAGGGACCTCAATAATAATGGAGTACATCCATAGTCCTTTCGATATCAATCAATTATGATTGAGCATAGGAATATTTTTTTCTTATTATTTTTCGCCGGAAACTTCATAAAATTTTTTTAGAATAACAAATCTGTTAATTTCAGGCCAAGTTACGATGGTGATACTTATGCGTTCACAAAACGAGTACCGGGGTTCTCATGTGGATTTCGTGATGATGGCGATGGTTCAGCGCTTGGCAGGTTTTCTCGCGGTTCTGCTGCACTTTTTCCACCATTCTTTCTCTATCTTTCTCTCCGTCTATCCTTCTAACACTTGATAGGGGAAGGCACGATCGACGGTCGCTGTTCTCGGCGTCTCTGCCATCCACACTTACCATACACATGTCATTCTAACGTTGACTTAACGAAAATTTATAGAAAGCGACAAAGGAATTAATAATGGTTCGTCCTTTCAGGGATTTCGGCGGCATCTATTACTGAAAAACTGAACCGTTGTATCTATTCGTGAATGTAAGAATAACGCGTTTTGTTTTAGTTTTGTAAATTCAAATTTCGACTCATCTTTTTTTCTTAAATACCAGTTTCGTATTATTATTATTATTAGACCAGTATTTATTTGCTTTATTCACGTTTTGGCTAACCTCTGTAACTTGGACGTCCAGTTCATGATTAAAGAGTTTACGGTCGTTTCCTGAGATGATAAACATGTTTCGGTAACAGTAATCGCAGTGGCGGCCTTAGACCTTCGACATCATTTACTGCCTTGCAAAGAGAGGATTGGAAAACGGTCAAAATTTGATACCAATCTACAACACCTTCGTTCCCTTACGTTCTCGCTAAGAGAGTCAATCTCTTTGAGGAGCGCCGTAAAAAAAAAAAAAAAAAAAAAAAAAATCATTACCGTTGCGCCGCTGTAAGTGAAATTTATACATTTTAAAGAGAAAGTATTCATTAATAATTGACAAAAATAATTCGAAAACCCATAAAAAAAAAAAGGAAGAACGTAAAAAAGCTATTACTTCGAGCAGCTTAATGTATTGTAAATTAAATATTTATCATACATCATTTCTTAGCAGATCAGAAAGAATCAAATTGGCTAAGCCAAATTTTGGGGGATGATAAGAAAATATAACGAAAAAAAAATCCAAAGATTCCCACGATTTCCGATCCAAATAAATACATTCGTACAATAAGTGTATTTAAAATAAATAAATAAAGATGCCAACTTTTATTATAAACGTAAAAAAAGAAAATAGTTTCCTGAAGTGACGAAGATATCAAATAGGCCTATATAATTGTTTGAGTAACTTCGTTTAATATTTTCCACATTTTTTTTAATCTATTAAATCAAGCAAACAGATTTGCAAAGGTATAAACTCTATTTTCGTTTACGAATTTTCTTCTCTGCGTCGTACGTGTTCATTGTTGCGAATCGAAAGCGTTTAAATTTGTATGAATAGGCGTTTCTAAAGCCTAGCCTAAACGGAGGTCGGGAATTTTTCCACGCTGAATTCTGCTTTAGACGATTCCTAGGATCCACTCAGCCATCTGTAGATGCCCTCGGATTTCTCTCTGGGTGATAAAGGCGGGCGAGCGTTGGACTGACCACTCAACCTAATCTCAGTCCCAGATCATTGAGACGTTGGGAGCCTTACCTCTAGCACTCCTAAGGGCCATCGTGGGTCCCCGTGAGATATACTTATATTTACTTACACGTTAAGTATCGGCTAAAAATAATAATCATAATCATTATACTAGCATTAAGAGGCCAAAATAGCAAACCTTTATGCTAAGTTATCTGATGGTATGTTCAAAACAGTGCGAACTATACGACATGTCTCCAAAATCACTGATTTTTGTGCTGTATATAAAATTTTATCCGGGTTTAACTGTAGATTGATGAAGTGGGTAAATTTTTTATGTACGGTATCAGTCCAGTAGCTGTTATAACAATTGGAGTTATTTCTATGGAGTTAAGCTTGTGGATCTTTTTGCCAAATATATTCTTCTGCCAAATCCAGATGAAATAATACGGAGTAATAAAAATACTGAAGGGGTTTCGTCGAATTTTTTTTTATCTCGTTTTATTTTTGTTTTATTTATCTTCAGCAAACTTACTTTTTATTTATTTATTTATTTATTTATTCTTTAATTTATAAAATCAAAACTCCCTAAGCGAAACAAGTAAAATACAATAATTAAAATACTTTTTTGTTGTTATAATATTTGTTTTTTTAGAAATGAATTTCAAAACCGATCTAATTACAAATTCTAATGCAATGGTTTAAAAAATGTGTTCGTTAATAATTACTAGCGTTTAATCAAAATTATGCGTTTTGGTTTTGTTTTTTAATATTTGATAAAAACTAATATAAAGTTATATATTAAATTATAAAAATATAAGTTTCCTTTACTTTATTTTAGCTTCATTTATTTATTTTTTGGTTAATAATTCCTACTCCAAAACATTTCAATGGCATAAAAATAAAAGCACTGCTAAGAGAGGTCTGTGGTGAAATTCCGTTTTTTAAAGGCGTGTGTAGATGAAGGTTTGAAGACTCTTCCCAATTGCTTTCCGTCTGTACAATCAATCAATCGATTCAAAATTCTGAATGGATTCCCCAGAAACAAAACTATCATCGAGTTCCTGCATCTAAGTTATGGGTTTGGCCGCTGCCAAAAGCACGGGGGGAAAATATTGGCAGAGAAGTGAATGGAGCTTTCTGAATTGAAATCCTCTCGACAATTCAAGCATCCGGTTTTACAAAGTGTGTTCGCTACGAGTATGTACTCAACATATTCTCACCGTAAAGCAGATGTGCGATCAACACATGTACAGCGCATGGTCAACAATGGTCAAAACACAGAACAATACAGTTTGTTAGCAATACAGTTCGTTTGTTAGTAGTTTATTTTAGAATGACTAAAGCACTACACTACTGGTAAATTCATTGTTGAAACTGATGAGAAATATACCAGACAAGAGTAATACAGCTTATATTGTAAATCTTTATTATTTAAATATAAGAACTGCAGTTGTAATCTCAGTCAGCCTAAAGCCAACAGCTTAGCTATCTATGATCCCATTCGTCTTGTTTTGGGATCAAGTGATATGAGATTTCTCGGTGTAATTTATAGGTTTATAAATCACTCCAAGGCTGCGAAAGAAGGATTCATGGCCTACGGTAGCAATTACAGTAATGTTCGGCGGAGATACCTGTCAACATCGAACGAGGAATCGGAAACCGGGATTTCCGTAAGGAAACTATTTGTAAATAACATGTTTTGCATTACGATTAAAATTTAACAAGTATAATTGAAAAAAAACTTCCAAGTAACTAATATTATAATTTAAAATCAGAAAGATATTTTTCTTTTATTTTTTCAAGTATTAAAAAAAAAATCAATAACATTATAATATCGTGTGTGACAAGTCTTTAATAAATAATTCAAGAACTTAACATACATATTAGATTTAAAAATATATTAAAACACTATACATAATAATTATATTGTAAATTTTTTACAATATGTAATGTTTGTTGGATTTGAGAAGGTTTTCCGTTTCGGAATTGGAACATTAAGTATTTTTTAAATACTTTTTAGTTGTTTTTAATAATTAGCTATTAATCTAATGTATACCTTAAATATTTCATCTACGATTTTAATATAAATATTAAAAATGTGATCAAATAGCAACAATTTAATATCACAGTAAAAAACAAAAATTAAAAAATCAGAATTTTAATAGTTGTAGCCAGTAAATGTAGGCCTAAATACTACACACCTTAGAATAAAAAACAATTGAACATTAAAATAACGTAAATTTAATTAAAAAAAACAATTAAATATTAAAATAACGTAAATTTAATTAAAAAACAATTAAATATTAAAATAACGTAAATTTAATTAAAAAAAATATATCATTTTTGAATTTTAGTTTTTACGACCTTGCTAGTGCCTTCAGTAAAAATTTTATATCAAAGTCTTGAAATAATTTTAAAAATAACAGAATTTACACTAACATAAAAAGTATACATAACATTTTTTATTAGCGACCCATTTGGGAGCTATTGTGATGGCGACCAAAATCGGGAGCTATTGTGTTTGTCCTGTCCGTCCGTCCGTCCGTGTCTGTCCACCCCTAACAACTCCTTAACAGAAGGTCGGATCGACAAACGGATTTCACCATCGTGTTCAGAGGCCCAAACACTGTAAGAATGGGGTATTTTCTGGGGGCAATGCCCTCCCTATGTTCGAGATATTTGGCATTGTTTTCATTGAATTTCCGCTATTAGCTTAAATGTTAGAAATGCAACCATCTTATTTCAGTTGTCAGCTATAGCGGGATCGGTAAGTTCTCGGACTTCTTCTCTGTCTCTTTGCTGTACGTCCGAGTGGATTTATTTTCTTGTTTTCATAACGATCTTTTAATTTTCTTCCTACCTTTTTTTTATTTTACTTTCGTTAATGTACTTCCTTTTATTATTATTATTTTAAAATTTTGTTATTATGGGTCGCCCTTAAATTTATGCTTTAGCACAAAATTTTATTCACTGGTTTCAAATTATAATAAATTTTTAAAGAAACTTAAAAAGTTTTTACAAAAAGAGGCTAAAAATACAATTCAGAACTTGATACGAGATTGAATGCTAGTTCTGTGATCTCAGTTTGCAACAGCGGAAGTGTGGTATGTTGTCAGTTTCAGGTATGTTGTAAGCCGATTCCTGATTGGTTGGAACAAACATCGTTTCCCGAGCAAAGCATATCTGATCAGCACACGTTGTTCAAATTTTTAGTCGTCACTGAAAATTAATGAGAAATAAATAAAACCAATCAATAATTTTTAATTTTATAAATTTCTTTTCTTACCTTGTTTTCGCTTTTTATGCGAATTATTTATTTATTTATTTATTTATTGACGTAATTGTCACGGAATTTGGAAGGTAAGTTTATGTTATTTTTTGAACAAGAAATGTATAATGTGTGCATAACTATTTATTTCGTTAAAAAGCAGTATTAAAAAATAAATTTTTTAGTAATTATTGGCAAATTGCTATTTATTCAGACATATTCTCGCGAAATAGCCGTACTGATGGTTGATGTTCTTGTATGGCTCGATTCAAACTAACGTAATTCGGGTAGTTAAATTACAGTGTAATGAAATGAAATTAGAAACGTTCATCTATTCAGGGTTCTTGTAAATAATGAAATTACTTGAGGACATAAAATTCCAGTTTGTTATTTTCAAATGAATGTGCACTAGTACCGTTCACTTCGGCAGATGCTAATACTGTTGATTTCGACGGAATAACTTGACGAAACTTTTGAACCATAACGATGTTGGTGCAGTAAGTTTCAGACAGATCTTGGTTTTTCATCCAATTTGACCAACGTTCAGCTACTGAACTTGAATGATGCAATCGGGGATCCGAATGTTATATCAAACATATTCCTCGCGACCACACGGGGTCTAAATATACTCTTTACACGGGTCATAATTAATATTTAAAAGTGCTATTACATTCTTTAAGAGCATCTTTTCTTAAACAGCTTCACTCCGCATAGAAAGAAAGGTTTTGTGTTTAAAATCTATTGTTCCATTCATTTCCCTGTGCTTTTTTTCTCTCTATTTCTCTGTCTGTGTTTGAAATGGACAGAGTGAATGGAACTTGGTTTACGAACCCAAGCATCGTTAACATAAAGTTAATCAATCCTACCTTCGTTAAATCCTTTCACCACAAACAACGCATTATGGCCTCCCCCCCCCCCCTCAATTTGAACTAATCTCTGAAATACGAATGCTGTCTACTCTAATGACTGAATAAAGCTCGTATTTTTCAACTTGTCTACAAGTTCGGTGAGAAACCATTGCTGTGATTAAAAACGTTTACGTCCAAAAGAGAGATATTTCAGCCATAAACGCTAAACGCCTTTACGCTTATACAAAGTCTATGTTTACAGGATAACGAAAGCTCATCAGCGTTATTGGGATTTTTAGTGGGGTTTTTAAACACAAAGCATTATCACGTGCATTAAACTTCAAATAAACAATGAGCGAAATGAACTATGGTCTCCAATGCAACTGAGTAACAACCAAGCACCAGGTCTCCTCTATTCAAATAGGGATAACTTTATAAATGGATGCACTTTTGTGCCCTACGTGGCTGCTCAAATAATCTACAGAAAAATAATATAATACCCAAACATTTCTGACTTAAATATTTGTTTTCCATTTGTTTTCCCATTTGTGATTTCTAAACATCCGCGGTTCTGTAAACATTTCAAACTTCAAACAATCCCTCGTCCTTATTTGTATTCTCCGCATTTCTCAGGCGTTTCCAAATATTAGTAAATTTATTTAACAATTTACATCGGTTCTTCAAAGCCAACACACATATAAAAGGTTAAAAGTAAAGTTATATACAATAAAATCACTACCGGTTTCTCTGCTTTGCTTCGTCAGGTGATAAAGAAGAGGGCAAATTCATGAGCTCGAGAATCATTTATATGTGTTTTTATTTTTAACCTTTTATGTGTTTTGGCTTTGAAGAACCAATGTAATATAAAAAGCATACCGGTACGTTAAGTATTGTACAAGTTATTTAACAATCTATTTAACAAATTTAGAGTGTAAGTTTATATATCCAACGACTAAAGAAAGATGGAAAAAATAAAAAAAATCCTGTAATTATGTAATCCCCTAGATGCTATTTTACTGATCTTACTACTAATAAAAAACTCAAGAAAGCAACAAGCAACTTAGTTAAGCTACAGCTAACATTACCAAATAAACATTTCTCGGTGTTGTGTGGTTCTGAAGGAGGAGTGAGACTTGATACTGGGTAGATCCTTGTTTGAGGGATTTTTCCCGCTCCGGGGTGAGATTTACTCGATATTTCGGGCCGGTGCCTCGGGCCTTCTTCGGTAGATGTATATTAATTACATTAAGACTGGCGCATATCTAACAACTTCCGTTGTTAGTTTCAAAAGATCACGAAAACAACCTATCCGAGAAACTGAAGTTTGTTAGATATGATTAATATAAATCTCCCGAAGAAGGCCCGAGGCACCGGATCGAAATATCGAGTAAACCTTACCCCGGAGTGGAAAAATCCCTCAAATAAAGATCTATCCAGTAGATTTCTCGGATTTAATATTTTTTATTTTTCCTAAGAAATTGTTTTATCAATCCGCGGAAATGAATCTTTCCGATGATATTACTGTATATGTTTACATTGTTGTTATTATTAACACAATAATTATTTATACTGTATACTTTACAGCAAAAATGGACCTGAACAAATAATCTTCACATTAACACGAATTTTGTTTTTCTTTTTTTTTGGGGGGGGGGGGGGATTTGTTGTAATTTTGTTACAACAAAATTTATTATTTTCAAATTTTAGGTTTAGAATTCTCACTTGAAAATGGAAGACAGGTTGTTTTGAAAGTGTTCGTGAATTTTAATGTATAAACTTATTATAAATGCATATGTGTGGTGGCCTTGAGTCTTTGATATGAACAATTTACGCACGTTAAACTATTTAATATATAATAAAATATTTTCAAATGTATTTAACAAATATTACTAAATGTCAAGTCGAACCCAAATGAGAATGGTTATCTTTACCACACACTATAGGGACCGTGCATGTGACTGGTGCTGCCAGTGGCGGCAGAAATTGGAAATATTGTAAGGAGAGCTTCTAACAATAACTTGCTTACGAAAGGTTGCATGCCCATTCTTGCAAAAAATTTCAATAATGGGCAAAGGCAGCATTAATTGCTGCGTTGTTGGATGCAATAGTACTTATAAAATACAGAAAAGGTTGCATGCCCATTCTTGCAAAAAATTTCAATAATGGGCAAAGGCAGCATTAATTGCTGCGTTGTTGGATGCAATAGTACTTATAAAATACAGAAAACGTTCACTTTTATTCTTTTCCTGCAAGACCATTTGAATTTTTTATTTTTATTATTTGTAAATAATCTAACTTTTTGATATAATTACATCTTTACAGAAACAAAATTTTATATAATTACCAGTATATCTCTTTCAAATTGTTTTTTAGGCCAAATGGTTCCACCTGGGAACCAACTAAAAATTCAAAATTATGCAGTCAGCACTTTGGAAATGAAAAGTCAATGCACCTACTTCGTCCAAGTTATTTATCAACTATTTTTCCTAATGTATATAAACGAAAACAAGTGCCATTCTTGAGAATCGATTCGGCTATAAATTGCTTTGAAAAAGATTTGTAAAAGTAGAAGGGTAACTACAAGCTATATTTTAGAAAAGGAAATATGGCTGCCGCGTCCCAACAGTTGGGACTGCAATAGCCGCCAATGGAGCTGTAGTCGAAATCGGCCATCTGTGCACGGTGCCTATTTTGAAACTAATATCTTTTCAAAGCAGTTGGACTACTTTCATACAGATTTGTTATTCACAAGTTTTTAAAATCAAGAATTTCTTTTTAAAGTTTAGTTAAAAAAAAAAGTACATTTTTAGGATACATCATAGTCTAATACAATGTGGAAAAAGACATTTTAGGAAGGAAGACTTCAATTTCTAAAAAATATTGGTTTTTCATTATATAAGATGTTTAAGCATCCCTCGTGGGAAGAAAAGGAAATCTCTACTATCTTTCTTTTCTTCATCATTTCTTTACAAGCATTTAAAAGCACAAAGTGGTTTTTTTTCTTTTTTCTTTGCCTTTTTTTTTCCTAATAATTAAGTTAATTAAAGGAAGTCGAGTTTCAAATATTAAGCCAGAAATAATGAAAAAAAAAACCATGTCTAGTCTCTTATTTAAAAACCCAGGGGATATTCCATGCATTGAGAATCTTATTCTAATTTCTTTCTTTCTTGAGAGGGGAACTTAATGAAAAAAAAAACCAAGTGTAAGAAGAGTCTGAGGGCGAAATTACTAAATTTGAATAAGTATGTATATTCTTTTCATTTGTATTTCTTTGAATAAGTAAAAAGACACCTGATCTCCTCTGAATAAAGATTGAAAATTACAGAAAAAGCTATTGGCAGAAAATTACATAAGTCAACAAGAATAAAGAGTATTTAAATGTAGTCCTAATGTGACTGTGGGCGAAGTTACTCATAAGAGACACTGGTGTACTTCCCACATCGTTGAAATGAAGATAGACGATGCTTTTGCGTCCAACTGTTCAGAATCATGTTCAGGCCTGAAGACGATTCCCGAACAATAGGACAGTGATAGGCCTATTCTATCTTCGTTTCAACGATGTGCGAAATACCCCAGAGTCTCGCATAAAGGGTATTTAACTTATTTTATTAATATTTTTTTTAACCTGATATGTTTCAGTATCTTTTGGAAGGGAAATGTTACGGAACATAGGTTTTACCAATTAGATCCCTAGTTGAGCTCTTTTCTGTGTAAACGTTGAAGAAAAATCATAAAGAAACCCTTTCTATGTTTAGATAAAAATAAGGTACCTTTTCATATTTTCGATATGTAGATGACATCTTCGTATTATGATATGGCCCCAAAAGATAATTCATTGATTTCTGTAATGGATAAAATGGAAATTTTTATAAAATTTATCCATACTAAAATAAAGAAAAAAAAAAGAATAATATAAAGTTCAAAAATTTAATTTTTTACAGTGAATAAGCACGATTATTCAAATTTCAAAACAAAAATTCAAAAGTTATCATATTCTGAAGTTATAATCGAAACAAATAAAAACAAAAACAAACAAAACAAAATATACTTAAATATACCGATATAATATGTATGTTATATTATATTTACCATGCTTACTATTTTCATCGCACATTCCACATTGAAATTCCTTATTAATTCAATTATTCTTTTACATTTTCAGAACAGAGCAAACTGATATAAAAAAAAAAATTAAAAAATACTTTTTTTTTAAAACTTACAAAAGAAAAACTGCCTGCTATAATTTTAAATAAAAAAGAAATGAATTAACTAATACAAATTGTTGTTAAGAATAGTTGTCTTTACTGGGTCAACCAAAAATCATTCTTGCCACTGGAGAATTAGTTTGTTTTCTTATTTATTCTCTTTCATTCTTATTTACACAAAGCAAAGCTTAAAATATCTTTAAGAATCTCACAGAACAGCAAAAACAACTAGATCCGCGAAGACTCAAGATCTAAGGTTAAACCAAGATTATGTAAATTTTGGTAGATCATAATATACGAGTAATGTTTAGCTTTAAAGCGAGCAGAAGATATTATAAGTTTTGAAAACTGATAATAATAATAATAATATTTTCAATTAATCTTTTTTTTTAATCTTAACAATTCATTCATAATAGCAATTCAGTATATACAAGAGGACTCCCCACCAAAATCTCGAAATGTATAGTTATACCCTATTTCTTTCTGTTTTTCTTTTGGTTGGATGGCCGGTTGGGAGGATCTTATGCTTCCCGAAACTTTGAAGATGACCTTTTTTTTTTTTTTTTTTGGCTATTGGCTCCCTAATTTGACCCATCCAGAAATGGAGTCGTAAGTTGTAAGTTGTATTCGTGACATTTTCTTATTCTTTCCGAACTAAATTACTGAGATTTTGAAATTTTACTGAATTTTCTGATTTTAATGATTATAATTTTCAATTGATATAAAAAAAAGTTAAATTTTATTCATTTATGCGAATTGCGAAAGTTTTTAGCTTGAAATGTTGGAAATCTTATAGTTAATAAAATATATTTTTATAAAGATAATGGTTATATAGTTAATCATTACAGTATAAAGATTATTTAATCATTGATTGTTGAGTCGCTTTCTAATTGAAAAACAGAAATCCCATTTCTCGTTTTAAAAACTCAGAAAAATAAAACATGAAATAATAAAACAATGTTATTGTTTATCAATTAAGTCTTAAAATCTCCAATTTACAAAAAAAAAGGGCAGTGACAAACACAATTATGGAGAACATTCTTCTCTCTCTTCTAATTAAAATATTTCACCATGAAATTATAGTACAGTAAAACCCCGTTATTACGCTCCCGCTTATAGCACTATCCCGTTCTTTACGCTCGTTTCATACGGTCCCTGGAATTTTCTATGTAACTCTGTATACTTTTACCCTCTTATAACGCTTCAAATCCCGCTTGTAGCGCTTTTTTTATATCGGAAATTTTGTATCGAAGACTGTAAAGATTCTTTTCTTTCCCTGGTAGGAGGGAATCTTTGAACTCTTTGAAGTGCGGGTCTGTGATACAGTAAGTTAGCGCAAAATTTCGAAGCGGAAATCCCTTCCTATAAGTGAAAAATTGGAAATTCTCCGTAAGTACGACGAGAATTCTACACTAAGTCAGAAGGATTTCGCAGAATCATCCAGTCTGAGAACAATAATAAAAAATAAGAATGGAATTACCAATGCAGCGAAAGGTGGTTGCAAGCGTAAAAAAGTAAAGTGTGGAAAATATTGAGATGCCGAGGAAATTCAAATTGAATGGATTCATCAGTCCCGTGATGCATCAGTGCCATTAAGTGGCCCAATCATTCAAGAAAAGGCGCGAGAAATAGCGAGCAGTGCACTAAATCTGCTCCGAAAATATATTAATGTTGCTCCTAGTGGTGTATCAATTGATGTTAATAGTTACTTGAACCGCATTGAAAATGTCATTATCAATTGAAAATTCATAACAGTAGCACACACACACGGCAAACCACAATCAAAGATTTTTTTAATAGGAAATAAGCTGACATTTGCAGTATATCTATTGCAGAATCAAGTATCTTTCCTGTAAAATGGTGTCTAAATGTTTCCCCATCTCATAAATCATTTCCCATCTATAGCGCTATCCCGCTTATTACGCTTGTAGTTCATGGTCCCTTGACGAGCGTAATAACGGGGTTTTACTGTATTTAAAATTTTCTTCCCTCGAGCTGTAATATCACGTGACATTCCGTTCGAAGCTTAAATAAAAAAATGCAACAACTTCAATGACTAAAATGAAATGTTTAGTCAACCTAATCAATAATAACATTCGACCAAAAATTCAATATTAATCTAGGCCTAACGGAGCGACTACAGGAATCAGGGCGAGTGCTATGGCTGAAGAGATGATTTTTTTTTTTTTTTGTAATCATGAAGCGTTTACTATTAGTACTTCGAAAGCGAGTCGTTTCTTCATTTCTAAAACGCGAGATCAAAAAGATCTCTTAAAATTTAGATAAAATTGTTCCGACGTTGTAATACTTGCCTTTTGTTTATAAAAAAGTTGTCCGTATTTAAATGAATTCATAACCACTTAATTGTACAAATTGCTTTCAATATCAGCCCCTGCCTTCATTAAAATTGTATGGTAAATCATTCATTTTTTCAAACAGAAAAATCTCATAAAAAAAACCTCATTTTTCGAATAGAAAAATGGTTAATTTCCAAAGAATAAATGGTACACAGGATTGTTTTCATTGCATCTCGTCAGCAATCCAATAATTTGCGCGCGCTTGATATGATTAAAAGTAATCAGATTTAAACAGAAAATGTTAGCCCTACGAATTTAATTTAATTTTTTTTTTTTTTTTTTTTAGAAAATTTTTAGTGGTCATATTAAACAAATATTGTCATTTAAAACTCAGAATTTTTTCGTTTACAAGATTTTCTTGACTTCAAAAAAAACAAAAAAAAATTAGAAAAGTAAATAAATATTTTAAAAGAATATATTACAAAAATAGATTTTAAGTTCTTTAAGAACGTGTTTTTTAATATTATTACTACGAAACTAATGAAAAAAAAGTTATTAATATTTATAACTAACTGAAGTATGATATAGAGACCGGAATTGCGATTTGTTCAACTCAACCCATCCATAACAATAATAATATAATAAATTCCGTGATAAAATTGGCAAACAAACTTGCAGCGTCGAAGTTAGAATCGGGTTCGAGTCTCTGGGAGAACTGCGAGCGAATAAATCTCCGCAGATATTTTGCGGATGCCAGAGCAGATAACACGGCCACCGCAACACATCAGTCGGGATGACAACGATATATAGCAAAGGCTCGGTCTTTAATCAAGCCCAGATAAAATCGCTATCGAATGCCTTCAGCTCAACTATTTCAGTTTCAATGAAGCATCTAACAATAATGTCTTCGTTATGGCGTCTCCTCTATTCGTTTTGAGAAATATTATAGGTTGCGAATTATGTATTAAGAATGTTCTTCACATTATCTTAAGTACTTTTGTCGCCATTTTGGAGCGGAATTAAAGCTTAAAGCAGTGAAATTCAAATCTAAAAATTTTAATCCATCTGCCAATATTGGAAATTATCGTGAATTCCAAATGTATTTCCTGCCTTTATTGCATTTTACGGTTTTTATATTAACGTTGTATTTTTATTTTGTATCAATTCTTTATCGTTTTCTCTAGAATTTTCTGACAGTGCTATAAAAGATTTTTTTTATTCCTTGTGCTTTTTATTTTATCTTTTTACTGAGTAGAATTTATTTTCCTTTACTACTCTATTTTATTTTAACTTATTTTACTTTTCCTGCCGCAGCACAATCATCGTTGCAATTGAACCCCAAAACTAAACAAACCATGTTTAATTGATGGTTGCTTTCTCAACTTGAATATAATTACTATTCAGGCTTTGAAATAAACATGTGTTTTAATAGCAGTAATATCTTCTCAACAGTATTTCTGCACTGAAGGTTTACTGCACTGAACGCCGTCTGGCGTGATCGAGAACTCTCAGCCGCAGACCATTTATCTTAGTTTAGATCTCAATTCAATTCCCAGAATTGACGTGATTGTTTGTCCCTTTTTTTTTCTGTTTGCCTGCTGCTATTTTTTTTACTACCATTATCTTAGCAAAAAGAGGCCAGAATTCCGTACCCTCAATTGGTCAACACATGAATAAATATATTTTTTTTTTTATTTAGTTTTTTTGTGCTTAAAAAAAGAACAGATTTAAAATTAAAAAAAACCCCAGATGTCTTTTAACAATTAACAATACCTAGAAATGAAACAAAACTTTTTAAAAAAAAGTCCTTACGAAAGATTATAAAATATCAAGAGTTTCGACCTGCTTTTCACTACAAAGTCATCCTCCTGTTTTTAATTTCTTAACTTTAAATATCAAGAGGTGTTTTTAAATGTGTGTTTTTTTTAAGTAAAAATGAAACTAAAAAAAATGTTTCTACACATCGTTTCTATAATAAATAAATAAATAAATAAATAAATAAATAAATAAATAAATAAATAAATAAATAAACAAATCCTAATTTAACACTTCCACAACGTTCAGTACTTTTCCAATTTTCTTACTTTATTTTTCTAATCCAAAACTTTTGTCAATTAAAAAATTAACATTTTCTCCGAGTTTTAACTATTTTTCTGCTTTTAAATTTAGAATATTATCTCCTAATTTCATCAGTAATAAATTTCTTTCTGATTGAGAATCGGAAGGTCATCAATTTTAACATTCGTTCTGAATGCTTTGGGCTGACTCCAATATCCACGTTGAATTGCCAAACTTATTCCTTCCCTTAAAGATGTCATCAATTCTTGTCTGCCCAGTGGCGTCTTCACTGAAAAAGAGTAACTGTCAGTCCCATCCTGAAATCCCTCGGCGATTTCTATCTTTCTAATTTCAATCTTATTACTATCGAATGTCTCCCAAAACAAGAAAGGAGTCACAAGCAGACTCGAAGGTCTTTCTTTTAAATGCTAAAAACCTTTTCCGGTATTAACTGATCCTGTTTTTATTGTGCAAGATATATAATACATACGTTATCGTTAAAACAAAAACGTCACCTCGTCCAAGTCAACTTTGATTTCACAATGCTTCTGCCCTGAAACTCTCCCGGGCTTAAATCTAATTGGCGTAAATACTTTCTCTCTCTCTCTCTCTCTCTCTCGTTAATTAAAAATCACTTCCCATCTTTCTCTCTTCACATTGCTGAGATGTCCGTTAAAATTGGAATGCTCCAAGGTTCCAACCTTGGACCCTTTCTAATTTCAGTTTTTATAAGCGGGCGTTTTGTCGTGATAAACATTCCTTTCCCAGTGCTAAATCTAATTGACCAGAATAGTTTCCCTCTCTTTCTAATTAAAAATCACTTTCTTTGGATTTTTCTCTACATTTCCAAAAAATTTAAAACTGGAATACAAGGTCATTCCCTACTAATTTCAGTTGTTGTAAATATTTATTTGTGTTATTAAATTTCCTCTTCAATTGGTGTGTATTAATAATTTAACTGATGAAGCTGATAGTTTTGCTACACATAAATAACCTAAACAATTCAATTCTATAGTAAAAACAAAACAAAGCAATCTCCGTACAAATTAAATCTATCAGACGCCTGCGTTGTCAAAACTGATTGGTGCGCAAAACTCATTTATTCAAGTCGTTGTAATTCAAGACCCAAGTACAATTTCAAGCGACGACCGCATTGGGTTCGTTTAGTATGTCTAGACCCCCCACTTTGCACCTCGACTCTCTAAGATGCCAGATCGAGTCGCAGGTATCACATTCGTTCTCAGCATGGTTGATTCAGTAAAGATAGCCCGAATTTTACCCAAATACAACTACTTTCCTGATCGGTCAATAGCAATCTAAAAGCGGAAGTGGCATAGACCGAAAATCGGATTTGACCCCAAACCTCCGGGTTATTTTGGTGTCCAACCAGCATGACTCTCGAGGCTCCGACTCACGGTCTGGGAGGAATTTACAGGCACAGAAACAGACATAGGAATAGCTCTCCGCAACGGGGGGCGGGGCCGACGTTAAGAAACGTAGTGAAAGAGTTTTTAGCTTCTCGACAGAATCCAGCAGATATACGGAAACGAAAGGGGTCCTATGGAACACTTCGTAACAGTTCTACAAACTCCGAAATTCAAAATCTTCATTTCTTCGGCGTATTTTTTTCCCCCTGAAAGTTGGGAATAAAAAGGAGAGAGATTTCTTCTTGAGGAAGCGCGGGTCCGATGACACGCTATAGCACCACTGAATCGGCGACGTGTGAGTAGATTACGGCTTGTGTACATTACGTCCGACTAATTGCTTCTTAACCCTACGAAACAACACACAAAAACGATTACAAGATTAGCAGAGAATTACCCTCGACCGGGGTTCTGCAAAATAGAGATAACGTAGACTGGACGACGGAACGAGTTAGCCTTCTTGATAATCAGCGACTGAAACAATCCTCTTTTGGTTTTCAAATTATGTAACATGCTCTCCATTCACCAAAGCACTGACCAAAACAATCGTTTGTCTCCTATTTCAGTGGTGGAAAGCAAGATTCGTAAACATAGATGATCAGATTCGGAATCACTAAATTTAGATTAGCTACTCCAAACCTTTTTACGACATGAAAACTGATTCAACCGTTTCATTTTATTTTATTTTTATTTTTTTTGGGCTTAATCCTATCATCTAACCAAAAACAAAAAACAAAATGTCACCCTTACAAAAAAAAAAATCACCCACCGGAACCAAAAAAAAATTTTAAAAAAAAAGATATTTTAGTATATTTATATTTTCCAATGAAACCCCTACTTAAGCCCCGCGAACACCACGCAACATTCCTGCAACTTTAGTCGCACGATTTTGACGTCACGAGTGATTTTGACGTCACGAGTTGCAATTTCTTTGCAACTTTTGAAGTCCGAGTCGAGTTGCATTGACACCTCCAACTCAGAAAGTTGCATCGAATTCCCCAATCACAGGGCAGCATTGGAACACGTCAGTTGTGAAACCACGCCCATAAAAAAAATGGCGTCGAAAATTTTATCGCTCGATTCGTTTTGAAGACAGGCTCATACTCAATTAATATCAGAGTATTGCGAGTTTCTTTCACGCATAAATAAAGTTTATACTGAAATGCAGTAATTGTATGCGGCAGAATTTATCAGAGAGGTTTCAAAACCTCGATTTTTTTGGATTTTCCACAACGGGTTTGGCAAACGCGAAGGCTGCTGACGCAGTAATGCAAAAGTTATGACGTCATTGTTTCCAGGGGAGCATGGTTTCTTATTGGCTGTTGGTCATTCGTTACGTTTCATTCGAAATAACAACATGAAATTAAATTCCATAGCGGCTAATAATTAAAAAAAAATATTTATCATATGTTGCAAATCATTCACTCATAGGGGCTAAACGCACTGACACATTTTGTGTCCCCCTTTTAATCCTCTTCCCTCTTTTAATCCCCCCTGAGGTTTGACCCCTTCCCTTTGAAAATGGATTACACTGTTTACAGCTAGGACGTCCACACTCAAGTTTTTTGCCGCAGAGACACAGCGGAGAATGGTCACTGCTCCAAAAAGAGGGGAGACAGAAGGCCCTCCGGCAAAAATAGTCAATTAACCTGAATTCACAAAAGGCCAAACCAAGTAAAAATGAAATAGTTCATGTAATTTACTCTGATAGCTAAATATATTTATTTTTAATTTAGGTTTTGTTTGTGATTTTATTGAAGTTGGAGGAATATTTATTAGATTAATAATCTCCCATCAAATTAAAGATTACGATTTGAAGTCGATAGTTATTTATTATTTTTATTTTTTTTACGTAACGTAAATTCCTTTTCACATTAATACTGTATAAAGTTAATATATCATTTGTTCCTTTTTTTTTTTTCATCGTGAATCATAGGACGCATTGTAAATACAGTATTTATAGTTAATCAATATAAATAAATTTGTATTGTTAATTGTTGTTACTTCTGTATTATTGTATATTTAATATTTTATATAATTTATATTGAATTTATTGCAGATGTAAGTAATTTGCGAATTTTCGTTAAAATTTAATTTAGAACTAAAATCAATCAAATAAAGAGCACAGGTAAATCGATAAACAGCAAATTGAGATAGTTCATATAACTTACTTTGATAGTTAAATATATTTATTTTTAACCCTGACTTACTTTTTTTTATTGCAGGACATTTATTAGAGAATAAACAGTAAACGCGCACAAATTAATAATAAATGTTGTATTGAAACATATAAAAAAATTATAAAAAATGGTAAATGATTAATTTGGACTACTGCACGTAGTCCTTATTAAATGTGTCTGAAACATAAAAAACTATTTAAATCGTGGGCATTTTGCTAGTTCCGTGAATTTTATTCCCATCAATACATATTACTAGAATTGTTCCCGCTGTGTACACCTTGGCAGCATTCCATTTAGTGGGGGTATTATAAAAATATAACTAATTTTTACAGAAATTGGTTTTTGCATAGATAAAATGCAAAACAGAAATTTAAATTAAATTAACGTATTTTCTTTTTCTTTTTCCTTTTTAAAAACATTTTTATAACTTACTAGAGATATCAATGGGAAATACATTTCCGAAAAAAAGAATCTTGTCTTTGATCTGTCAACTTTGTATCTTTCAGGTGGTCTTGACGGGGGGTGGGCGATTCAACACGGATTAAAAAAACAAAAAGGATTTTCGGAAAACAAGTTGTCGGCTGTGAACTAGGGAACAAAATACGATAGCAGCAGAAAAAATTAAAATTATCTATTAAATATCTATTTAATAAAGGTTTAAATTTACAAATTAAAAATTTTACAGAAATTTAATAGAAATTATGAATTTAGAAATTTAGAAATTTTAAATATAGTTATTTAAAATTTGTTTGACCGTGAGATGTTTACAAGAGCACTGTTTCTATTTCGCAGAAGGACACTTTCCGCCAGTGCGGAAAGTACCCTGCACGCGACACTAATAGGTGATTATTACGCTGCCGTAGGGGAACAGAGGGGAACAGTCGAACAATAGGTGCAGTAAAAGGGGACACATTTCTGACGCCAGTGCGTTTGAGGTCTTATATTATGTTTGAAACGACATAACCGAATTTTGATTGACGTCACACGTGACGTATTTAAAATCTGCGTTGTCATGGGTCGGTTGCATTTTCGAGTTGCATATCCGTGTTGCATCGTGTTCGCGCTTGACAAAGGTTTAGATCAACTCGTGACGTCAAAATCGCGCGATTTAGTTGCAGGAATGTTGCGTGGTGTTCGCACGGCTTTAGATTCGCTCACTCTTTGGAATTCGCAAATACGAAATGGGTAATACTGATTTAGACTGTTGTGTTTTTATCGATAAACGGTTATTTATAGGTAGTCTCGTGTCTGAAATGCTCACAAAATAACAGAAATGGTTTTTCCACCGTTGATAATGTCCTTGGTATGAGACAAGTATAGTTCATTATTTTTCACTAAGTATCGGTCATCCGTTGTACAAAACTAAGCACCATTTTTGGAGTCTTTCAGTGATTCTAACGGTTGAAGAATAATCTTTTCTCGCTTATAACAACATTACTACCAGGAACTGATTACAATTATTTGAGAAACAAAAAGACAAGAAACAAAAGAACAGCACCTGAATCAAATGGAAAATTGCCTTTCCGATTAAATTATTAGGAGAGGAGTTGGGTAAGGCCGTTTCGTCCTTCAACGGACTCGTCAGCCCAACCCTGCCTCTCCCGATAAAAGACTCGGAAAGGCAAGATCCTTATGCTGAGAGCCACCGTCAAACTGGAAGTGGCCCCCAACCAAAGAAAAACAAGAAAAATAAATTGTTGTGCCTGTCAGGGAGAGGCAGGGTTGGGCTGACGAGTCCGTAGAAGGACGAAACGGCCGTACCCAACTCCTCTCCTAATAATTGAATCGGAAAGGCAATTTCCAATTAATTTAAGTGCTGCTCTTCTGTTTCTTGTCTTTTGTTTCTCAATTCTTTGCATAGCACGTTAAATTTTGGGCTTCTTTTCTGCCTTATTTTCTTGATTACAATTATTTATTTATAACATTTTCATTAAACTTTCTCTTTTTTTAAAAATATATAATGAATTTTATCGGAGATTACTTTGTTCCATAGAAACACATAGGATTGTTTTCGGTGGAAATATATTAGATTACCAATGTAATAGATTATTAATGACATCAACTAGTTTCGCATTTCTTTATTAAAGTTAATAATCACTATTATTATTATCGCTACTTAGTGCCTTGGTTTTACTATAAATATCTAGCATATTTTTAAAATGTTGAAAATAAAATTAAATAATTATTAACATAAGAAAAAAAGTGAGTTAAGCTTTTTTTTTTTTCAAAACACTACTATTAAGATGATAAACATGAAGATTACAATTTCTTTTCTTTTTTTTTCTTTTAAAATATATTTGATTTTTTTTTATATAACCTAAAAATCAACAACAGAAATTTTGAGCAATTTTGAGCAATTTCTAAAAGCAATTTTGAGCAAAGTAAAAATAACTCTTCTTGAAATTTTATCTTTGGTAGAGATAATATTTCAAATTTTAACATTAAAGTTTTGGGAATTTTTAAAGTTACCTAAATCTTCTCCTTTTGAACTTCATCTTCAAACATGTATTGCATTTCAAAAAAACAAATCGTTATCCTGTAGGGTCTACCATTCTGATTTGCATATACAATAAGATTCGTTCGAAGTTAGAAAACAAACAAAAGCGAGCAGAACAACGGATTTTTCAAAACTTTATATATTTCATATATATTTTACTC
This sequence comes from Thereuonema tuberculata, assembly GCA_023159025.1. NCBI lineage: Eukaryota > Metazoa > Arthropoda > Chilopoda > Scutigeromorpha > Scutigeridae > Thereuonema > Thereuonema tuberculata. The sequence goes on along the minus strand of JAFIDM010006943.1, from coordinate 37,242,863 downwards.
TGTTTTTGAAATATGAAATCTGTAACTTTAGTTCCACTTAGGATGTCGAAGCCAACGTCTCGTACGTCTCCTAACTCAGTCTCAAACGTTCTCTTTGTTTTCCGTCTTACCTCGAGGTAAGCTCGGTTTGGAAAGGATATTACAGGTTTGGTCTAACGCTTACAACACCTCTTTAATTAGAATTAGGAAAACAAAATACAAAAAAACCTAGGTTAGACAGAAAAAGTTTCAGAATATAATTCTAAAGTCGAAAGTATTTATGATCAAACTTTATGGTATGTTAAGCATAAAATAAAAGATTAAAAAACAAATATAAATCCCACTGATTCTGTATTAAATGAGCTTAGATCAACAAATAAACAAACAAAAAAAGAGCCCCTAGTCATAATACCTTATGTTATTATTAACTGGATATTCATTTAGGTACAAAATAAGGTCGTAAATACGAATTTAAGATCAAACTTATTATACCATGATTTTCGTTAAGTCATTGTTGTCATGATAATATACATATAAATAAATAGCAAAATAAACTTTATCTCTTTTCTAATAGTTATTCACAACAACTTTAATTTTCTTATTGCTCTTTATAAATCTAGGATGTACGAGTTGTAAGTTTAGTTTCCTTTATTCCTTCACCTTTTCTTTTGTATGGTATTCCTAATTTCTTTTTTCTTTAGGAATTCTTATATAATTTACGTGGGTGTGGTTCATTTCTTCTGTGCACGATAACTGAAACAATAAGGTTTCCAAATATTAAAAAATGTAATGCTTATAAGCTATTTTGAATTTTCACGCGAATGTCATTAATCAAAGTGTTAATAGTGAGGCTAATAGCTCTGCGGGATGAAGGAACTGGGTTCGATCCCGATGGTTCTGCAACTCTTTATCTCTTGTTTGTTTGTGTTTTCTTCTGCAGACGAGTCTAAGTGTTCATGCAACTCTCTGTCAACTGGGTATGAGGCTTCTTTCTTGAGGACTTAAGCCGGACGAATTGTGCTCTCAGCTTTACTTCGTTGCCTGATGATCGCAGGATCCTCTACCTCCTACGCTCCTCCTGTTCATACGATATGGACTTTTAATTTCAATATATAAAATTCCAAAAAGGCTTTAACTGTTTACAAATAATTTTCTGGTTCATTTAAAGTCGCTATTAAATATAAACAAAAGAAAAGAAAAAAAGGAGGTTGAAAATTTGAAAAAGACAATCTTACTTCCTTGTAAATAGCACTAAAAATGTTTTAAGACACTGATGTTTCGAATGTTTGCTTCAGAATACATATGAAATGTGAAGCTTCGACATTTTCATTTAAGTTTTCTAGCACGTGAAATAACAAATTCCATAGAATCTCACTGTTCTTTACAGATGCTATGTTATGTCTATCTGATGCCTTTCCGCTTATTGTGTGTCTATGAATTGATCTCTGTGAAGCGAATTGGAGGAGGAGATTTTAGTAAATGGTTCTCGTGTTCAAAACCTAAATAAACAAAGCTTCTATTGACTTAACTCTCAGAATTAAATAATCTAGCTAGCTCGAGAGTAAAACTGTTCTGGCGCCCGATGAGATTCCGTTTTGGGCATGCGCGAACTTTTCGTAAACTACGACGACAATTATTCAGAAAAAAGATTTTTTTTTTTTTTTTTTTTTTTGTGGTATTATGTCGTAAAGAACAAAAGATTGTGAAATTAAAAATTAAGCAAAAATAAAGTAAAATAATAAAATAAAAACTAAAAATAAACACTCAATTCGGCAACTGACGGGCTTTGAACATACATGAGAGTTCAAAAACAAATCTAATGTATCCTTTAGGACGTTTGTCTATTTACACTCGCAATATATCTCACAACTGCAAAATTTCAGACCATTAGTTTTTTGTTGTTTTTTTTTTTTTTTTTTTCCTGAATAATAAGTCGCGAACTTTCATATATAGCAAAGAGGGAAAGATTATAAAAGAGGTCATTATATTAAATGAAACTTTTTGATACATTTAAAGTGGATAGGTCGCTAGCACACTTTAGATAATAAAGATAATAGACAAAGGGGACCCCTACCTACAGAGTAGGTTTCGGGTCCCCAACACAAGACAACAAGAAAAACAAAGACAAACATAAAAGAACAAGAAATGAAGAAAAGTAAGTGAATGCCCTTCAGCTAAATACAGTATAAGGCCTATTAAGAAGAATCAATAGAAAGTTAAACACCAAAATCAATGAACTTAATCAAGGCAATTATTAAATTCCAAGAAATGCCTCCACGAAGCAAAATGAATTGGGGATGCGCAAGATAGAATTGCACCCTTCCCCCACTGGCCGCCACAGTCCCCAACAGTGGGTTGCAGTACAGTTGGCAATCTCCGCTGACATTGCTCCCACATTCTTGTTATGTAATAGGAATGTCATACTATATAATAGTTCGCTAGCACACTGATGAATACATCGATGTTAGAAAGAGATAATCACCGCGACCAGTTATTAACTATAATATTATAACTGAGGTAGCGGGTCAAAAGGGGGGGGGGATTAATCTTTCAGATTAGGAAGGAAGGAAGAAAAGAAATCCGAGAAGAAATCGTTAGCATAAAAGTTGTGATGATTTTTTTTTTCTTTGTTTGGATGATATGAACATCTGTCTTTTTTTTTTTTTTTTTTTTTGTCGTTTTTATGTCCCTGGTATTCAAAATTTCAGGGCACGTCGTTTTGGGAGAGATGAATTCTCGCGATGATAAAATAAATTCTTCTGTTTTAGAGATGTGTTGATCGTTGTGTGCCGCGAGGGTGACTTCTTCACTATAAACTGTTCAACTGATTTCTATAGATTTATTTTTCACGTACATTTCCAAAAACATTTAGAGTACAAAAAAAAGTCACGTTTTTAAAGGTAGAATACAAAAAAAAGAGTAAGGTTTTCAGAATTACAAGTTCATCTACAATTTTTATTTAAGTAATAAAATAAGTGAATTAAAGCTAAGAGAGGTTCTTTTGAAGTTGCTGGATAATAAATATACATCTATTAATAGCGAGTGGCGTAAACAAACTCTAGCTAAAACGTGTTGTATATTCTGCCAACAGTCGATGTAGACATTTGAAATGTTGGTAGGTGCTTTCGCCCCAAAATTACATCGAGTGTTAAATTGACGAGAAGTGTTCTTCCGGTTGAAGTGTCATTCACAGGCTTGACATGTGCTCATGTGCGTTAGAAGCACCGCGTACTTTGGCTGACAGCAACGACACGCGTATCTCTCGACTCCGTTAGTTGTCACCTCCTTCGAAACACCGTCATTCTGCTGAGAAAGCATCGCAGGGACGAGGAGCAGCGGATTTCGGGAATCCCACCACTGCGAGATCTGATCCAAAGCTGCGTGAGGTCAGGTGACCTGGATGCTAAGAGAATATTAGAAATGCCTCGTCAAAAGATAGAAGGAAAACCAACGCGTGCTTTAGTACCTGAAGCTACGATCAAACTAGCTCAACATTCTAAATTTCATGCAATATAATTCGAAATATTAACCCTTTCGCTTACTATTTGAAAAAAAAAATAATCGCTATTTATTTTGTTTAGGAATAATGCATTTTATTATTTTTTAATCATACGTCAAATGATTTTTTTAATAGTTTTGAAGATTTATTAATAGCTATTCGTAATTTCAAATTTTTCTTTAAACCGAATTACTCAAATAAATAAAAATTTCCACCTCTAACTTTAAATGCAATGATTTTCTTTTCCATTGTTCGGCCCGAAAATAAATTCGAAATTTTCAATTTTGTGTAGAAATTTCTTTTAAAAATAGAAGCAACCGTAATTGAAACTGAAAATTAAACAAAGAAAATAAAAGCGCTAGTAGCAAAGCATTTTCAAATTTATCAAATAATTTTTTTTCTTATATTAAAAAAAAAAAAAAAAAAAAAAAAAAAAA